>OX421911.1:11513200-11940790 GCA_949128165.1 Lathronympha strigana
TATATGTCGGCTTAAGGCCGGAACCAGGGACTTTAGATTGCTCGGAATCGGACATGTGGGCGTGTGAGACGACTATTAAAACCAAGGTTACTTTTTATATTGTGTATTGATAATAATGAGAAACACTTGATTACAAATCACTTTTGCGCAAACATCAACACGATAATAGCTGGAGGCACAACGATCCGTCGGAGGTTTGCAATGGAATGCCGGTACGGGCGAAGCGGGCCGGTTTTTATGCTGTGTCCCCACCGCTTGCACCGCACCGCTCCGAAGTTTCGTTAGGTGGCGCCATCTAGTCTGAAGCGCACCTTGGCCTCAAATAAGTCAATTGAACAACTCAATTTATTTTGCCGACACGGCCTTCCTGACTTTCGCACGTCCTCGGGCGCTTAATCTGTGAACATTTAGCATAAATTACACGCAAATCACAAAATAACCAAACATCGATTACCCAAAGCATTTCATGACTTCAAATCATACGAGTAGTATCACTCTGAATTCACCCCATCAGCTTTTCATTCTGCACTTGTTAAAGCTCTGCGCCTCTATCTGGGGGCCGACACTCGTATAGAGTGAGGCAGGCCAGAAGATTGCAGCCAATCAACAAGAATGCAGCTCACCTTTGCACAAAACACTGCATCCTCACATTCGGCTAGTCCCAGGTACTACCGGAATGTCATCATCATCATCATGTTCCATCTCATTGTGCACCTCCACATCCACTACCATACGGGTACTCTCTTCGGTGTTGCTACTCTCTTCACTTGCCGACACGGACTCATCCAACTCAAATAGCTCATCGCACATAGCCTCTGCCACTTCAGTTAATCCTGCTCGCCCACTAGGCACCTCTCGCAAGCTTTCATGGGGGTATTTATAGGTTCTACATGAGCCATTAATGTTTTGCAGTTCATAGCGGTCATTTTCCAAAACTTTAGATATTCTAAAAGCTCCTCTAAACTTCTGATCTAGTTTAGTTTGATTACGTTCGCAACACTTTAGAAACACAAAATCACCTTTTTTAAATGGTTTTATTTGAGCTTTACTTTTGTCAAATCGTTCTTTTTCGGAATTAGCTAAAGAAATAATATTGTCAGCTGCGAATTGCCTGTCTTCTTCTAAATTGTCCCTACTGCCGTCGTTAGTTTCTACATCATATATTATCTTTGAAATACCCAACGGATGACCTTTAATGCCCAACATGAGTTCGACAGGCGTAAACCCTGTCACTCGGCATCTTGTTGTATTCAGAACTAACTGGATTTCCCTAAGTTCGTCTCTCCAGACACTGTCATCACTGTTTTCAACTATAGTTAAAAGATTTTTAAGAGTTTGCATTACTCTTTCTACCTGCCCATTTGCTCGACTAGCCCCGGTCGCAATGATGTGCAAATCAATGTTATTTTCGTGACAAAAAGCCTTAAACTCACTACTGACAAAGCAACGCCCTTGATCAACGATTACTCGTTTTGGGGGCCCAAATAAACTAACGGCGTACTCTAACGTGTCAACAGCATTTGCAGAATCTAAACGTAGGGTGTGACGTAACAAAACATATTTGGTAAAAGAATCGATAATTACAAAAACGTACTCTTTTCTTTGACTTTTACCGCTAAGTTTACCACTAATATCGATATGCACGGTATGCCAAGGAATAGACGCCTTAGGGATTGGATGCAATTGGATTTGTTGTGCGCCGGAGGTTCCTTTACAAGTTTTACATATTAAACATGAGTCTACAAATCGTTTTACAGCCTTTGCCATACCCTGAAACCAGTAACAATCATATAGTTTGTCCAATGTCTTCTCATAACCTAGATGTTTGAGTTGCACGTGAACATGACTAATGAGTGACCAAACTAAGGACCGGGGAACCACTGGCAGCCATGAGCTACGTTTATTGCGCTGGATTTTCCTATACAACACTCCTTTCCTAACATCATACGACTGAGCTACATATTGGGGGAGATCGCCATTAGTCCATTTCGAAATGATGTCAGAAATCTCATTATCGCGTTGTTGTTCTACAGCTAACCAACTATGTTGCAATTCAACATTTTGGACAATTTTGTGGTCATCGGATTTAGTTTGTACACTATCGTTAGAAACAGGGTTTCTAGACAAGAAATCAGCATGTGACATATGGCGACCTTCTCTATACTCTATATCAAAATCATAGCATTGTAAGATAGCCCACCATCTGTGGACTCGTGGAGTCAAGTCCCTTTTTGAACTAGAGCTTTTGAGTGCGTTACAGTCTGTTCGCACTGTAAAGCGGCGACCATAGAGGTAATGTCTAAAATTTTCTATAGCCCGAACTACAGCAAGGGTTTCAAGCTCATACGAATGGTAACGCGATTCGGCTTCACTGGTACGACGGCTAAAATAGGCCACCACGTGTGGCGCTTTGTTATGCCGTTGTATCAGGACTGCGCCATAACCGAGCGAGCTAGCATCCGTATGCAGCTCTATATCCTTATTGGGGTCAAAAATAGCCAGGACTGGCTCAGATGTCAAAATATCTATGACCTTTCTAAAAACATCAGAATGCTGATTTGTCCAATTGATGGTTCCCTTTTGCTGAACGAGAGGATATAAAGGTGCCATCAGTAAAGAAAAATTTGGTATAAATTGTCTGAAATAGGAAGCTAATCCGATGAATTGTCGCACTTGAGTAGCAGTACGAGGATGAGGGCTATTAACTAAAGCCTGCACTTTGTTTGGGTTGGGTCTGATTTCTCCAGATTGGATGACATAACCAAGGTAAGTAATTCGAGCTTTTAAAAAACTGCACTTTTTCATATTTAGCGAGAAACCTGCCTCCGTTAGGGCATTGAGAACACGGTCCAACCTTTCCATTCCCTCTGCAATGGTTTTTGATGGTATCAAGACGTCATCCATATAAATTTGGGCAAAATCGCAATCTTTTAAAGCTTTTTGAATACATCTTTGGAAGACAGACGGAGCATTTCGTAACCCAAAAGGCATTGCGAATTGTGAATCAGGGGTTACAAAAGCTGTACATTTTATGGACTCTTCTTCAATAGGGATACAGTGAAAACCAGAGGTCATGTCAAGTGAGGTAAAATAATTAGCACCATGTAACCGATCGATTTGGTCAGCTATTCTAGGAAGCGGGTAATTATCAGCGCGGGTATTCGAATTTAGTTCCCTGTAATCAACTACCATGCGATCGCTGCCATCTTTCTTTTTTACTAAAAGAATGGGGCTAGCAAAAGGCGAATTACTTTCTCGTATTATACCTGCTTCTAAGAGTTCGGACACTTTATTTTTTACAACCTGTCTTTCAGCAGCCGAAAGTCTATAAGGGCGTCTTTGTACCGTTTTGTTTTCATCGATCAGATCAATTTTCATAAAGCCAGTATTTACTCTTTTTGTGGGCACTCCCTCGACAAAACTATCCGAATATTTGTTTACCAATTCTAAAAGCGTATTAATGTCGGCCCCTGTAACGTCGGTATCAATTTGAGACAAATTAACTTTTGGAAGTACATTGCAGGATTGTGCGAATTTCGATTGAAAAAATGAGAGCCCAGAATTATCATCAATTTCAACACGTACCCCCATTTTTAGAATATCGCGACCTAATAACACAGGTTCTAGTAAACAGCTATCACTGACAACAAATAGCAATATCTCCAATGTCAACTGTTGTACATTAACAACACATCGCAATTGCTCGGTACATTGTACACCTTCGCCAATACCTTTCAAAAGAACTTTATCGTGAAGTTGTGTTCCCTTGATTTGTTGTGCAAAACTTTGTTTTATTAAAGAACATTCCGAGCCAGAATCAAAAATAAAATGACAGCTTTTACCTGCTACATTTAGCTCACCAGTTACCGCTTGCTTTGAACACAGGTTAACCTCCTTAATCTTCAAATTATCTTGCTTTCCTTTGGCGGCTTGGCAGGTTGACGACAGATGCCCAGGCTTGCCACAGGTAAAACAGGTGACAGGACGTTTTTCTTCATGACGTGAAGAGGGCTGCTTCGAAGTCTGTAAACTGGCAGTTCGATTTTGAGGGCAGTTCATTATTTTGTGGCCAATTTCACCACATCGGTGGCAAGTGCCACTAAAAGTGCGAGAATCAAAATATCGTGATCGTTTATTATCGGCGTGATGATCAAAATCGTCATGTTTTCTTTTTAGAAGAGATACTCCTCGCAATACTCGGCACAATTGAGATTTTGCAGTTATAACGTGAGCATTTAGTTCACGTCGTATATTTGGGTCAATATTAGACAACACCGATATGGCAAAACCTGTGATCACATTCTCCGGTAAATCAACATTTGGAATCTTTTCAATTAATTGCCATAGTCGCACAGCAGAATCAGCGGCAGTTTCTCTGTTATTTATTTGAAATTTAATAATGTTGTCGAAATAATCTTGCATGAGCATCGGCTTAGCAAATTTGGATAAAAGTAATTCCTTTATACTTTCCCATGTAATGCAATCAGTTTTAATTTTTGTCAAGCAAGAGGCTGCGCGACCACGCAATGCATGTGTTAAAGCCAATAATAAATCGGTACCTTCAAGCTTCCTTTGTTTTATTATAACCTCGTTTATGTTACACCATCCTTCGATATCGGCGTCGGCGTCCTCCGGGTCAAAACGAATGAGCTTTAGCGAGGGCCCGGTCGTTGGTGCTGATGTCACTTGCGATTGTAAACCACTTGCCATACTGCGTAATAATCGCACAAAAATATCTGCGTCATTATTGTTTGTACTGGCAGATGGTTGCCCTGGCACACTTTCACACTTGTCTTTGTCGTCATTGGGTCCGTTTGATACTTCTGATGTCGGCTTAAGGCCGGAACCAGGGACTTTAGATTGCTCGGAATCGGACATGTGGGCGTGTGAGACGACTATTAAAACCAAGGTTACTTTTTATATTGTGTATTGATAATAATGAGAAACACTTGATTACAAATCACTTTTGCGCAAACATCAACACGATAATAGCTGGAGGCACAACGATCCGTCGGAGGTTTGCAATGGAATGCCGGTACGGGCGAAGCGGGCCGGTTTTTATGCTGTGTCCCCACCGCTTGCACCGCACCGCTCCGAAGTTTCGTTAGGTGGCGCCATCTAGTCTGAAGCGCACCTTGGCCTCAAATAAGTCAATTGAACAACTCAATTTATTTTGCCGACATATATATAAACATACTCGTATAGGGAAACATTCCGAGAAAATTTTCACTTAAAGAGACTTTCTTCTATACTCAACCAAAGCGAAAGGCAGATTTTCATTTCCTTCATTTATAATTTCACTTACAAAGTTCGAATAGCTGATAACATCTTAGAGAATAATGTGAACGTGCTCTTAGGTAGGAAAGAGGGTTATATTTGTGGCAGTTATTTAATCTAGCCGCTTTTGTGTCGCACAAAGGAACGTGACATTCATACCTGTCACAGGATGCGGAACATCAAACAATCCGTCCAAATAAGTGGCGGGTATGTAGCCTTCAACAGTCTCCCATATTAAATCGTAGATAAATGTCTGTAGGCTCGACTGCTCCTCTATTACTGGGGCGAAATATCGTAGCTGGCCGAACTCCAGGCGCGGTAGGAATACTTCAGAAACCTTGTCGCTTTTTGCACTAAAACAGTAAGTGTAATTAATAGCACAATTAACTGGTTTACTATTATCAATCTGCTACTTAATGCTAATAAAAATAAATAAATTAAGATTTGCTTTGCCGAATGTTAAACCAGTGGATACTAGAATACTTTTAAATGCTGAATGTTTAGAGAAAGTTGACAAAGCATTGTTCCTAGGTTTGAAATTTGACAAAAATCCACAACACTCTCAAATAGATTAATTTCGGCTGCTTACGCCGTTAGGAAAATCAGACAACTAACTACAGTTGAGACAGCTCGCCTAGTTTATCATAGGTATTTTCATAGTGTAATGTCATACGGTATTTTGGTTTGGGGCAAAGCAGCTGACATACAGGCTATACTTGTTTTACAAAAAAGAGCGATTCGTTTTATTTATACCAAGGTTAGGTAAACGTGCATCAGTAAGGGAGCTATTTAAAGAAATTCATATTATAACTGTAGCATTCCAATATATCTATGAGAATATTAGGTATTCATGTTATTAGAAACTTAGATTCATTCACTAGAATTTCTGATGTCTCTAGCTATATTGCGTTGACAGTGCGTTGGCGTAGACGCTAACGACTCTAGATTTACAGTACCAAAAATGACGTTCATTCGCCTGTATAAGAGCTTTATTAATATGTATATTATATGTAATTGGTGTACTTGAAACATTGAATAATTACTAAGAACCCAGAGCTCCAAGACCAAAGGTAGGGTAAACCGTCGCGACGAAAGACTGTAGATCCACAACCCTCACAGGAAATATGTGGGTAATATCGAATGCCAGCCATCGCCGATCTAAGAACTGCCAAGTTCGCACCCAGCCGGAATTCATACCACTCCATATCTAAAACGATGCTATTCTGAATAGGTACAGTCACCTAAAATAGTATCTTCCGCTATGGAAGCCGCAAAAATATGTGACAAGCTTTTATGACTGTATATAAATAAGATTGTGTCAGATATTTTTGCGGCCTGCATGGTGGAAGATAGTGTTGCAGATGGCTGTGATACTAATATGATAATAACATGCACGAAAAAATATAGACTTAATTAGTCCAGAAAAGTCGCGTTCTTCCGAATCGTAACGCTTGCTCAGCATGCCTACCACGAACATCGAAAATTGGCATCGACGGGAAAACCTCTTTGTTACTCCAATTTGCAAATGTGACGGAGATGGAGATACAAATCCGCAATCGTTCGATTTTCGTGGTATAGGCTCAGGTTATTCCTTTTTCTGTTCTGCTACGTAGCGTCGTCGTCAGTAAGTTAAATTTATTTTAAGTAAGTAGGTAATTAAATATGCCCTCAATAGATAGCGGTATGCAACAAAATATGCTTGCTAGCTTGCTACACTTGGGCTAGTAGATACCACGAGAATAGAACGATTGCGAATTTGTATCTCCATCTCTGTCACACATCTGTCTAGTAGGCATGCTATACTCTTACTACGAGTTTTACGTAACCATATTCGTTAGCGAGTTTTTGAACTCACTTGCAATAATATGCTGGTGCAAACGTAAAGTGTAATATTCACCGTGAATTTACGCAGGCTTTAGTGAGTACGGTTACCTACTTAAACAAAAGTCATGGTTAACGGCCTACTAGCCTAGATGATAATGGCCCTACCTACGAAGCAGGAGGTCCCAGGTTCGAATCCTGGTCAGGGCATTTATTTGTCATAAACAAGTGTAAAAAAAAACAGCCATGACTACACGAATGAGAATAGATCCTGGTCAATTCCCCATATATCTTTCCATTTTAATGAAGTACACTAATATTACTTACTTTAATCGCATGCGGCCATATAAGTATATCTACATCGAAATTCAGACCAGGGTATAATTGGTACTGTATCTTTATACCCTGGGTACAGGGCCCAAGATCTAGCCAACCTTCATTGCAATCATGCCAGACGTCTAAACCAAGTATTTCAATAGCAAACGTTAAAGTGAAAGCACTTCCATGAGCTCCTGATAAATCCCTATTAGAAGGTTTTTGCGCCGGCTTTGCCATTAAACTAATAAATTATTTTTTGACAATGACACCGTTTTAAGGTTTCAAATTGGTTTCAAACTTTTCTATCAAAAATATGTCAAGTAAAGGCGTCTATAAATTATACAATTTGGTCCCGTACCCACGACATCACACGACATGTTCACCGAGTTTCACCCGATTTTATAGCAATTTAAAAATATACTTTGGCTTAACTTAATTTATATTCTAAAAATATATTTTTAATTATATAATTCATAGGGTCCGGCTACAAGGACAATCTGGAACGACGATCCACAACGCTTATGGCGGCTATGGCTTACCCGTTCATATGGGTAACCCGTTCACCAGGTTACCCGACAATGATAAGTAAAGTAAAGTAAAATAAAATTTTATTTGAGAAACACAGGTGTAAGACTATACAGGCAAGGTCTTAAAACTAATATTATTAGTTATAAATTTACTAAAACGGGGCTTAATCGTGTGTAAGCCATTGAAATCAAGAAATACCCCAATTTCAATCGGGATGACGGTTTTAGAATCTCGTGTACATGGAATCCGGTCATTGATAAATGTAAGCGTAATCGAATATCACCTGCTCAAAAATCGGACATCGTGAGTGTAGTGTGTCAACAGAGTCACATCCCTAGTGCGCAAAATGTTCAAGTCACGGAAGAATAACTAGCGTGGAAATAGTACGATAACTGTCAAATGAGAACAGTTTGGAGCGATCTATATTTTGGCAGTGGATTTCTCAAATGTCGTAAGTCTAACTTAATTACGTGCCTCTTACGACATTTGTAAAATCCACTATCAAAATATGCGACCAAGTTAAGTTGTGATGCATTGATACCGACTACCAAATTACAACGATGTGTTTAATTTGGCTGCTTGGACCAATTGCATCAAAAGAGATCAGCAAAACTGTTTTCAACCTACGGAATCGGAGAAATAACAAACATATATACATCTCTTTTTGTCACTTCCTTTACTTGGTAAGGAAGTGAAGGACGAGTTTATGACTTTGATGTTTTCAGTTTTGACGGGAGGCTTGGTTCAAGTTGATAATCAAGACCAAGTGCGGGTAGTTCGTAAAACCCGCGCAGCTAGAAGATGTTGATGTCAACCTCAGCCAGTCTTTCTCCGGGACCATGGGGACAATGTCGCCCTTGAAACGTCGGAGGTTTGTTTTCAAAGTTTACACACGATAAAGCCCCGTTTTAGTAAATTTATAATGTGTGAAAATCGTGAAAGTTTAAATAAGTGTAATATTATTAGTATTATTCAGTTTAACCAAATCGTAACAGGGGGCTATCGCTTACATGAGCTGATTTGGTTTGTGTTTTGTAGGTATATACTAACCGGTAACCTTTCGGTTTAGGGTAAGCCTTATACCTCGTTTTGGTTCGCGTTGCCAACTTGCCACTGCCACTCGTGATGTTAGTTTATGTTATGTTACTCACGTTTGACATACTTACTTGCGTCAGTAATGGCAGCCCTGATACCACTAAGCCAAACGGAAGGAAAAATGATATATTAAACTACCTGTGGCCCCACAGGCCACTGTACCAGACGAGCGCGCGCGCGCAGGGAGCCGCCATGTTTGGCGTCGGGTGCTTACGACAATAGAACATGTGCAGGTTACGTAAAAGTTAAAACAGCTTGCTCACATTCAATCAGCACTTGAAACGGTAACCCTTTCCCGTGTTTTGATATCGGTAAGCGCTAACTTACATTAATTCAAATATAAGAATTAGTCAGTTAACCGGTATCCCAATCAAATGCTTACCGAAATAAAGCGGTTTTTGAAACCCAGCGTTTAACAACCCGGGGTTTTGAACGGGTTAGGGTAAGGGGGTCGGGTCCCTGGATGTATGGGGGAAATTAGCCTATCACCGAACGTGTCCACAGAATCAGATTTACAAATATTAACCATATTTTAAAACTACTGATGTTATGAGGCCTACTCAAAATTAAACGAAAATTTGCTCACGCGCTAACGCATTTTCGATATTCGCGGTAAGTCTTTAGTCCCCTATCCCGCCAGACAATATTATGGCCGTTCATTATTGCTTCACTTCACGTCCGTCAGTGTCAGTTTGACACTGACATCTCATCTTGTGCTTTCGCCGGCCGCCGGTCTTGTGTTAAACCAAACTCGTCAAATTATAAATTTGATCAAAAATTAGACACGTTAGTCTTGCTTATCGGTTGTTGGCTATCATATAGTTAAACTCGAGAAGTTAAATATTACTTAATATTATAAAAGTCTTGAATATATCGAAGACGAAATTATTTTCATAAGCACCTGAAGTTTTACACTGTTTTGCTTTAACTCGAACATTTGTCCAGCTCACGCTTTTGTTTGCAAACAATTAAATATAGTTGTTAAATACAAAGGAGATAATAATAGCAGCAACGATGTCGTCACTTCAATTTCGTGCCGCCAAAAATGTATTTTGCACGTTGTAAGTAACACAATGTCATAGTTTGGGAATCTAATTTTGTCTGTAGCAGCAAAATAAACCTCTCCACTCCCATTTTTCTCTCCAATCCTGCGCCAACTCTTGCCTATTTGTAACAATTTAAAATTTTATTTGTAGGCTGTTGAGACAGAAATTTAACTTCTATTTCAGTTTGCTAGCAAATTTAAACTGCATCTCAAGGATTCAAAACATCACATAATATGTTTTTCTTGTTGGACTCATACTTGACAATAGACAATCTTATACGTTTTCCTGTAAATCTGCATATATGTTATTATATTTATATAACGGCCTAGATATAACAAGGTTGGAGATGTTAAACACATTAAATTATGTGTTTGGTCATTGGTTATCTTAAGAAAAGTACAAATTTGTTGGAGCTCAGGTGGCTTATCTTTATGATCTTTTTTTTTTAATTGGAGAGATAAAGATACATAAGTACTATCAAAAAATAGGGCAAAGGTAGCAGATATAGACAGATCTATTATTAGATAACTGTGTCCTTGCTCAGTTGACAACCAACTTAACATATATTATGTACACAATAAATATTTTTGTATTTATAATTCTGAATTAGACTTGTAAATTTTTAGTTATTACTTTTTAAACAATGATACAATATTGAAGTGAATTTTCAGAAGTTTGCGGTCAAAGTCTCGTACACTTGCATATTCAACAGTATTATCCAATAAGGAAAGAGAAGACAAATCCACTGTTAATACTGCAGATGTCAAACTGCATTCAAAGTCAAGTGAGCACTGGTGGGATACCAATGGACCCATGAAAGCGTTACATGCTCTCAACATGATTCGGTGAGGTATTTCTTTTGAATGACCCTTGTCTTTAATGTAAGATGTATTTAGCTAATTTCAGACATTAGGTAACTCGGAAAATTCCATAATGGACTTGAGATTTTCCTGTGCTTTTCGTAATTTTCCTAGTTTCTTTGACATTAGGAAATACCCAAATGCGTTATATAAAACAAAAACTAATCAGACCATGCAAATGTGTTTCATAGCCTTAAATGGAATGAATCATTACTATAATGCATGGGATCAGATCACATACACATTCTGTCTCCGATTCTGGACTTGTGTGACCCTAAGATGTCATACACTTATATGCAATATGATGTAGAACTATCATTCACATCGAAATTTCTCTCATAACAACAGACCAGAAGACATGAATGCGTCAGGAATGCTTGAGATTATGTAAGGCGATGGATGATAGGGTGTCCAGTATATTTAAATAATGTGTATTAAAATAGTGTCAGTAATGTTATTCTACTTTGTAGTTAGTGTTTCATGGTGTCTTAGTTGTATGACTGTAATACTGTGTTAACAAAAATAAATCATTAAATAAATGATATATATGATTATGATGCATATATTTAATTATATTTTTTGTTATAGGGTACCATTTGTCAGAGATGGTTTAGTTCAAGTCCCACCAGACCAGAAGTCCAGTACACCTCTCAAGGGGAAGAAGATATTAGATATTGGGTGTGGAGGAGGAATTCTTTCAATGGTATGTTAAGGAGTTTAGGACTACTCATTTGATTAAGTACTATCCCCATACAAATTAAATGGGTATTTTTTAATTTTTTTTCATGTATTATTTCATTTTAAATGGGGCAATTTATTAATACGACTTTGTTATCAAAATAATGGCTTGAGTCATATTGTATACGGTTCTGATTCCTGGTTTAAACTTTAATTATTATGTTGAACATTTAAGAAAGCTACAGTTATTCTATAAAGACTTTGTAGTTTCAATCATTTTCAATTTTTCATTGATTTCATGAATTCTATATCGAGACATATTGTGTACCCAATTTCAGACAAACTGATTTGTATGACCTACACACTAGTTCATCATCATCATAAATTTAAGAGCCTTGCTCTTGTCGGTGGAGTAATCGCCACTTGGGTCTTGTTTCTGCTACTGTTTGGAGTTCCTGATACGTCGCTACTTTAACTTTTTCTTTGACGGAATAAATTAGTCTGCCAGACAGCGGTATTTTTACTAACAACTAAATACAATAGTTGAAATAGAAATTATATCAAAACACCAGAATTTTTATTTAAGAAGGTGGTTTCTATAAGATTTCATTAAAACTGTTGCTAAAATTATTATTTTTACTCTGCAGCCTTTAGCTAAATTAGGTGCCGAGGTTACCGGCGTGGATGCCAGTAAGGAGCTGATAGAAGTGGCCCGAGAATACAGCCAAGCGCACCCACCAGTGCCTGGGAGACCGCCAACATACATATGTTCTTCAATTGAGGTAAATTCTAATGAGATTACACTATTTGTTACCGCATTGAGAGGAGTTCGATAACGCAGCAGTTGGAACTTCCCTGGTTACGAGTACTCTATTATAAATTAGTAGATATCACAGCCGAGGGCATTCATGCCCGGAAATAGATTTTTTACCAACCTATTTACGTCAGAATGGCGATTGAGATAAACTTGTTAAACCGCTAATTTAAAAAATTTAGGAAACCCGCATTTGGCCTATAGTAAGAAGCTGAAGCAGTGCAGTCAGTAGCACCTATAGTTATTCAGGAACCAAACCATGTACACCCTAAGTGCCAAAAATATTTATACAGGACTTTATTACAGTGAGGTCGTGTATAAATTTTCTTGGCACTTTGGTTGTATTCATATCTTTGTAGCTTACTGTACCTAATAATTCACTTAACTGCACATTTCTGTTTTTATTTTCATTAAAAAAATTACCAATTTCGTATACTTTATCAGAAACACGCCGAAGACAACGCAGACGTTTACGACGGAATCGTCGCATCAGAAATCATAGAACACATTGAGAACGACAAAAAGGAAATGTTTGTCAAATCCTGCTTACACACGTTAAAGCCTGGTGGTCGGATTTTCTTCACGACGCCTACCAGAACCAGGTTGACACAATTCACGGCTATCTGTTTAGCTGAGAATGTCCTCAAGGCTGTACCCAAGGGATCGCACCAGTATGAAAATTTGACCACGCCGAACGAAATGACGTTGTTATTAGAAAGAAGTGAGTATAGTTTAGATTTTCTGAGGTGAATTTTACGGTTCGAGTCTTAATCCCTTAAACAATGGCCTTTGTATAATTTTTAGCGACCGCTACCGCCAATTAAACAATATAGTTAAAAAGCTACTGTATCGTTATGGTTTAAATTCATTCATTCATGTATTGGACACTAGTTAACATGTTTTTGGAACGTAGTACGACGACTTATCTAGTGTCTGCTACCTGTGGTGTGCTGAGCTGTCTGTTATACATATACAGTACCTACCTACATGTGCTCGCGTGGCGTATTATATTATAAAAGTGATAGCGCCTATACGCGGTGCACACGATTCCATAAGTATACCTACCTACGACGACCGGAACGGGGCGTGGGGTTTTTATTACAAACACAAGTAAATGTATGTGAATTTCCTTAGTTACTAAATTATAAATCGCTCCGTGCATTACTGTAGCAGCGCTCTGGCAGGTAGAGGACTCATTACAGGCTGGGACGAAAAAAATGCAATTTTTGAACTTCATTCAAATTGAGAACGTAATGGTTTATTAAAAAAATAATTAAAACCAGGATTTAATGCGTTTTTTCGGCAATATCGCGGAGATGACCATTTCGTTAATGGCAACTCCTGCAATCGATTTTGTAAATTTAGGGAAATTTGCTGAAGCCTTATATATTATGGAACGCGACTGCCACATAAGTAGCGGTTGTTTAGCTGAAATTGTTCTCGGTTTTATTTATTACACTTGACTTTTAAGATGTGCCGAGTATGCCAAAGTGAGAATCGTGCTTTGACAATGCCACTGTGATAGGCAATATACGCAGTTTCATACAAAATCATTGGTCTTATGAAACTTTTTTCCACAAAAACTGGCTGGTGTCGAGCTAAATGGTTAGCGTAGTAGTAGGTACATAAAACAATGTTTAATTTCCCAGCATTACTTATTTTATTTATTGCTATGCTATTTGCAAAAAAAACATTGGCCCACTCTGTATGACAGCTTATAGCAGGACCGTTCTCCTTTTTCAGCGACAATGGACTGTCTCCGCGCTGAAAACTGTCTGATTAAGTTTTTTTTTGTTGTATGTAAATGCCCAAAATTTTGAATTACCTTGTCAGTGCGGTATACTTGCTATTTCCCTGGTTAGTGACTGTAAACTTACCTACATTATTTAACTCGCAACACCGTGACATAATGGTCAATCGGGAGGCTGTTGTCACGGTGTTTTCTAGAAACCCACTGAAATGAAAAATACCTTACCGGCGTGAAAAGAACTATCAAATAGTCTAATTCAAACACATATGTTTATTTTTTAATAATTTCTACCGTCGTCGTCGTCGTTACCGTTATGTTTTACACATAGTCATCCGAAAAATCGGGAAAAATCGCGTTTCAGGTAAAAGTAAAAGGAGAACGGCCCAGCAGTGTAAGTATATACCATTATATCAAAATGTTGTCCTCTGAAAGTTATCATTTTCATCATGTTGTCCTCTGTCGCAGCTTCTGTTTCTCCTAACCCTAACACGCACGTCGTACATATCCAATATATGACTAAACGACTTATTTATTTGCCTATTTTATTTACAAAGCATTATTTTCAGACGGTTGTCACGTGGAGGTGGTCCTCGGCAGTTTCTACAATATACTTCAAAACAAGTGGCATTGGATCAGCACGACCACCTTATTCTTTGCTCTGCAAGCCATCAAGCTGGAGGAAGCCTCAAGATAACAATCTCTGTGTAACGGCGATGTATTAACTGTTCTAGTCGTGTGATATTTACATAAGTAAATCGTTTAAATGTTATTTGTGCATAATTGTAACGTGGCGGGTTCGGGCATATGTGACAGACAAACTGTAAGGTTTTAAAATAAATAAAAATACATTTTTGTTAATAATGTTCGCCGGCGTCAGGTGTTATGCTAAGCACAGGTCAAAATAAAACACTAATACCTAATCGCATAGTAAAAACGCGAGCCGCCCTAGGATTTCAGAGGTAAGTTCGATAGAGCCAAAATCTGACAATAGATGGCGCCCAGAATTGGTGCTGTTGTGTTGGTTTTTTGCGACATCTATTAATTAAAGCTAGAACACACTCCCACATCGCACAACTCAATCAAATGCAACCTACTAGTTTGTTCAAATGTGCCACTAGATGGCGTTACACCGCCTTCGCTAAATATGTTAGGTTGGTTCTACTATGTACTAACATATCAGTAGAACGAACTAAGTTAGTACTAAGTACCTACATATAGTAGGTAGAGAGGTATGTACTTATATATATGTATGGTACGGAAGAAAGGACACTTGAGGGCCTTGAGAAGCCCTGGTTAAGTTTGTGGAAATGTGTTTTTCTTATATGTCTTTTCACTTCTCTTGCTCGAAAAGTTCGCCTTTGTGTCGTGGCTAGGCGACACAAAATCGCTTTTCATGCACTAGGGCATAAAGTAACATCGCAGGTGGAGCGCGCTCGCCGCGGCCTCGCCCCCCGCGCCCGGCCGCCTGCAGGCGGCGCGCGGCGGGGAGAACCCAAGCGCAAGAGTATGGATGTTACATTTTCAACGATTTAAACTGATATAAAACCTTAAATTTCCTTACAATCGGAGTGAAAAGCAGAGTGTATACCTCAGGCATAAGTACCCATTTTATCCTCGGCTACTATATTGGTCCTCGTTACACTCGGACCAATAAATAGCCTCGTTTAAAATGGGTTACTTTATGCCCTTGATGTACAATCTACTATTTGGCCTAAAAGTGGGTATATCAAGCGGGTAAAAAGTGATACGTGTCTGCCCTAGGGATAGCATATCTTCCAAATGCATTGTTTTCTTAAGTTTCACTAATTGCAATAAAAATATCTGCTCAAAATGATGCATCGTACTTATTTCCTAAATTCAAATATTCAAAATCATAGACAACATTGAACCTAATGTTATATAAAAGTTTTTGTGAGACTCTTATTACAATGTTATGTTTAGTTACATTTTATAACTTAAACCTTTTCATTCTCTTCTTATTCGATATGAAAAGTAGAGTGTTTGACTCGGGTGGAAGGCACTATTCCAGTTTCGGGCTGTCGGCGCTCTCTCTTTCTATTTCTCAGAAATGTATACATATTTTAATTAATTATTTGTTAATATGGCGTATATATAATAATCTGCCGCGAATGTAGAAATAGCAGGTCCGATTCCGGCCCTGGGTAGCTACTGGAAGCCTTGGTCCTTGGTCACTATTTACATTTAGGGGTGTGACTAATAAAAAAAGAAGAACTAATAAAAAAAATTGTATGATTAATATACCTATACAGGTTGTAACAAAAGTCCCGAACGATACTTCACCGATACGACACCTGATAACGTAAATTCAATGGTCAATGACCCTGAGTGTGATTAGTGCGATGCAAATGGAACATTTTCGAAATTGAAAAAAAATATTTTTTGAATTACTTTCAAGTTGGTCCCAGAGGAATTTGGTCTTTATCTGATGATGGGATCCATTAGGAATCAAGGGAACTCCTCAATTTTTGAAGCCACATTTATAGTCATTTCGATGTTTTCGCAAGTAACTTAGCATTTTGATCCGGCTGGCGGCTACTGTGACTACAAAAATCATCGAACGCGCCCAAAAAAGACAATGACCAATACCGAATAAGCCGGAATAAGAAGAAGACCTAAAACAAAGTTCGCCACAAATTAAAAATACTACCCTCGAAAAGAAGAATGGGTGACGAAAGCAGAATGGGCTGAATTTAAGAACTTGATAAAAAAACAAATGAGACGACCCAAAATGATACCAAAACTGCCTAAGTATTTGGTAAAAATATAGGTGAAGTTGGTGCATTCCGAAAATGATTCTGCGATAGCGATTTGGCTTGGCACCGACTTCAAACGTATCAGTTTACTAATACCCTCAATTAGGGCTTAACCGTGTACATTGTGTACGTACGGTGTGTACAACTTGCAAACTTATTCATGATTCAAATGATGTAGTTTGTTCTGTCATCTCTAAAAAGTATTTGTTTGTGGTCTTACGAAACTTCTTTTTTGACTATTTCAATCAAAAATCTGTCACGAAATGAGAAGAAATTGAGGTTATTGTTTACTTGCCATTTTTGCAAGAAATTCATGGCAATAGATAAATAACAGATGTGAAATCAAACAACGATAATGTCTTTGACGAAAATCCTGAAGGCGCCTGCTAAACTGTTTAGGAAGGAAAACATATCATTTCTTATAATCCGTCGATATGATGTTGGGCGTAAGTACCTATCAGTTGTAGTACGGTGATTTAAACAGAGAGTCCTTTATAAAGAACGTCGAGTCCGATGTTTTCTGTTGTTGGAGTTGTAAACGTTTAAAATATGAGACCTGGTAATAGGTATCAGTACTAGTCTCTGTCACACTTGAATATTAAAGTGACAAAGGTTTTCCCGTCGATGCCAATTTTCGATGTTTGTGGTAGGCGGGCGTGCAGATCTCAGTGCCTCGAGTAGCCCCCCCCCCCCCTCCATTAGGGGGATTGAGTTTTCTTAAAAACCTTTCTATTTCTCCGTAATACATGGTTTCATCGTTGTAGTCATACTAATTCCCCAACTTTTGGCCTTCATCACCTAATCGGTGAAAAGTGGACACTTGTTTCCGTTTATGTGATAAAGCCAGAAGTATTTATTTAATATAAAACTGTATCATATAGACGAAAAATTGGGGAATTAGTAAGACTACAACCATGATACCATGAATTATAGAGAAATAAAATGGAAAGGTTTGTTATTAACTTCCATCGATTCAATAAATACATTTTAGAGGCAGTTTCCGTAACTAGGTGTTTTTAGCGAATCTGTTAAGAACTTTGTAAGTACCGTGAAAGTCAAGATCATAACTGTTAATTATTAAAACTGTTAGATATTTATTAAACTATTGATATTGCATGTTTGTATCTAATTATTTTAATTAAATTACTATTTTGGAGGCCGGATGGTGGGTTAAGTGATTTTGCCTGTCATTTACTGGTACAATTTCAGAGGTAGCAGAAAACTGAAATAGTTAGATAATGGTAAGGATATATAATACATTTTTTTTTTTTTAATTTTATGGTCTGCATAGCATGCAGAAAGAAGTGGTTTACATATTAGCACAAGCATGCATTCGGTATGTTTTGTAGTTCAGAAGTTATTTGTAAAAATGTGTGAAATACCTCCTTAAAATGTCATCCACCGGGCCGCTTACCTAAAATACCTATATCTATATCCTCAGCTCCAAACGACAATCTGCGCTACATATCTGTAAAGCCCTCAGCTTCCATATCAGTTCTGCGGCAGAAAATATGGCACTTGCTCGACCTCCCGGATTTCTGCGAAGAGGTGATAGTTCTCAAATCAAATGACGTCGAGATACCGTTGACAGTATTACGGAAAGGGAACGATCCACAAAGACCTTACATATTAGAGGTGTGGCCGCCGAACAAATTGCAATGTAAGTAAAAAACACAAGCTTAAAGCTACGGGTTATAAATCGGAATTCGGATATTAATGCGATTAAGGGTATGGGTATTACTCTCTCGGTAGCTCACGCTCAATATCCTGGTCAAGCGAAGAAAACAACCATTTGAAATCGATTTTAAATGAAATACCTAAGAAATGCGGGCAAAATGTACAATGATAACTACTTAGGTACCTATCTGTTACCATTCCAGCATTCAAACATAACATGTTGACTATGGGAAGCGACGTTCGGTCGTCCGCTGCAACTTCCGTTGGAGATTGTGAGAACAAATCTCAAGCAGACTCCTACCAGGATTTCAAAGACATGGAATCAAGTGAGTGTGTGTAGCTAAATATTTATCCACGGATGAGCTTAAATTTTATGCTGTGAAATCCACAAAAATCTAGCTGCTATACTTCCGGATATACTTAGCATCAAGAAAATATAGTACCTATACGATTTTAAGCTAACATGGTAATTTGCGTTATAACTAATATTTGCAACGGGATAATTACCATGTATGTTTGTTTTATTGAGCACCCGATATTTCGACACTGTTGCAATCGTCATGTTCACGGAGTAAACCCCGTACTATACTACTACTATTATTCCTTGACTGTACCATCACAAAATCTCAAATTTAAGTTGTTAGCCATTTATTTTCTGAATAATTTGCAGGGTGCTAAAATATACATTTTATATTCGTTTCCTTATTATAATCTCTTTCAGCTCAAGGCATGCCGGTCCTCCCCACTAAAGAAGTTAATAAATTGCGACAAAAATGTTTCATGAACACCTTACCACCTGAATACAAGAGCTCTGAGCTTTCTTGCAAAGTTTCATCATCATCATTATTCAAATTACCCGGTCGAAGGAATCGAGAAAACTTCGGAAATATATTGCTCAAGATTCAGGACGACCTGATGGCGCTAAGCGACAAATTATCGACTTTAGAAGACAAAATTAAAACTTAGTGTTGCCGAATTATGTTGTGCAAAATAAAAGTGTGTTTAAAGAAAATAATTTATTTGTATAACTTAATATTGGACTTCATGTGGTCACTAAAACATGTTACAATAGAAAAATAACTTGTAGATTTGAGCGCATATGATTTTATACTTACAATTATCAAAATATACATTGGTACTTTTGTAATACAAGATATTCATATCTTAATGATAGTTTAGGTATATTGAGGTATGACAATCGACTACCTGTGACTAGGAATGAGTTTTGTCTGCATTCGTATTTTATACAAGGTGATAAAATATATTAACTTTTATTATACGGTCAATGTCGAAGTCGCGAAAAAATTGCCACATATTTTTTTCGCAAGTTTGCAATTGGGCCCACACTAAAAGTTGCTTGTTAAAAGTTGTAATTCTTGTATAAACGCCCTGAATAAGCCTCCGATAACGTGTAAAAGTTAATGAAAATATAAATTCTATTTTGAAATTGATAATAAATAATACTTAACATTTATCTAAAGATTATGCAAATGGAACAAACCCCGTACCTACTTTTCAAAGATTCCGTAACCACTAGGCTTCCCTCTGTATCTTCGAAATCGAAATTAATCTGACGATTTGTAAACCTTATCTCAATGCTATAAGGGTTATAAATGGTTAGTTATTATTGTCATAGATAACACAAAAAACACCGCTATTCAAAATTGTCGAGGTTATGTCATAATAGTACATTGTCTATCCAGGGGCGGTAAACAAGAAATTACGAACGAGTGTGAATATAATTTTAATTTTAGCACAAGTTCGTAATTCTTGTACCGCCCGTGATACATACAACGTTTTTCATCACATTTGCAAGGACATAAATAAACTTACTAGGCAGATAAATTAACAATAATTAAAAGTGGTAGTGTACTAACACATTCCACAGTACACCGGGGTGTGCGGCGGCTACGTGTGGCCAGCGCGTGGGGTGCGGATCCTCCGCGGGGCACGGGCGTATGTAGTACTATGAAAATCCTTTACGACCTTGGGCTTAATACAGTTCATTGAGTCTAAGTATGCCTGCACATAATATCACCATTTCCGAGCAAGTGTGATGAAAAATAATTTAATATTTCTAGTTTTAAAGCTACCATACGAAATGGTTATTTATAATGTACAAGTAACAATGAAGCATAAATGAGGCTATTTGGTGAACTATCAGACTTTTCACTTCACATAAATATTCTAAAATAGTCTAAGCTCTAGCTATTATAACAAACAACTTCTTATCAAGAAAAGCAAATCAGCGTCTAGTAAGTTTGCAACGATTTTGATATTAGAGACTGCGCGAGTGTTATTATTAACATTATGACGTTTACTTAACACTTTCACAGCCTGTGCTATCAAAATTGATGCCAACTTCATTTGGTCTGACTCTATCAAAGTGATTATAGATGGCGCTAGCCGCGTCTCTAAATCGGGTTCTCAGTTTATGCCATCGTCTGATTTACAGTGGATTGTACGGTGACGCGGACGCACGCGGACGCCAGGCCTCAAGAATTTGTCTTTCAGAGAAAGAAACACGGAGTAAAGGTATAGAGTCAGCATGGACCACGCGAACTTCACGTTGAGGTACTGCCTTGCCAGTGCTGAATTAGCGTTCTGAAACAAATACGAATAGTACATTACATACCAAGGCCGTTTAAGTGGGAAATGCCTCGGATCCCATGTAACATGTGATCCGAGGCTTTCCCATTTACCGGCCGAGGTTTGTATACTATTTTTCAGCCCGACGGAGCCGGGAGGCGGCTATTTAGTTTTGCGTAAAGTGGCGCTTACCGGCCGGAGGACTGAAATATATATTTAATTATGGTTTTATGGGCGAAACAAGTGAAACACAATTTTAACGACGATTGTTCCGCAATATCAGTCTATTTAATTCTATGTCGATGCTTTAATACGAGAAACCGACGTACCTACCTATAATAGTACCTATTGTAATGTAATGTAGATACCTATGCTGTTAATATCGGCGAATCAACTACTGAACAGCAAATCCAAAAACCTTTCATCATCTCTAGATGTGAAGATGATATCACCGGATTTACCAGGCCTATGAAACTCTCCGCGCGCATTCAAATCGGTCGTCTTTCATCTTGGGTCGGCACCGACTCACCGCCCAAACATCCCGCGCCCGCCGGGGCACGCCGCCTTCAGCATTATATAATACTAGCTTTAGCTTCACTCGCGTTAGAAAGAGACAAAAAGTAGCTTATCTCCACTTAAGACAAACAAACAGACACACACACTTTCCCATTTATAATATTATATTAGTATGAATTTCTCATCGTAGGCAACGTAGGTTTTTTTTTTGGAATTTTATGGCCTGGTAACTAGACCTTTAAGCCAAACCTTAGCCTTGTGCGCGGGTTAGGGGTGACCGAGCGTCATTTGTTTTTCGCATGCAAAACGGTTTGTATTCGCTTTTTATGAGATCCATTCTTAAGAATTATAATATAATCTGTTATATTACGTTATAGTCGACTCGGTAGACGCTCTCTATGCAGCACTGCGTCATGACCATGAACCCGCACATGCGCTCCTGCATGCCGACCGCGTACTCTATGCTGCGGATGAGGTCGTTGGTCTTTAGCACCAGCAGGGCCTGCCGGTCCACGTGCTCCAAACACTGCGTTATGTAGTGCGCGAAGTTGGGGAGCTCTTTTTGGAATACGGATTTCTGGAATCGAAGAAGTAGAATTAAAATATAGTGTAAACATTTTAAATTCAGAACGACTGGAATGGAAATCGGGATTTCTAGTGATATCAGGACATGGAACTAACAGCAGTTTATTAACTTCAACAAGAGCAGAAGCCTAGAATCCAGCGCAACCCAGTCAATATCCCTTCACTCAATATCACTTATCAGAATGTCAGAGGACTTAACACCAAGTTGAGAAGTTTCAGGCAAAATGTCCTTGCCCATGAATGTGATATTATCGCTGTCACTGAGTCGTGGTTATCTGATTCAGTCGAAGACTCAGAGCTTGTAGGATGCGACTGGAGCGTTATTCGTCGAGATCGCGCCGACGGACGAAGAGGAGGTGGTGTCTTGGTGACGGCGCGACCTGGAATTGATCTGCGTCGTTTACCTGACCTTGAAACGACGAGCGGTGAAGATTTGTGGGTATCGTTTATGGTGGAGGACACATTATTCAATCTGTGCGTGGTGTACATCCCACCTAATGCCGCTGAAAATGAGTACATGCGATTTTTCCACAAAATCGAGTCAATCATTGAGTCGATAGCCGGTGTCGTAATAATTGTCGGGGATCTCAACTTGAACCCTAACCATACCTCAATTAGTATCTTAAGTTACTACTGTTATTTTACCACTGTTTGTAATTTGAAAGAGATGAACGAAGTTGAGAATATGTATGGCGGAGTGTTAGATGTGGTGCTGGTGCGTGGGCGTGAGGGTGGGGTATCTGTAATGGAAATTAAAGAGGGTGGACTAGTTCCGTATCCCGATGCGTACCATCCTCCGCTAGAGATCTCTGTTCCTTGTGTTGATGCCAAGAATGATACTGCCAAGCTGCAACCAAGCAATGTTGACTCGAAACTTGATTGGAACTACCCCAAAGGAAACTATACACTCCTCTGCCAACTGATCTCTGAAGTGTCTTGGGAAGAAGTTCTTGAAAGTCGCGATGTCAGCACTGCTTTGGTGCGCTTTTATAATACAATATACAAGCTGTTCGATATTTGCATACCTAGGAAACTAAGATCTGATAAAGTACGCAGACGTTATCCAATATGGTTTACAGCCGATTTAATAAAGGACATCAGGCATAAAGCTCATCTTCATCGTGAATGGAAACGAACAGGTGACAGTGCGATATATGACGATTTTTCTAGGCTAAGGGCAGCTGTAAAATCGAAAACCACAGTATCCTATGAGAATTATGTGCGGCATATCCAAAGCAAGATAGCTTGCGAACCTAGGGCGTTTTGGCAACATGTGAGCAGTCTAAAATCCAAAGGAGGATTTGAACCGCAGGTCAATTATGAGGGGAAAAAGCACGAAGGGGTTGAAGCAGCAGCGGCCTTCTCAAACTTTTTTTCTAGCGTTTTTCTTCCGTCTGAACCTCTCCTTGACTTTGATAGCATCATCCGTAACGACTCAACTTGTAATGCAAACTACATAAATGTACATGAGATATCCCTTGCTGATTTAAAAATTGGTATAGCTCATTTAAAACCTCAGAGCTCCCCTGGCCCTGATGGCATACCTGCATTTGTTATCAAGGGATGTAAGGAATGGCTAACTGGCCCACTACTTCACATCTTCAACTTGGTTCTTGGTTCTGGCGAGTATCCGTGTCAATGGAAGATTACGCGAGTACGCCCCATCCCAAAATCGAGTGAAACGTCCGAGGTCGAGAATTACCGCCCTATAGCCATTCTATCTTCAATTGCAAAAGTGTTTGAGTCAATCGTAAATAGACTTGTCGCATCCCAAGTAAAACCTTACCTTTGTGATTCTCAGCACGGTTTCAGGCCTAAGAGATCTGTCGAGATGAACTTATTAACTCTGGTTGACTCCGTCTCTGAGCATTTAGATAAGGGAATACAAGTTGACGTGCTGTACTTTGACTTTAAGAAGGCTTTCGATCGCGTGGATAATGACATACTGTTGAGCAAACTATGTAGCGTTGGCTTCTCGCCGAAGCTGCTCCGGTTGTTTGCCAGTTATCTGCGCGATCGACAGCAGTACGTGCAGCACGGTTGCTTCGTATCGAAGCCCTACCACACACGTTCCGGAGTCAGTCAGGGTTCGATTTTAGGTCCGTTTCTCTTTGGCCTAATGATATCTGACTTAGCTGCAGTCCCAGGTGTTTATTATATGCCGACGACCTAAAGCTCATTTATGGAGTGCAGCAGTTGTCCGACTGTGCGTCTTTGCAGGAGGATATTGATCGCCTTTATCAGTGGAGCTTTAAAAACAAGCTTCTTTTCAACAATTTGAAGTGCTCCGTGATGACTTTTAGCCGTGCCAATAGTCCCATATTCGCTCAATACCTGCTAGGTCCTGATCCCATAACTCGGGTACAGTCTATACGAGATTTGGGTGTCATCCTCGATACGCAGCTCAACTTTCATGAGCATATTAAAGCCTTGGCAAAAAATTGCTATCGGAGGTTGGGTTTTGTAGTTCGGAATGCGCAAGATTTTGATAACGTCAGGGCTATTAAATTAGTGTACACTGCGTTAGTCCGGAGTAAACTCGAATCCGCATCGGTCATTTGGAGCCCGCATGAGGACAAGTACATCTTGCTTCTGGAAAAAATCCAGAAAGCCTTTCTGCGATTCTTATACAAAAAGACTCACGGGTATTACCCATATTTGTACCCGACAAAGTTCCTGCTTGGCGTTTTAGGGTTTAATTCCTTAGAGGTGAGGCGCAACTATGGGCTCTTAACTATTGCTTGTAATATTCTACGGGGGAACTCGGATTGCCCAGAACTGGTTACACAGCTCGTACGCCTGTTCGTTCCATCTATAGCTAAGGCCCAATTTAATTTTCGACCACGAAGTCGTCACCTATTAGATGTGCCTAAAACACGCACTGTGTCCCATGGCAAATCACCACTTGTCCGCGCTCTACGATATACTAATGCGCTCCTCGCATCAGCACCGGAATGTGATGTATTTGCAAGTAGTTGGATGGATCTGTGTAAAGAATGTATGAAGTTCTGTGAGGCGATGGATAAGCGTGAATCTACTGTCTTGTATTAGTTTTGTTCTCACATTTGTTCTGTTTTGTGTTTTCTTGACTGTATTATGTACCTAGTTGTATAAATAATGCATGTACATCATAAATTTCGCAGTGTATTAGTTCGCTGTAATGCTGTGTAAATTTTTTGAAACAATAAAAAAAATAAAATAAAAAAAAACTTTGTAATTCAGGCATAAAAGTCAAAATAAGGAAGTGAACTGTTGCAATTAATTTAATTTAACTAAGTAAGTGATGCAATTATGTCATATTTCCATAGTGGGTATGCCCGCCAGGGATCCGCCAGACAAACTTCCCATATGTATATTTATCGGCAGATCCGGCAGATATGCCCGAACGTATGTGACCAGCTAAATGTCACATTTTAAAACAAACTCTAAAACATCAGTTACAGTGCGACAGAAAAAAGTAAAATTTAAAAAGTGGCAACATCGCGTCGTCCCTTACAAATCAACATATGTAAGAATACAGTTTAAGAATCAAATAACCCACACAGTGGGTCACAAATACACATTATAGGTATATTTTGAAAAATTAACCGCATATTCGCTCGACCCACGTACTTATATTACAAATAACGTTTTTCTTAGTATATCGTTAAGACCTTGAATGGTTTGCTTGCAATGTTGAAAGTCATTAGTAAACATAAATATTGCTCAGATAGGCAAACAATTTGGCGCCCGTTTCCATAAAGCTGAGTATTGGCCGTGTAAATAATGGCGTAATTGAGGTTTACAAAGTGTTATAAAGCGAATTGCCAAAACAAGTAAAACTCAACGCTCCAAGGAGAAAGTACGGCCTGGAAGCGTTTAAGGACAACCTTCGGGTTTCATTTTCTTCGGAAACATACATTCGTGGTATCACCATGCTGTCCTTGTTACGTTCGCGTGATACCGTCGATACCCACGAACTTTAGCGATATCGTATCCGTTACGGCCTTGTTCAAATAGCAGCAGCCATAGGTGGGAAAGGAAAGTCAGAGTCAGAGCGAGTTGTCTTGCTGTCACATATAAATATAACCGCCGCTACCGCTGGCAGGGTCGTGGCCAGGCCGTTAACCGCAACATTTAGTGTTTCGAGAGTGAGGTACAGCGTCTCCTACCTTACTATACAACTTGTGAACTCTGTATAATCAACAGAGCTTTCTTAAGATGTTAAGGCAACCGCACCGCATTAGTGGCTGTAAAAGAAGCTGTTTAACCCATTGTCCGCCATAGTCGGCTGTGTGTAGCCGTCTTCGGAAAGTCACGTCACGGACGCCAATGACCGCTACAGTCAACACCTCCGTCAATGCAATAAGGACTTATGCGGGACTCAGTAAAATTCAATTTCGAATAATCGCGATCACCTGGCGTCGGGGGCACGGCATATTCCTTCGCCGGAGTTCAAAGCATTAAAAACCCACTAGAAAATGTTTATGCTATAACATACCTCATTGCTAGACGGCTTGGTATTCTCTATGCCCTTCATGATAGACTCCCAGGGGCGGCCGGTGACGATGCACGCGAACAGCCCGTACAGCTGGGGGCGGATGCCGAGGGCTTCCGAATGCACGCGCATCTCCTCGCGATCCCGGCCTATGATCGCCAGCCACAGCTTCGAGTAGTGGTATCGGAATTTGTCAGTTAGGTTCTGTAAATAAGCAAACACGTATCTAATACTACACTGTATTAGTATATATACAGTCTAGTATTATTTACTTGTCTATTTCTGTAGTTGTCATGCAAGCTTTTATTGAATGTACTTATATTTGCCAAAATATTGCGTTTGCTCGATTCCACAAAATTCTTGAAGGTACGTAGACTGCTTGTAAGATTTGCAACCCACACACACCAGTTGAAAATGGTACTAGTACATGCGTTTTGGTGTTTTCACACAGGCCTTTTTTTGCATTTTATTTCAGTTTCTCAAAGGATCATAATTTCGCATAGATCTCTCAACTGGAACTCTCGGCTTCGCGAATTCACTCATTAAGTCTCATAATTATTTTATTTATTACCAATCTCCAATGCCGACAATTTACACGATCGCATTGCTATGCGAAACATATCACAGCCCTGTAAAACTTACAGCATACAAACCGTGGTCCAACAGATACAGGGTGACTTCCTTATCTCCCGGGTCTTGCTTCAACAAGATGTTGCCGGGGTGTGGGTCGCTGTGCACGAACCCGCTAATGAAGATCATGTGGGAGTACAGGTCGCCCAGCTTCCGGCATAGATCGGCGCGGTCTATCTTGCTTTTCTGTCGTTTTAAAAAGAATAACTAAGTAAGTATTATGCGAAAATCTTACACAAATCGACCTAGTCCCACGGTAAGCTCAATAAGGCTTGTGTTGTGGGTACTGGGCGACGATATATATAATAGACAGATACATATAAATACTTAAATACATCGAAAACATCCATAACTCAGGAACAAATATTCGTGATATATACCTACACAAATAAATGGCCTGACCAGGATTCGAACCCGGGACCTCCTGCTTCGTAGGCAGGGTCACTACCAACTAGGCTAGGAGGCCGCTAACCCGTGGAGCGCGCTACGGACACACGTGTGTCCATAACGAATTTTGAATTTCGAACCTAAGTATATGTTTAGGCTGAAATCACACTCAATTTTTTATTGACATATCGTTCCACAGGTTAAAGTTAAAAATAATACAATGAAGTCATGCAGACAATAGATAATAATATGTCACGGTAAGATTATGCAAACCGTTTGTTTATAATCTAACTAGGGAGCTTGTAATGTACCTACTAGTCGAATCGTTCGTTAGATTGTTCATATACCTTGTTTATTTATACATTATAATGACGCAATACTCTAATAGAGCTCCTATTTCTAGACCATTTGCCCTTCTGGCTTCTGAATTTACCCGACGAACCTAAACTACCTATTGCTACTATCAGAAGATTTATTTTCCATTAGTTTACAATAGGCTGGTTTTTGTCCTCACCGAAATTATGCTACGCACTCACGCAATAAATTTCAATCACACGTATTTATTATTGAATGCACGATTAACATAACGGTGTTATTAGTATAGGTACACTAAGTCTACTGTTTTCTGTAAGACTTACCTATATAGGAGGTAGGTATTTAGAATTGCAATTTTACAATGTGTTATCTGGTACATATACTTTCTATGAAATATTATTCAAAAGTATTGAAGTGGTTATTAAATGTCTTCATTTTGAACTTTGCATCATCAAATAAATGTAAAAAGGAAACAAGATACTGTCTATACGTTTACAATTATGCTAAATATTACTTAGAAACTTCAAAAAATACTGTTAATTAAAATGCTCCATGCCAAAACCAACTCTAATTTAAACTACTTTTTGAAATGTCCTGTGACATTTATTTATTTCATCTTTATTGAACAAAGCGCAAATATAATCAGAGGCGGACTTAATGCTATAATGCATTCTCTACCAGTTAACCTTTGGACAAACTAGATAATTTGTAGATGGACATTGTCTATATCTGAGACATTTTTTGTTATGTGAAATAATATATTTTTATTACTTTAGATAAGGGGCGAGTTGTGGAGATCCTTGGGGGAGGCCTTTGTCCAGCAGTGGAATTTTATAGGCTGATATGATGAGATGAACCAATTGGAACCCCGTCAGCCACTGTAGAACTATGTCATAGTGATGCTATCAATCAGATTGTAAGAAATCTCTTACTACTTGACCTAGAGTTCCAACTGGTTGACTTGTACCAGTACTGCATAAGTAATGTATTTTAAATAATACTTACATCAATGTATTTTATATCATTAACATGACCTCCTTCAACATAATCCATAACCAAGACCCTCGAGGTGCAGTAGTCCCAATAAATTTTTGGGATCTTCAACCACTTGTAATGTTTGAACATATCTGCAACTTTTTCCGCATTTCTCCCTTCTTGCAAAAAGTCCAATTCTTTAGCAATATTCCTCTTTGTTTCATCTATGAGCCAAGCAAGTTCAAAATCTGGAAACACTTTCATCATCATTCTTAAAACAAATTCCATCCATATGATGTCTATTTCAATGTGTTTTTTTACAAAATGGTGCTGAACTTTAACGGCCACCGTTGTTCCATCTTTTAGTTTGGCTTTATGTACTTGAGCTAGGGAGGCTGTTCCGAGTGGCTTTTCTTCAAAATCCTCAAATAAGGCTTCAGGCTGAAATTAAGCCAAATATGACAAAAAATATTAGATATAGATATCTAATAATATACACTATTTCTCTCATACTAACACAGGACCCACGCATGAGTGGCGGCGCCTGGTGAGCGACAATATGGTAGCTCCCATTAGAATAGAATTGTTTGTTTCCTTTGATCGTAAAACAATTTAAATTGAATTCTATTTTCTTAATAAGAGACTTTTATAATTTTTGTTGTATGGTGGGCGGTAGGAGTTTCAGTGGTTAAAATTCGACCCTTAAAAGTGACATACAGTATTTGTAACAATTTTAAAGAAATTGGTCTTTTACGAAACAATTTTGGTGGATAGACCGTTTTATTATTTAAGTATATTATATATAACAAGACTAAACAAAATCAACAACAAAATGAATTGTTATAAAAAATGTTTTCAAAAGAAATTATGTTAGGTATCTCTTAAACTATATACAGAAAACTTTATACACCCTGGCACCTTGTATAATAGGTATAGCTATAAGCTAGACCACAAAAAAATAATCTCCAACTGTCTGTTACATTATCATAAAATATTTGTAACATATTTTTCTTTTGTTGGTCATCAAACATTATAGAGACACTGTGCATCCCGTGACATCACAATTAGGTAAAATTCTTACCTAATAGTGATGTCACCAGCCACCCTGAAATTTTGATGCTCTTCATCTTCATCAATTTTAGTTAAATCTTGAAAAAGGAAAAACACATGTCTAATAATTTTGGATAATCTAACTGACGGACTAAATAGTATGATAGTTTTTGAACCTAGATGTTATCCCTATTGTGTAAAAAGGAACTGTGAATACTGTGATAAATTAATCTTCCTATAATCAAAAACTAGCTCTAAACATACAACACAAGTTCTCTTACATTTTTCTAGTTTCAATATTCTATATCCATTTCAAAATAATCCTGAGAACTCTGTACATTTCATTGAATTAAACACTTATTAATTATAGTTGTTACAAAAACACCCAGAGAGCTTTGGCTAAGTATTTGTACTTACATCTTTTTTAAGGTCTTCTTTGATAACTGTATAAAGTTCCTCAACAGTGTTCTGTGGCGCATCTTTATGCAAAACACGCATAGTAGTAACGTATTCCGTAGGTAACAAATATTCTAATGCTCCTACATGCTGCCCAACCTTAATATACGCGCCTTTATTGGCTTTACAAAGTTCCAGCAATTTTTCGGCGCATATACGGTGAGCAGCACTTTTGATATCAAAGTATTCCTGCGATTCCTTATCCCAATCTTTACTGTACAGCATATCATTGTAGGTCTTGCCTATCTCTATAGCCGTCACTGCTGTCCTTGAAATCCTCACCATCACATTACTGTCGTAATCATAATTCAAAGCATACGCTGTACTACCAATTGCTACTCCACCGACTAACCCATACTTCACCACTTTTGGAAATAGTTTACGAAGCATGATGATTTGGAAGATCAAATAACTAGTGACATGTATATTGTAATTGTCATATTATATTTTACATTAACCACTACCACAAAACACTTCGAATTTGTACGCAATTAAAACACAATACACAACGGTTCAAAAAGATCTAGGAGTCGTTTATATAAATATTACATGATTACTTTTCTATCTTACTCAACCTCATTAAGTAGAGAATAAGAAGAATTTAACTTGTGCTGTGCCTTGTGCGTTTTCGTTTCGATGACGTTAAACGTCAACATCAGACGGTTTGACAATGACCGACTGTCTCCGTCTCAGAGTCTCCGTTCAACAACCACTCCCCATAATCCCCATATATCAAACCAAAGTCACCATATTATAGAAGCTTTGTCGGTTATCGTGTAGAAGCGCTTTTAGTAAAAACGCACCATGTGCGCATTTTTTACATATTGTAACATTTTGTGCAGGCTGGCTACCCAGCCTCCATCTTTCTTTTGCGTCTGTCCGCTTCCGTTGACAGATTCTTTTTAGGTAAATTCCTCCGAAAATGAAGGCTAAAGGAGAGGTAAGAATTGTGAAAAAACTTATAATATGTGAAAAATACCGTTTCAAGATGTGTATAAACTCAAAATTATACTCATTAGTGACTTAATAAGTGAATTTTAGCTTAAAATCAACTGGTCCATGTTCGCGTGTGAGTACGGTACACGTTGCCGCTACTACTTTTATTTAATGGTTTCTTGTGTGAATAAAAATATAGCAAATATGATTTGTGTTAATTGTGCCATCGTTTCGAATTTAAAGGATAATAATATATACCCGCTGAGTTTATAAAGTAACTATCACAGATCAAAAAATAACTTTGAGGTTATGTCATGTTGTGATATGTGCCTATTGTGTGGTAGCTATTTCACTACCCGAATTTGTTCTTTATTCAGTACTAGCCACATATCCTATCTTACCTCCACATAAAAGTTTTTGAAGTATATATTATGTGATATTCTGTTGGTAGCCTGATTTCAACGACAGGTATTAAGACTTACATTGTGAAGGATTTGCAACAAGATCATGTCCTAGAAAATACAGGCAAGCAACATAATGATACTAGGATATCTAATTGGATGTCCTAGTAATCATTATGCTGCTTGTGTACAGTCGAATTCATTAATATCTGTGCAGCTGAATGCATAATATGTAAACACTTACTTACACCTTATTGTCAATGTCGTAAGAGTGTACAAATATTTTTAAGCCCTCATGCTCAATGCTCATATTTATGAACTCGACTGTACAATTGTAGGCAAAGAACCTTTGTGATTTCCCACGGGATTTAGTGTTAATAGTAAGAATTATGTATGTAGCAGGATGAAAATTAGATGGCTAAACCTTCAGCTTGTCTTAAAATTCCACCAATTTTTTTTTTAATTTCTAGCTGAAGGAATATGAAGTCATCGGGCGCAAGCTCCCCTCAGAGAGCGAGCCCAAGACGCCGCTGTACAAGATGAGAATCTTCTCCCCAGACCCAATTGTGGCCAAGTCCCGCTTCTGGTATTTCCTGCGTCAGCTAAAGAAGTTCAAGAAAACCACTGGAGAAATTGTCTCCATAAAGGTTTGTATCATTAAAGTTATTATACTTACTATTTTTTAACTGTGTGATTTGCAGATATTAAAATGTTCTAACTGAACTAAAAATTAAGAAATATTGCAATGTTTTAGTCCTGGTTCCTGGCAAATTATTCAATAACTTCAATTTCTTATTTGAATAGCTTACTTAAACTACAGTCACCCACTTAAAGTGATACTTCTGTCTCTACGCATATCAAACTCTACGCAGAACATTCAATTAACATGCAGAATGACATATGCAAATTGGCCAACATGCATTATGACCATTACTGCAACTTTTGAATAATCAATCGTTTTTTGGTAATTCTGCCCTCAACTTGATGGAGCCCTTCACTATTTGTGTGCAGTTTGCCATTTGGGCATCTGAAAATAAGTAACTAACCTATACTAATTTTTTTACAACCAATAACTCCCAGAAGACGTGGTTACAGCATAGGGTTTCTGATCGAGATTTCTCGAACTCGAGACAACTCGAGAATTATGGTTTCATTCGAGACGAGAAAAAAATGTCCATGACTCGAGAATTCTCGAGTTCTGTGTTAAAGTCGTGACAAGGGCTTCTAATTACGATTTTTTTAATTCAAGACAGCTAGCTACACTTTTTAGCTACATTTTAGATGAGATAAAAATTACCGGAAGACAAGAAGTATCAAGTCTTCTGATGGACGGAACATCAAAATTAATTTCGGACGTGACAGCCTTAATGCTTAACTCGTGGTTCTACATCAAAACGACTTTTCCAGCTGTCTATTTATCAATTTTTCTTACAAAAAATATTCTTATTATGGTTGAACTACCCCGAAATGTCAACTATTCAAGACTCGGATGAAGTCAGCGGTGGCGATGATAATTCTATCAGAAATTGGAATCTGAAACTGCAAACCACGTGCAATATCTACAGAATATTATATATTTTTATAACAAATGTGATATCTGTTAAAAGTTCAGAAATAGCTTACTGAAAAACATCTTACAAAAGCATGTAGGCACCTAACAGAAGATTCTGTTGATGCTGAAAGAAGCTACACTGAAACTTATTCCGTATTTTTTCCTTATATATTTATTTATTCTGAGACAATCGACGTAACATCTTCCAGTCCGGTACTTAACTTGATCCTCGTGTTAAATCGTAATAATGTACAGGATACCAAGATGGTGATACGGGAAAGTTTCGTCACTTTTGAAATTAGGAACCTTTTGATTTGAATAGCTACGCGTAAGAACCTAGAGAAGTATCGCTTTACCTGGCGAGAATGAGAGGATTTTCAAACTTTATTCAATGGCTTATATTAATTCGATGGAGGCAGACTGCGATGTTTTTTGGCTGTGCTGGACATCGGCTATGTCATGTGTAAGGAATACAAGGAATAGGTACTCCGTTTTGTTAGCCCATCGAATGGGAGATCACGTTTTGCCCAATGACAACGAGTGCTTTAAAGGATAACTGTCTTAACTCTTTAGCGGTTAAGACTGGATACAATGCTTAATTCAAACCTCATCGCCAATTCATAGATATAAAAAAGTTATATAAGGAAAACATATAAAAATATGTCGTTATATGTTGGTTTCTTTTAAGAGGTTTGCCTTTAAAAGGGTAACAATATTTTAACAATGAATACTTACGGTGGGTATCCGAAAAACATTAAAATTACTTCCCTCCAAAAAAAGACTCGAGACTCGAGAAGACTCGAGAAATTGGGCTCGAGATTTCTCGAAACTCGAGAATACAAATGGGCCGAGAAATCAGAAACCCTATTACAGCACAAAATGTCAACCAATTTAAAAATAAATTAGCAGAGCATAATTAATACTACTTCTACTAGACAATGATGACGGCTGTTAATGATTACTGAATACAGGCAATATCAGTTGTCACAACTGCCTGCCTGCTTATAATAAATATGCGTTTGGTCATTATGCATATTTTTTAACATGGGTCATTTTGCGAGTGATTGCTCAAGTTGGCATGGCATATGCATTATGTGTATAATTGCATTTTTAAAATTGGTCAATATGTGTAGAAACAGATACTTCTACTAGTTATACTGAATTCACGCTGCCCTATATCGTCTTTTGACTATTTAATCACCCAGACTGGTAATGTCTGTAATTTAACACCAACCTATCCAACCAAATTCACATACAAAAATGGCAAAACCCTTCACTGACCATCAGAAAACCTCATGCCATTACAATAGGGAATACAAATGGCGATGGTGCCGCCGACCGCCGTGCAAACGAGTGACCCAATCTATTAATGGTGGCTCTGTACGTCGAATTTCTACTTTCAGATCCTGTTTATTGCATGACTAAAAGTTTGTACGGAACCCTTGATTCACAAGTCAGAACACTTTAGAACGGATCAATCGCGTTTATTAACACCATGACCCTACGTTTCGAGCCCTTTACAGCACTCGTTTTCACAGGGTTACGATGATGACTGAGAGAATGAGAATTCTCCCCGTCAATCAACAAAGTTACTTGTGCAAACTACCTACATACAAAAATAAAAATAATTAAAAACAAAAACAAAGGTTGGTCTACAATGCCCAGACGGGCTTATAAAAGAAGAGGGGCAAATAAAGGGGGGAAAATGTTAAATTTCAATGAATAACAATCGCGGTAACAGAAGACAATATTATGTTCACAAGTCAGAAAAAAGTATATCAGCTGTTAATTTGAAATCTTATCTAATTTCAGGAAATCCCAGAGAAGACCCCAGTCAAGATAAAGAACTTTGGCATCTGGCTGCGCTACGAGTCCCGGTCAGGCGTGCACAACATGTACCGCGAGTACCGCGACCTCAGCGTCGGCGGCGCCGTCACGCAGTGCTACCGCGATATGGGTGCTCGCCACAGGGCTCGCGCTCACTCCATCCAGGTATGATTCCTACCATTTCAATTTATGGTCAATACCCGGGTCCACAGTCACCACACTGCCTCGCGAAGAAATTGCCGCGTGAAGCATCTTGGTCTGTATAGGGTGCCCCGCCCAAGGCATTTCAGTCGTACATACGTTTCACCTGTGCGAAACACACAGTTTTACACGTTCCTAGCGAGCGGGCTTGCTTTCCTTTTACTGTCAATGGAAACAAAACTACTTTTCATTATCAATGAATGAACCATTTAACCCTAAAATGCATGAACTATCAATATAAGAGTCCCGTATACCTTTTAAAGTGAAAATCGTTAATATTCAAATAACGCATATAAATTGCAATTGCTAAGATAGTATGAAGTATTGGTATTGCAAAAATATTAGTTTGATAAATATATATTATTATTTAGTATACAAAAACACAATTCTTGCTGAACTTGTTTTGCGAGGTGGTTGATTCATACAATATTCTAACTAGATTTTTTATTATTACCCTTTATACCACCTAATTTATTTGTATACATGTGAATTAGTCATAAAATTAAGTTTATTTTTGCATCTTTAGTTTCATGATATATTTTTATACATACCCAAATATAACTGCTGAACTTTGACAATTTTTCTTAAATTTGATCTAGCTAAACGTACATTTATTCGAAAAAAATTTATTAAAATGGAAAAAAATGTTTTATTTATTTCTTAGATGACTTATTTTCCAACACATAATGTATAACTTACATACCGGTTTCATATCATTTTGATTATCAGAAAGCCTCAAGTATTTACCTCTTCGAGCAAAAATCGCGAAACAGTCCTCAGTTACACATTATTAAAAATGGAAAAACGAAAACAAAAAAATTGTTCATACATTCCTTTTGAATTGAAATTATTTTCCGCAATATATTAAAAAACTAACAGAATTCTTGTTAGTTGCTCCAATATAGTATCAATAAGTTGAGCAAAATCGTAATAAAAGTATACCGGGCTCTTAAACGTCCCGACAGCCAAATTCATTGCAACTTAAAAACTTACGATTCAAAGACTACATTCCAAGAGAACTTGATTGTCACTTGTTTCGTTTCTGTGTCATAATCATAAATCATCATCATGCATTTAACATGAATGACATACTGAGAGGACACTCATTGAAACTGACACGGACACTAAGTAGTAGCAACCCCAGACGACACCGCCTGTCTAACCGCATAGTGGAAATGTGGGACAATTTGCCGGAATCAGTGATTAGTGCACTCTCAGTGAACTCTTAGAAAAATATGGACCAAACACAAGTGGAATTTTATATGCATGTATCATTTACAAGCTGCCTGTGCATTAATAATATGATAATAATTTAAGGGTTCACAAAGCACTATTCAAACTTTGCATTCAAGACAAATAAGCATCTTTTATTTTTACTTCTCTAATAATTGAAAAGCAAGTTGTTAGATAAAATATTGGTGTGGCCTAAAAATAGATGCTAGAATATGTTATTCAGACATAAAATTGAAGCCTATAATGTATGCATTATATCATCTTCAGCAATTCTTCACTTTCTAGACATTCTTACTTAGGAATGGCGAAAAACGTCGTCTCAGGCGTATAAACGTGTGTGACTCTAATATGCCTTGCAAAACGCAAATTCAGCTAATAAAATTTGTCTTTGTTATTTGTATTGTTAGATATTTACTCGACACTTGATGACAAAGATCTTTCTATTACTTATTATGGTGTTGTAAAATTTGATATTTTCGGCTTTCTTGCAATTAACTTAGAAACTGATCAATTCTGTTCTTTTAGCCACCAAACTGTTTTTTACTCTAGATTAGTAACTAAAGGGCATTGACTTATTAACTAAATAGACATACAAGGAGCACAAAAATTACGCCCAAAAAGTGTAGGTCAGAATGGCATTAGCGAACAAGTTTGCTTTGATGATGATACAAATGATAAATGTTTCGTACGACAAAGCTAACTGCTAACTGACGTAAGCATTAAGTGTCAAAATCACTGTTTGAATTAATTTCATATTATCATGGTCAACAGGCACGAGCTGTTCGCAAATGCGCTCTAGCATTTCAGTTGCCAGACCGGAGCACAATTTTATGTGTTGGTCTCCGTAATGTCTGTCTAAAAATCTTTTTGTTAATATTGCTGTCATGTTTGTCCCCAGATCATTAAAGTGGAAGTAATCAAGGCAGCCGCGTGCCGCCGACCACAGGTGAAGCAATTCCACAACAGCGCCATCCGCTTCCCTCTGCCCAAGCGCGTGCACCACCACAAGCGACTCAACAAGTTCGCCTACAAGAGGCCCAGCACCTACTTCCTGTAATTTACAAGATAATTATAACCACGTTAACGTGAATGTGTTTTTATTCCATACTGGACCTTCTATCGTTTTTCCTTGGGCTGTAAAAAAAATATTGTGGTGTAGATAGTGCTACGAGAGTTGAGGTGAATGATTACAAACAGCTACATGAAGTACTGATAGCAAAAAAAGTAAATAAATGAGTTCATACCTCACTTGCATTTCCCTGTTGTATTTGCTATTGGTATGAAAAAGAAACGCTAAATTATTGGTGTGTGACCATACAACAGTATATATAGGACAAAAGAACTGGATACCCAATCGGCCGAAAAAAATTACGCCATAAAAGTGCAGTAGATGCAATTCTTTCTTAGTCTTGTTTGGAACGTGATGTTCCGTAAGTGCCAACAGCCTATATACTTTTAACAGTGTTGGTAATTCTGTGTATGAATTTAACACTTAAAGCTTAACGTTAAGCCTAAAGTTAGTAAGCTCTTTTTCGTACGAAATATTTATGGTTTTGTATCATCATCAATGCTAGTTCGCTAATGTCATTCTGACTTACGTTTTTTGACGTTTTTATTCTGCTGTGTGTCCATTTTTTGCAATAAATCAATGTGAGTGGCCATACTTATATGAATAGGGACTTAACTATTAAACAATTCCCCGTTCCTAAAAATTATACGAAAATGATATCAAATTTGATCTGGGTCGAAGATGATAGTAGGGGAGACTCAAGAGGGAATTTCTGTAGTAACTCCGGCGCGGCAGACTAACATATGGGGCGACACCTATTACCCTGTTAAAATTCAGCGCTGAATGAATTAAGATACAGAATTTGCTAATTCCACAAGCGCCACTGTCATATGCCTCTTCCTAGCGTTTTCCCGGCTTATGCCACGGCTTAAGGAGCCTGGGGTCCGCTTTGGCAACTAATCCCAAGATTTGACGTCGGCGCTAGTTTTACGAAAGCGACAGCTATCTGACCTTCCAACCCCGAGGGTTAACTAGCCTTATTGGGATTAGTCCGGTTTCCTCACGATGTTTTTAACTTCACCGAGAAGCGATTGGTAAATATTAAATGATATTTCCATACATAAGTAAAACTCACTGGTACTTACGAGCCGGCAGTATTTGAACCCGAGACCTTCCGATTTAAAGTCTCACGTCATACTACTGGGCCACCAACGCTCCGGTAGGTGCAATTGGCCCTAAATCCAATAAGTATGAAAAAGGTAAGTAAACCAAAATAAAACAATGGTTACGTAAAATAAACATTTAATTTTCGAAGTATTACATGCACATATTTTATAAAATCCATAAAAATATGATTAACGCTGATAGAATTGTGACGTTTTTAGGGTAAAGCTCCCATATTGTCGGTTGTCGACAAGACTGCTGCCATAAATATTCATTGACCGAGCGAGCGAAGCGAGCGAAGCGTCTCTGCTTCAGCTTGGACAAAAATGCTTTTAGGTGTCTGTCCATTTGTTCTCCTCTACAGGTCGCATTTATCAACCAATTCTTGAAAAATTTTGTAAACGAGTTCGTTAATTACATAAAAAAAATTTGTCGATTCAGTTTTTGGAAATTTTAAAAATGGCGGGAATTGGCACAAAGGTCCTAAGCGCCATAGAAATCAAAGGCGCTTAGGACCTTAGCGCCAATACCAGTTCCATTGAGAGTTCGTTGTGATAATGAAACGGTAAAAGAAGTAATTCTTATTTTTATTGACCGAGCGAGCGAAGCGAGCGAAGCGTCTCTGCTTCAGCTTGAAGAAAAATGCTTTTAGGTGTCTGTCCATTTGTTCCCCTCTACAGGTCGCATAAATCAACCAATTCTTGTAAAATTTTGTAAACGAGTTCGTTAATTACATAAACATTTTTTGTTGATTCAGTTTTTGGAAATTTTAAAAATGGCGGGAATTGGTACGAAGGTCTTAAGCGCCTTTGGAGTCTAGGCGCTTAGGACCATTGAACGTTCGTTGTGATAATGAAACAAGGAAGTGTTTATAATTTTTACATATTTCCAAATCTTTCAATCGATTTGAAGCATTGTTATTTTGTTGAACTCCAAAGTAGTTTTGTTTCATTTTACTTCAAATGTACTGATGGGATCCACGAGACGGTAAGAAAGATTCTTATGGCGATTTCGGTATTTTATACTCAAACTAACTCAAACTTTAACTTTGACCGGGAAGTTGTTTTTTTTTCCATAAAGATTTTATTTATTTAAATTTATAAATACATTATTTTTTAGTGCCTACCTACCAAATCGTTTTGAGGATTCTTAAAGAGTAACTTAGATGTTTGTCTGGTAAATATATACCTAATCGCTAAATATGACATGTGACATGCTTTTATGGATCTTGATTTGACCTAGCGTAAGCAAAGATCTACGTTTCAGCTTAGTCAAAAATGCTTTCATATCTCCGGCTGTTCTCCTCTACAGGTCGTTTTTATCTACGAATTCTCGTGAAAGTTAAGCGATCAGATTTTATAGCTATGTAGGATCTTTTTGTCATTTAGTTTTTTGAAAATTATTAGAATTGATGGAAATTGGCAGGTCTACAGCTCACAGAGCCACTAGTTTGGAAATTAACCTTATCATTAAAAACCGAAAACGTGGTACCTTCAGCCCGAAACCGTCAGACGTCGATTTCACCAGACAAAGAAATAAATAAAGCAATGGTAAACAAAGAAATAAACATTTACATTATAATATATTTATATAGACATAGGGACTAACAGACAACGCACAGCCTAACCCTTTGACCGCCGTAGTCGGCTGTAGCCGTTATCGGAAAGTCTTGCTACAGCAGACATCTTCGTCAATGCAATAAGGACTTACTTTAAAGTTCAATTTCGCTTAAATGATCTCGATCACCTGGCGTCCGGGGCACAGCATATTCCTTCACCGTCGGGCGTTCAAAGGGTCTTAATTTCGGGCATTAAAACCTTAAAATTTGGAACGCCTATACTTATTCTTCAAAGGGTGAAAAAAAAATGTGTCTGAGTTCACACGAACAGTAAAAGATAAACTGAGAAACAATTTCATGCGGTTTCCACTGGACATACTTATATTTAAAATATGAAGACTAGACCAAGTAGGTAATTTTCTATTAAATTATTTCATAGAAAGATGCATACTATCAAACCAATTATATAATATCAAACAAATTGATATAATAATATTACCCTTTAGCTCCAAATGTTTTGCTTATATTCTATCCAATAGGTATAAATCATAAATTTCGTTTACACAATATTCCCACATGCATTAATCATCTAAATTTTATTCAAAAATTCTTGTCATATGTACGTCCAGCACAAGTGATCCTCAACAGTGTCTCGCACAGGGATGTTGCGGATGCGGATATTAAAAGAGACACATCCGCGGATATGTGAGATTAGATAGGTATCAGGTGGGGTTTAGGTAAACTCACCCCAAATATAAAAATTTAGTACAAAAAAATCTGGGTAAAATTACCTACTTTACCTAGCACGTCGCCGAAACGTTCCTGTACCGACTTGTTCCATCACCCATCATCCAGATGTTGCGAATTTTGAAAATGATGCGGAAGATCTGCAACATCCCTGTTCTCGCACACCTGTCGCTTTAACTGTAGATATTAGAAAGAGACGGGTAGTAGTCTGTGGCAGCGCACTTGTGCTGGGTGCACTGAACTGAGTTATAAGCTTATTTTTCAGTATGTTCCTTACCTAACTTCGGTCACAATTAAGAAATAATTTTGTAAAATTCAACACCTAAAAGGGTTAAAAAAATTATGTGAACAATATCGCGGGAAACAACTAGTAAGTAGTTCATATGGATATACCCTGGGGGCCTATTTAAGTCGAGAAGGTGACATGGCTACAATTCGACACTTTTTTGGGAAAAATAGCAAGTTTAAAGTTGAACTGCGGCAAATATGCGTGTGACAAATAAATCAGACCCCTATTTCACCACGCTGACAAATGTGACATTTCCTAAAATTACTGAATTACTGGCATTTCAAGCGTCCATAGGCTACAGAAATCGCTCACCATCGAGCGGGGTGTGTGCTTACTTGCCACCATTTCTATAATATAAATAAAATCGTAATGTATCGTCAATGAATAGATAATTTTTGGTGAACACTATGACAATGGTCACGAGGTATAAGGGCGTTTTTTTTTGCTGTAAAAAAATAATTTTTTGCTAACGCACAACAGTGTTCTAAAGAATTTTGGATAGTTTTTGACATGAGAATCACCTGTGTCGGACTTTCGTGTTATATGTCGTGTTTCTTGTGACAATTGTCAAGGGCTCTTAACAAAAGTAACTATTGGTTTTTAGTGGTCAAAATGATGTTATATTTTTATAAAGGACATGTTTGTAGCAAACAAGCATACAACACGCACAATAGTCAGCAGCAGCCGTAGCCAATGGACGCCTGCAATACAATGATACTGGCAATTGTCACACTTGTCACCGTGGTGAAATAGGCGCCTGGTCTTTAATTCTAGTGGCAACAATTGTCAAAGCAAAGTGGTAGCACTAGAACTTCTTAAACTAATAAACCTAATAAAATTCAGTCATGTACCTGAGAGCAAGAGACCCCTAAAATAGAAGAGGATAGCTATAAAATATATAACAATGAAATGAGGACTGTCAATCTTGACTTCAGGTAAAGAATTCGAAAACTACCTATATAGTACCTACTTAAAATATAGTACCTACTCGAGGTACTATAAAACATCAAAAATATCGTAAACTTTTGCAACACTGCCTGTCATACCATGTTTTGGCTTGGCTGATTAATTCTAAGCCACATAATTGTGTCTGATTGAAATAAAGAGATAATAGTGACCATTATAAGAAATTAGAAATTCTTGAATATGGAAGACTAAAACAATACTGAATTTTAAGTTTTTTAAGTTAGGCAATGTTGAGCAAGTTTATACCTTTGCACACTAACATTTAGATTTGGAAAACTAAAACGATTAAATATAATGTCTAAATAGTGTCATCGTTGAAGATGTACAGAGTCGTCATCAGATATATCGGAGCGGCCAAGATGTTCACAAATATCTGAACTCGGTTCTACTTGTATTGTCATGTCGTTAGTGCTTGTTCAGATATTTTGACCTTGACCTTGACCTTGACCTTGGCCGCTCAGATACATCTGATGGCGACTGCACCCACTCTATTTATCGTGTCTTTCCATTGCATTTAAGTATTCAGGATGAAAAGAAGAAGTAGAGTTTACAACATGCGCAAATTACCTACAAACTAAAATAAAGTAAAACACAAATATAAAGCGGTTACACATGCCAGAGGGGCTTATAAAGTAAATGCAATTGTGAATAATTAAAAATTCTCGGTTTTAAATTATTTCAATGAATCCATTATTGGTACACGTATTCATTGAATCTTTACTTGAGGTGATCCTAGAGAAAAAGTGACCAAGGATGACAGGGCTCAAACCTGCGTCTTATGCGTTCGCGGCAGACGCGATAATCTCCAGGCCACCCGGTCACAGCGGCAGCGGTCGAAATATAGGTATAAGTAATGCTTCAAACGCCAAGGTGCATTTGAAGCTGACAGACAAACTATGTTTGTACTGCCTCTATTTTTTACTAATCGCGACAACCGAAGAAAATAGTATTATAACCTGCAATCCACCATACAACACAAATTGCCAGTGAATTTTGAATCTTACACTTGAGACATAGAATTAAATTTGATTTGTTTTAAAATTGAACGCAACAAAACAAAACGCAATTCTATGTTAAGGGTCTTGCACCACCCGAGGTTAGCCACATAAACGGGAGTTAAGCTTTTTTTGACAGATTGGACTTGGAGTTTGACAGATTAACTCCAGGTTAGCGGCTAACCCTGGGTGGTGCAAGTGGCGGAGACCTTTTTATAGGTCTTTGGGCGGCTAGAGGATAGAAACATCTTTTTAAAATAATAAACTGACCAGCGACTGACTTTTGATTGAATTGAATGGAAAGTGAAAGTCTAAAAAGAGCCCACCGGTTTAGTAATAGCTTATTCGCAGACCGAGGTCGTACTTGTTATGGAATATACAACACACACACAGGTGTACAGGTTGGGGAGCATTCCATTCCTTGGCACAATAACTTTTTTTTTATGCGACATACAGCTTGGCAAAATTGAGTAGAAATAAAAAAGTGGCAACATCGTAGTGTCGTCCCGCTTTTTACATATATTGATTTGAAAGGGACGACACAACGACGTTGACTCTTATTAATTTCCACTCTATTTTGGCAAGCAGTATATTGGCGATGGTACTAGGAGTCCAGGATCTTGAGCGCGAGCTTGGCGGCGGCGCGCTTGGCCTGGAACTTGTTGCCGCCGAAGCCGTGCGCCGTGTGCGGCCGGCCGCGGTGCGTGAACGTCACCGGCACCATCACGCGGGGCGTGCTGCACTCCACCACTTTGGCGGTTCTGTGAATATATGACATGTTACACTTGGTATAAGTTTCAAATAGATGTCGTATACTAAAGAAACAAATTAACACCGGAGGCCAAGCCGCTATAACCACTAGGCCACTTGGTCTCAACGAATTGCCGAATTTCTCGAGTATATTCAAATTCAAAAATCATTTATTTCGGACACTGGGATCCATAATTTGTTAGTAACAAAAACAAAAAATGCATGCAGTCTTTTGCTTTAGGATATATACCTCCTATTCTATTTTAATTTTATAATTTATATACTGTTACTACTTTAATAACAAGTCAAAGTATTTAATTAACAAATATGATTTGTTTCATGCAACGTTAAAATAAAAAGCAGACATTGTTTTAAATATCTGCTTTTTATTCTGTAAATTTTGTTTATACACAAAATTACCAGAAGGACGAAAATCAGCTCAACCTTTTAAACGCCTGACGATAAAAGAATATGCCGCGCCTCGGACGCCAGGCAATCGATATTCTTTATATGAAATTAAACTTTACGGAAACCCGCTTAAGTCTCTATTACATTAAAATAAATGTATGGCTAATAGAAAAATGTTTTTATAGCATTAATGAATATCTAGACTACACATAACTTTCAGGAGTCCTATTGTATTATGTATTATAAGTCTTTTTGTATGTAGTAAGTAGTAGACAATAATAAATAATGTATGTACACCTGAAAAGGTAAAGATTTAGTGAGACAAATGTATAACTGTAGATAATGTCACCATCACATTTAACCTAATTCTTACATACAATAAATACTTTGACTTTGACTATTAATTTGTCGGCTATAACCGTCGTTGGTGACCTTGGCTGGCGGACAAAAGTAAAAACATAGTCGCAACTCTCGTGTCAGTTGTTACCCGAAGGAGGTGCAGGCGTGTATCCGCTCGTACAGCACGCGCACGGGCTGCTGCGGGATGCGCGCGGAGAAGGCGGCGATCTCGCGGCGCATGACGCGGTGCACGGCCGCCCACACCGCCGCCAGGTCGCCGCCGCTGTCCAGGTACATCGCGCCCACCAGCGACTCGAATATGTCGCTCAGCACCTGCCGTCACAATACTAACGTTCTAATCCACCAATAGTACTTTATATACCCACATGTCATTAGCCCTCAATAATGCGTTCGAAAATCGCATATAAAGGCCCCCATAATGATAAACTTTTTTGTTACAACAAATTTCTTATCTGTGAAAATGTAATAATAGCTAAATTATATTATCGTTTTTGATAATATTATTTTTATTCAAATTTCGAACACATCTGACACAAGAAAATTTGATTTGACCTCTATTCTAATATCAGTCGATATGACGTTTAGTTTCAAACGAATTGTCAATTGCATACAAATCATACAATGACGCACGCAACACGCAAGTCGCACGTTATTTTGATATCGAACGATATGAAAATTGGCGCCAACTCTAGTTTGTCTCTGAATTTAAAAAATATAAATGTCAAAACTTGAATATCAGAAAAGTTCCTGAAAGTCGCAATGGCAGTCGATATATATACGCTTTGAATGCATCATGGAGAATCATGATATGTGTATATATAAAACAGTGTATGTAATTGTAAATAATTAGACATTAAAACACTCGTGTGATGTTATTATGAAACGAGGCGTCAGCCGAGTTTCATAACTTTGCTATTACATTTAGAATGCTATTACATTTATATTATTTGCTATTACATTTGACTTTACTATTACATTTAGAATATGGCTAAAATAATGTATTTTTACACAACATCATTTCTGATATACCTATCTTTTCTCGGATTAGGTGGAAAATGACAGGTGTCTTTCTCGACCTCGAAATACTATCGCAGCACTCTTACGGTAGAGCCAGGTCATGGAAATATCTTGCTGGCTCGTATTCCACTGGTGTAGGAACAGCACATTACACACCTTAGGAACTTCCACGTATTCAGCGATTCGGCAATCCTCCTCATCGATGAGATAGAGCACGTCCTCCAGGATTTCATGGTCTCTCTGCTCCTGATGCTCGACGAACATCATGATCGCCTTATCCAATGTCGGGTTTAGTTGCGAGCAGAGGAACCTGAGGAAGAGGGTTTTTGACGTTACTTATCTGTGGAACCTCCAAAATTTGCATTAAACAAAATTAAGTAACAGCATAAGATACGATGATCGCGTGTTATGTGGGGTTTTTAGAGGTATCCAAGTAATTTTAGGCTAATCAATTAACAAGCCGCTCACAGGCTTCTTTCTGGGATAAGCTCAACTTTGTGTGGATCCAAACTGACGACGAAGGACGTGATCCTCAACGTAACGTTATGAACGACCGCCGAGCGACTAAGCCGTTCAAAGGCTTTATTCTGGGAAAAGGCTAACTCGCTTGTGTAGAACCAGCTTGATGACGGAAGGCGGTGAGCTCACCCGGCTTCAGGTCCTCGCAGTTTTAGAATATGTGCGACGTGATCAGAAAATCCAAAATGGCGTCGCTCAGTATCTCAAGGTGCTAGTTCTTTTTTTAGTTGTTTTTAGAGGAATGTAAGTAATTTTAGGCAATTTAATTAATGAAAAAGCCATTTACAGGCTTTTTTCTGGTATATACTTAACTTACTTGTGTGGATGCAACGTAACGACGTCGGATACCATCGTGACGTTGTGATTTAGCACCGAGCGACAAAGCGCCACTCACACAACTCGCTTAACTCCGGGTTAGTTGATTAACCCGGATTATCTGTCAAATCCCGTATGAAATTACCGTTTAACACCGGATTAGCGGATTAACAGCGCATTGGTTAACTTCAGTGGTGCAAAAGGCCCTAAGCCGTTCAAAGGCTTTATTCTGGGAAAGGCTAACTCACTTGTGTAGACCCAGCTTGACGACGTACGACGCGAAAGTGACATTGTTAACAAGCGCTGAGCGCAGGTCGGTGAGTTCGCCCGGCTTCAGGTCCTCGCAGTTCTCGAATATGTGCGACGTGATCAGGAAATCCAAGATGGCGTCGCCCAAGAACTCGAGGCGCTCGTATGAGCGGGTCAGGCGGTTGCGGATGTAGGAAGGGTGTGATAAAGCCTGGAAAAATAGAACATTTGAGCATGTTTATCAACTTATTTACCAATATGTAGGTATATAATTTAAACTTTCGTGAGACGTACTGATATGAAATTGCAACGGTTAACACTCACGTATTTTTATCACAATAGGCGTGACATGTTTCGTCTACGTCGGGCAAACATCGTCGGACAGACAGAGTGGTGTTATCACCTTCGCGGCTAGGGCATCACTGGCCGAGTCCGGCGTAGGTAACATGTCGCGCGCGTCTGTCATTGTTTAATATCTCGGGAATATATTGTTGTGAACGTTGTAATATTTGCCTAATTTCCGCGTTTAGTTCATAAACTGGAGAAAGGAGTGATTGCCAGGATGACGAGAGTTAGACGAGAATGGAAGAAAAATATTGTGCCGATCCCACACATGTAGGATAAAGGCAGTCAGGAGTCTCGAGATTTAGGATTCCATCATCAAGCGTCGAGTACAGTGCAACGACGCAGGCGGGCGTAAAATACGTAAGTGTTATCCATAATTTATTATACTATTAATATGTCTTACAATAGTATAAATTCGATAGACCACCTCTTACCTCAAGTAAATAGGACGGGTCCTTGAACTTGTAATTGATAATACCCTCGATGTCCTGTTGGCAGCTGTTGAGAAGGAAGTCAAGCTCCGCCAGCGTACTCTTTCCCTCTGTGATCACGGTGGGCACTTTCTTGTTCAGGAATGATGCGAAGTTATCCTGAATTATAGGTAAATAGTTAAGTGTACTAACGTGAGACTACATACCAACATTATTTTAACATTTCTATTATGTCTACAGAACAACGGTCATCAATCAAATGCTCAGAAACTGTAATCTTAAAGATTGTACTACAATAGAAGAAAAAAAAATCTTAAACTGAAAACATTTTAGGTAATTTAATTTAGTTTAATTTAACATGTACGACGTAAGTATTATGTAGCTTAAAATGTAATAGGTGTTTTATTTTGTTCACTTATAAGCTTGTAACAAATGTCTGTTATCTAAACTGTAATTGGTTCACCGCGATACAGGCAAAGCCTTGTGCGGAACCCCTGTACTATTCTGTTAAAAAATATCGAGTAAATAGGATTTTCTTTTTTTAAATTGATTTAATGTTAAACCAGCGACCGGCGGAATTGTTTTTATGGCGTCAAGTATTATGAAGACTACGCAGATTATGTATTAGTTCTTAAAAAAAGTTATTTGTCTCTCATAGAAAAAGCAAATACAAACGGTTTTGAACACAACGCAAAAAACAACTGACGCTCGGCCCCCTCTCCCCCACACAAACGCTAGAATTGATAACGATTATATTATATAATACACGGGGGCGTGCACCGGCAAGTGCGGGTTGTGTGGACACAGTGCGACAATCGATTCGAGTTCGCGCGGAGAGTTCCATAGGTCTAAAGTATTAGCATGGTTGCCATTTTGTCGACTATCACGCCATACGTCACTTTCGCACTTACATACTTATTAGAACGTGACAGCCTCGGTGATAGTTGATAAAATAGACTAGCTGATGAGGATTAATCACCTTTATCGGACAAAATGCATGATAAACAAAAATACGTAGCGTATTTTTACAGCGCTTCCGACATAGACTATAGGTAGATAATGCCAGCAACAGTTGAGGTCAGCCGTTGCATAGGTATGCCTGATTATCCTGAGATGACAATGATTATATGGCAAGTAATTAAAATTGCTATTTGTCCATAAAATATTGCGTTTAAGTATATACCTACTTAGTAATTATCAACACTATCATTTAAATGGAAGACATTGAATAGGATTGGTACTCACTTTTCTATTCTGTAATGTAGGTAGAATTGTTTTTATATCGACCCGATAATATGTTCAAACATAAAATAATAGAAAAGTTGAGGGCACCAGGGATTTTCTATCCATGGTAGTTGTTATTTAACTACATATATTGCCGGAAAAAATACTCAAACGAAGGTTAACAAAATGGTTACTGGATAAAGGTTTTTATAGCGTAAATTTGAAAGAACCGATGATATGGCACTAATCTTAATTGACATGTGTATAATAATTTTGAGTTTTCGTCTTTTATTTAAAAAAAAAAATTAAGCATCGCAAATATATTTTAGGTTATTTTACATTGATATCTGTACGCTTGCTTGCATACTGAATACAAGGATTATTTTTTTTGTATTCTAAGACTAATTGTACTGTATTTTTACAAACAAAATTTTGAATCTAAGTTTGAAATTTGTACTTTTTAAAATTCGTCATGTGAATATCCCTATTATAAAGTACCTGTTGTGGAAGCACATGAAGCCACTCCAGTACTTTGACGGCACCGAGGACACCTCCGTGCAGTAGGTATGTGCCGATGAGAGCCTCAACGCAGTCCGCTACGCTCTGGAATACATAAATTTTATTTAGAACTAGCACTGTGACACGGGTAGGCCATCTGCGGTGAATATCGAGTGTAGCCTTTTGGATCGTCGATCTGGAACACTGATCACGTCATACATGGTCCTTTTGGCGCTCTAGATCGAGTATGTACCTATTAAGTCCATACCTATTAAGAATCACAAAAATACTAACGAGTCAAACATCTTAAGGTCAAAGAAGTAAGCAATACTGAACTAGAAAGCGAAAAGAATTTGAAGTCGCAGTGTCAAAAACAATGAAAGTATTGTCTGTGTATTGTAAGTATTGTCAAGCTAGAGTAGGTATCCTAACTCTTTTATATGCCGTTTTTGGGCGTGACAAAGCTAGCTCATAGTTCTTTAAAAATAAAATAAATAATTTAAATTGTGAAATCGAAAACCAGTAAGTAGTTACGTTTTCAGAAACCAAGAAAAATATACTATTTATAGGCAACTAAAATAAATAAGGTATTTAAAGTCCGGTAAGTCAAATGGCCGTTCGTTTAATTGTAGTGTTTTGACAACTACGAGGTTGCAATACTTTACTATTGTTATAAATAACAAGAAGTAACTATCAATGCCGTAGAATGTGTAAACAGCTTTATAGGCATTCGGAATGCGGGTAGTTCGAAAACCCTCGCGGCTCAATGCGGCTATGCAAGTTTTTACGTTTGGATAACTGCAGACTATGAAATACGAAAATAACTAGTCATGCAACGAATACGAAAATTCGTATTCGGCGAATATCGGGGTTTTTATACTAATATTCGTATTCGTCGTTGATATTCGAAAAAAATATTCTAAATGGTACTCGTATTTTTTTTGTTATTATACTTTACTAGCGATCCGCCCCAGCTTCGCTTGGGTTATTATTATGCATATAAACCTTCCTCTTGAATCGATCTATCTATTTTAAAAAACCGCATCAAAATCCGTTACGTAGTTTTACAGATCTAAGCATACATACAGACAGGCAGCGGGAACCGACTTTGTTTTATACTATGTAGTGTGTAGTGATAGTGATATGTAGTGATTGGAAAACTTAGTGTCATAGTACTCATGGTATATTATATACTAGTATCGTATAGTCAAGATTTACTAAAGTTCAAAGGCAAAACAAACCGCAAAGATGTTAACATCTTCGCCGCGAGGAAAATTTAGATAATGCGACTTATTCATGACAATGATAAAAATATGAAATAGTTCCCAAGCATTTTTAACTTTAATTTAGTATAATAATGTCTCTGGTTACCGCCATTAGTACTCAAAATTAAACACTTCAAAATGGATTTAATCGCCTATAAGTACGTATATTTCACTACATCTCTAGGCAGACAGTTTACAGCAATCGTTGTCGTTGTTGCTAATAAAAAAAACTTAACTACTGATGTTTGCGCCCATTGTGTATGTACAGTAGGTATCATGGCCTTTATGCCATTATGTAGGTACACATACAATATTGGAAGGCCAATGGCTAACATACATCGAAAAAATCTAAAGCTAGTATCTCCCACCCTTTACGTGTTTAATCGAGCAAAAGATGTAAGTAGATCCAAAATTGCAATTTTTCAATTTTCGCAGTACCTAAATACAGAACATAAAAAATACGGGAAAAAAATTTTTGCTACTCGTAATCAAGATTAATACAAACACAACAGCTACAAAACCTGCTGAGTACTTTAAACTAAGAGTCTTATATTAAAAGTTACGCTGTAAATTTTCTATATACATACTCTGATTACAAATTTATATTTGCAGTTGGTCATTAATTACTATAGGTACCAAAGCCAAACCTCCAGCGAAACAGCAAGCCTCGTGACGTGCCCACAGACTTTGTCTGATAAAAGGCTGTGTCCCGGCGCCGTCGATGTCACGTAATGACGTATATCATTTTGGCATTATCATTACAAACGTACGGCATACGTTCAGGCAATCTGCCGGATCTCTATAGTGGGTAATGTGGGTATGTCCGCTAGACATCCGCCAGACAAACTTCCCATACATTGATTGGCAGATACGGTGGATATGGCTGAACATATATTCGTCGCCAGCCAGCAATTCGTCAATCGTCGGTCACTCAGCCTCACATGTACCTTGTCGGACACGACTTGCGAGCGCACGTAGCACTGCATGACGTTCTGCGCGCCTCCCGGCGGCTCCTTCTCCACGACGCTGTCGTCGCTGTAGCGCTGCGTCACCTGCTCGTAGCTCTCGTCGGACAGATTGCCGCTTAGTGTTTCATGTAGTGGGAACTGAATGCCTATCAGGAATGTTGGCCGGAGCTGCAAAGAACAGATGGGATTCGGTATTAAATACTTGTAGTTTTATGATGAAATAAATATCATTTAAGTACTATCTTTACGTTTGCATTTTTAAAAACTATAAAATGAAAAGAAAAAGTGAAATATATTAAGCTAAGTTACGTAAAAGAACTGGTCTTTTTGGGTTTTTAAATTCAATGAAATTCGTTCCCAAAATATGCTCCCAAAAATAAATTTCATCAATACCCTATATACGAAAAGCTGAATTAAAATAGAGAAACAAATTAACTTTTATTTCCAGTTTTGTCATTTTGGCTACGGAACGCAAAAAAATTGTTTAATTTTACACGTGGAAACGGGAAGTCGGTCTATGTAGTTGTAGGAATTATTGTCGAAGAGCTTCATTGACATAAATATCAATAAAATAAATTTTCTAAATGTTTACTTTGTATGAGACCAAACAATGTGTGTAACAATTTAAGGCACATTTGGCTGTAGGTAGGTACCTATTCGTATTTCTTAATTCGGATATTTGTAGTTACAGTACAGCATAGCATAGCATTTTTGTGATAATAATAGCATCAATAAATAAGGGCAGGTGCAACATCCGCTCGGTGTACCCCTTACATTTCATTAAATTGTCGAAAGAGCCTCTGCGTGTTGGCTTCGGCTCCGCGTACGCCTCCCAAAGGTCCGGAACACCACTGTTCCGTGATGGGAAAGACATGCATCAATAAATTGCTCTAATTATTAAAATGATACCTAATCATATTTAGTTAAATTTTGCTATGCAGGGCACCGCAGAAGGGGGTAATCTTAAATTTTGCGCATTCCTATGATTTTAAGTGAGATAAAAAATATTTACCCATACGACATTTTAAAGAAAGAAATGATTATAATACAAGCAGTTCCATTCATAACCAGTGTAGGATTCGGTATCTATGAAGATACCAAGTATAGCATATACATATATGCATTGCATATAGTAAGTAATACACCAAAGAACTTTATTTTAAAGACATTTAATTAATTCACCAGGTCGAGCAAGATTCAAATTACCTAGCGATCTATCGCAACGCAATAGCGGTCAAATCGTCCTAAACAACTGAGTTATCGACGACGCTTACCGCTTACCTAAGCGGTAAGCGACCTAAGGGGTAACTTGACATCACTAAAACTTAATTATTTAGTACCTTTACACCTATGCGTATGAAGACACCTTACGTAAGTATTAGAAATTGGGCTATAGTTTGTATAGGTACATTTCGGAAAAAGCGGCAATTTTACAAAAAACTGGTGATAATATTGAAAATTAAAAAGGATCTAATCCTATATATTTAGGTAAGTACGTGATTTTTTATTTAGTTCCCTTTTCAAGTAATTTGTAATTTTGTTTATTTTCACGAGGACCTTGAGTAAGTATTTAATCAAGACGTGTATAGACAGGAGAATGTTAAGAATATCGTGGGTGGACAGAATATCGAATGAAATAATGTTAGACAATGAAAAAGACAAAGGAAGTCGTATTTACAATTAAAAGAAGAGAAACGGCATATTTTGGGCATATATACAGTCAAGTGTTAAAATATGGTAGTGCACATCTTACTTAAAAATAAGTCCCATAGCACCTTATGCCGGTGTAATAAGAGCGTGGTACCATATTTATGAGTCGATTATGTCGGACCATATTTGCATATTTTGGTTTGCACTTGACTGTACAGGACTAACAAATATGAAATATTAAAAAACATAATCGAGGGAAAATTGAGGGGAAAAGAGGTAGAGGAAGACCCTGAATTTCACGGGGCGATAACACAGGATCTGGACCGGAATTGCAGACGCTGCCACCCAAAGTATAATGGCGAAACACAGGGACTTTCGCGTGGTGATCGCAATCCGTTAGGATATGGCACGAAGAAGAGGAAGTTTATTTCCGCAAACATTTATTGCATTTTTCCTGTTTACTTATATCGGATAGAATAGGTATATCTGAGCACAACTCAGGAATTCGAAGGACGACCCGTCGTACCCGTGTCTACTAAAGCCCGTAGAAAATGATACCGTCACTCGTCTACACGTGTCAGTACAGCAACTCAGCGAATTCATCTCTTTCGTGATTCGTGAGTTTTAAATCCACGACCGATTATTTTTATAAGTACTCGTTCAGTTGACTCAAGCTGACTGGCAGTTTAGTTTGTTGCACAAGTTAGTGGGAATAATCCTGGAGACTAATCTTTTTTTTCATTGTTATCAGTTTTTTTAGTGAGACTTAGAAATGAAATGAAATGAAAGCATTTGTTTCGGATATTTACATATTTACTTTCCATAGTCTATTCAATACTTAATTTTAATTGATTTTTTTATGTGATTTCTGCTCAGAATTGCGAGCCTTTTCGATCCAATAGTGTCACAAGTTTATTCCGTAGTCAACTAGGAACCCTTATAGTTTTGCCATGTCTGTCTGTCCTTCCATCCGTCTGCGGCTTTGTTCAGTGACTGTTAGTACTAGAAATCTGTAATTTGGTATGAACACAGTACGTAAACTTATTAAAACCACTTCAAACCCGGGTATATTTAGGCGATAAGTAAGGTTGTGGTATACAAATTATTGAAATACTAAATAACGCTTCCTAGAATTTATGATTAATGACCAAAAAAATAAATTAAATTAATTATTGATTCTTACACATCCTGTGTTTACAATTGAAACATTTGTCATCCAGTCGTCAAGTAAAAGTCAAGTTCAACACACGAAATGGCAGATAAGGTAAGGTATGTGCACATCTACGATTAAATACGACGTAATTCAATGTGGCATCCTCCGGTAACCGTTATTTGAATAGCGACGGTGGTTGTTTTGGTGAACGCTACGCATTAAATTTGGATCATGCCGGGCACGTCGCTTAATTTTATTAAATGCTTCTACAATCCGCAGCCGCATTTCTTCCTGTTTTCGACTCTTTTTTTCTATAGTAAATATCTTAGGTTTAAAGAATTTTATTTCTCATAAGAATTAATTACAAATTCACTTAAATGAGAAAGTTTACAAGTTAAACTAATAATTAAGCATACAGTGTTGACATATGTTACACTTACATGAAAACATAAGTTACAAAAACTTTAGCGGGTAGAATGGCGAACGTGGTGAATTATTCGGGAAGCGACCAATCCATTGACGTCCGAACATTTCGTTTAACATTTGCCTCACTTGAACTGCAACATGGGGCGGTGCTCCATCATGCTGGTACCATGTTTCTCTGAATTCGGCTGGCGGTAGGTTGTCCACATACCGGTTTACTAATAAAATGAATAAAACTCAAAACTTCGTCAAAGTACACAATACACGTCATTGTTAAGACTTCAATTTCGCATTTGTTCAAATCTATTACTGCGAAAATCGCACGAAAGAAATATTCAGTTATCTTAACGCCGAAAATCATGAGGAAAATAGTCTATTTGCATTTTTGTTGCAGGCTGCCTGGTGGTGCGACTTGATAAAAAAAAACCTTGCCAAATTTCGTGATTCTAGGTCAATGGGAAGTACCCTTTACGTTTTATTGCATCTGAAACATACGGCCGTATCTTTTGATTGCGTCGACGTAGAGGTTTGTTATTTCACATCTTAAGAGGACCGCAGACCTGTAAGTATGTGGTATTAATTTCAACTTGCTACCTCTACTCGTTCCCGAGATAAAGTGTCTTGACAGACAGACGGCCGGACAGACGGACGGACAACAAAGTGATCTTATAAGGGTTCCGTTTTTACCCTATAACAAAGTTGAGATTACATCCCATCCCATGGGCAAAAAAAGGTTATTTTAAACTAAAATTAAATCCTGAAAAAAAACCCCAGCTACAGTCCTGTAACACTCATGCAGCAGCTGATATAAAGCAAATAGTGGATAATGCCAGATGGCGTCAATATAAAATGCATTCAGAATAATTTGGATAAGTGATTCTAAATATGTATATATATGGGTGAAATGTAAATTTGTAATATACTTGTGTGTATTTGTTTTTTGTCCACCATACTTTCCTACCAAAACAGCACGTTGATAACGATAGCTTCTAATCGTAATCACACTGAATTTTCATAATGGCGTAGTAACGTAAAACGAAGGACTTTTGAAATAAATAATACTTTATTTGTGATATGTCTGCAACTCCTAGACAGATTTGGCTCATCTTACTACCGGCCATTATTCGACACGACCGATCGATAAATTTGTGGATCGATCCGACCAACGATACTCGAGTTATTGTCAAATTTTCTCGATTTTTCGGGATTTTGATCATGTGTCAAAATGATAACGGTAGAAATTATTAAAAAAAACAACATATGTGTTTGAAATACACTATTGGATAGTTATTTACATGTAGGTAACGTATATTTTTTCATTAGTTTTCTAGAAAACAAGGTGTCAGAGTACCCCTTTTCAGCAGAGACAGCCTTCTGATTGACCACTCTGTCACGATGTTTTGAATTAAATAAAGTAGGTTTGTAGTTAAGTTTTGTAAGCTCTAACTGTAGTTCTCTAGAATGAAATAAAAGATGAGGACACATAATATTACCTTTATTGGAATTTACTTATTTACATCTAAAATCAGCAGAGAGTTATTCAACACATAATTTTATTGGTGTACGTTTAATTCTATTCAAAATGCAAACTACACAACAAGTGTGGAGAAATAGATTTAAACACTAAAAATCGCAACGATACTTAACAATACCTAACCTTGTTAAACAATACAATCTACTTAAGCACGTCTTACTCGCTTGCGCCAGGAACGGAAAAAGAGGGCGAGCCCACGTGCTGACGAGTTTTATGAACTCCAAACCGCCCCACTCAGGTAGCCGTAACAGGTATTCGAAGTTCAGCCGGAGATGATAGATGGCGCTCCCGACAGCTGGCTGACGTGACTCGCTGAACTGCGGGCGCACACGCTGTTCACGTAGAGGTTACGCAGGTGCGTCAATAGGTGTCGCTAGCAAACTTGACACGCTGGCTTGTGACCATGTTCGCTGCCCGCGTAATTGCTTCATACGCGCCCGTAGATGTCGCTAGTTGACGTGATGCGCTGCGCTTGCGGCCACGATTGCTGCCCGCGCAGAAGTTTCACAACGCGCCGATAGGTGTCGCCAACACGGCCATGCGACGATTGTGCCCGCCTCGGGCACTCCACGAGTCGGGTAAAATGCTGTAATATAAAACAGACATCTTAAAGCACTGAATTGCAATTATGGAAGATATAGGATACTGGTTATCACATTAGCCAAAGAACGCAGGCATAATATATAATCACCACACCAAGTCACAGTACAGAGTATTTTTCTAGCACAAATTGTCCCGTTATCTGAACTATTGTGCTCGTACCTACTCCCGTTAACATTGATGTTTACCGGCTCATTATATTATTAATCCATTGCGACTTTACTTAATGTGACTTTACTAATTTATTAATAAGTTATACATATTATTACATTTGTAATTCTTGTGTCGTGAGTTGCGAGATATGCATAATCTTATGTTACGATGAAAACTTTTCAATGAACATAACTCGGCATTTTACCAAGGCTCGCAATAACAGCAAGTTTAAAACGCGTGTAAATATACAATGAGGTATAAATAAATATGTAGTAAAATATTTACCTCGCCAACACTGCTAGTTACTCGTTGTATTCCAGTCACCGATACGTATCCAGGGCTTCATGTTCTCTGCTGCCGCTGTTCCCGTGTATCTCCTGTTACTACGTTCAGCGCCTCGTACATCTTCTACCTGATACCTGTCATTTCCTAAGACCTTGACCACTTGGAATGGTCCTTTAAAGACTGGTAACAACTTCGTGCTACGCCCGTCGTTGGATTGGCTTTGTATTTTAATAAGGACTAACTCACCTTCTTGGTATTGTTGTGCATTTTTGCGTGTTTTATCGAATCGTTCTTTTTGTTGCATGGAGTTAAGCTTAATATTACCGTCGACTAATTTGCGTAACTTAGTAACGTCTACTTCAGACTCGCTGTCGCTATTAGGCGCTAAAGTATCCGCATCGGTACGTAGCCGATAGCCGAAAAAAACTTCACTGGGCACCGCTTTTGTAGTTTTCTGTATTGTGCTATTTAAGCCCTGTTGCAAAGGTTTTACACATTTATCCCAATTATCATCTGACAAATCTGCTCCCATGGCTCTCATGGCCTCTAAAATAGTCTTCACAAAACGTTCTGCTTGCCCATTAGCGCGTGGCATACCAGTGGCCACAGTATGCAATCTTATGTTCTTGCTACTACAGTATTGTTTAAAGTTATGTGACGTGAAACAAGACCCTGCATCTGTGATAAATCTTTTTGGATAGCCAAAGATTTTTGAAAGATTGTCTAACTCATTTATTGCATTAATACTGTCAGTGTTAGGTACAGCAAATATAAATACAAATTTCGTAAATGAGTCTACCATTATTAAAAGGTATTTGTTATTCCCGGTAGTTTTGACAAAAGGGCCCGCGTGATCAAGGTGCAATGTATGATATGGTCTTGCGTACTTCGGCAAAGGATGCAGTTTACCCTCTTTTGGCCCAGTTTTATTTTTATTATATATGCAATTTAGACAATTATTAATATATTTTTTTACTGTGCGATGAATTTTAGGAAACCAATATTTATCCTTGATCCGTTCTACAGTCTTATCTACGGCAAAATGACCAAGATCGTCATGGTTGCATTTGATTATTTGCCAAATGCACTGCTTCGGAACGACCCATCGACGACCTTGACCAGTACGTTTGTACACTTTGCTGCCTAATAGCTCGTAATTAGTAAATATATTAAGAAACCTAACCCTTCTTCCTTTTCAGAATATCGTCCCATTTCCATTCTTCCTTTCCTATCTAAAGTCCTCGAGCGGTTAGTTTTCCAACAATTATCATCTTTTTTAACCAGATCTGATCTCCTAAATCCTTTTCAGTCCGGTTTCCGGTCTGGTCATAGTACGGCTACTGCTCTCGTCAAAATCACGGACGATATACGATCTGGTATGAATGATCGCAAGTTGACAGTGTTAACGTTGCTGGATTTCAGTAACGCCTTTAACACTGTCGATTTTGACATTCTTCTGGCAATTATGCGTACTCTTAACATATCTCCTGGGGTTATTGAGTGGTTTCGTAGTTATTTATCTGGCCGCCGTCAGCGTTTAAAGGTGGATACCTCTCGTTCTTCCTGGTGCAGCACTTCAGCCGGCGTTCCGCAGGGCGGTGTGCTGTCTCCTCTTTTATTTTCCATTTTCATCGACTCTATTGCTCATAATTTATCTTCTTCTTACCACCTTTACGCTGATGACCTTCAAATTTATTCTCAGGGTTCGCTTATTGATCTGTCATCTGTTATCTCCACAACTAACAGTGACTTGGTGCGAATTTCTGACTGGAGTAGTAATTATGGTCTCAATGTTAACCCCTCTAAGTCCCAGTCGATCATAATTGGCAGTTCAAAACTGATTTCCAGAGTAGACTTCATGAACCTCCCCCCTATTGTGTTCAACGGTATCTCGATTCCTTACTCTACGCAAGTCAAAAACCTGGGTATCTTTTTAGACCGCACTCTGTCTTGGGTGCCACAGATCAATGAGGTCAGCAGGAGGATGTTTGCCGCTATGGGTTCATTAAGAAGACTTCGTAACTTTCTCCCCATCGCTACTAAAATTGCGCTCGCTCAATCTCTATTACTCCCAATTTTATATTATGCTGACGTTTCCTATATTGATATTACAGAGGAGCAACTTAATAAACTTGAGCGTATCCAAAATATGTGTATTAGGTTCATATTTGGGTTACGAAAATATGACCATGTATCCTCTTTCCGTTCCCAACTCAAGTGGCTTCCTATCCGGCTTAGACGTAACTTTCACATTCTTTCACTTCTCTTTGGCATACTTTTTAATCCTGCTACTCCCCGCTACCTCAAAGAACGTTTTAATTATGTAACCTCCGCTAGGTGTGCTGAAAACTTGCTTCTTTCAGTTCCTTCTTCCAGCTCCAAATTTTTCACGAGCTCCTTTTCATTCCAGGCGGTTATTTTATGGAACTCTCTACCTGTCGACATTAGACGTGCTAAGTCATTGCCAATTTTCAAAAATAAACTGAAAGATTTTTATTTTTCTTCTACCTAACAGTTTTCCTACTGTTATGCTGTGTTTTGTAATATTTATGTGTATGTATGTTTATGTATGTTTATATATTTTTTGTATATAAGTATGTGTATGACTTCCCTTTTATGTTAAATTTTTTTTGTTACATTAATTAATTAAATTAATTATGTACTCAGTTTTGGTTTACCTATACATTGTTTGGATTTCCATGTGTATTGACTCCTCTACCCAAAGGTTGTCTGGAAGAGATCGCTTCTTAGCGATAAGGCCGCCTGTTGTCTACCAGTGTTTATATTTTAGTGTTTAATGTATATTGTTTTTATTTCCTTGTTGGTGAACAATAAAGAGTATTTGTATTGTATTGTATTGTATTGTATATTTTTATTTGCATCGGCCTCTCCTGATTCAAGAATATTTTTTATTTTGACTATTTCAGGGTCTTGTAGCTGTACTGATAACAACCAATCGGCTTCGGTAATTGACAAAATTAATTCTGACTCAGATTGTTCCCCAGACTGCACAGGGTTGCGACTAAGCGCATCGACATGCTGCATTTTGTTACCATCTCTGTGTATTATGTCAAAACAGAATTCTTGAGTTGAAAGCACCCACCGTGCAATCCGTGGCACAATCTCTTTCTTTGTCATTGCAAAACGTACAGCATTGCAATCGGTAATAATCTTAAATGGGGAACCTAATAAATAAAGTCTGAATTTCTGTAAAGATGCTATAATAGCCAATAGCTCCAATTCGAACGAATGATACTTCTTCTCATCGATAGAAGTTTGGCGACTATAATAGTGTATCGGTTTTTCGCCTTCGTCGGTAACCTGCATTAAAATACCTGCTATTCCGTCCCTGCTAGCGTCCGTGTAAAGTACAGATTCTTTATTTGGATCATAAATAGTTAATATGTTATCAGAGGTCAATGCACTTTTCAATGTTTCAAAAGCTTGCTGTTGACTACTTGACCAGGACCAAGAACTATCCTTTTTCAACAATTTCGTAAGGGGACTAGATAAAAGTGCACAATTTTTTATAAATTTGCGAAAATAGCTTATTAGCCCTAAAAATTGGCGTAGTTGATGAACGGTTTTTGGCTGAGGGAAATCTTGCACAGCCGCAACTTTCTTTTCACTAGGCTTTATGGTATTTTGTTGAACTTTATATCCCAAAAATTCAATTTCAGTTTTTAAAAAGTTACATTTTTTTAAATTAAGTTTCAAATGATGTTCTTTGAATATTTTTAGGACTGATTCTAGCAAAGCCAAATTTTCTTCCGGGGTTTCACTTATTAATAAGACATCATCCAAATAAATTATTATTTTTCCAAAGCGCAAATTACCTAATACTTTGTTCATCATGTGTTGGAAACATGACGGTCCATTACAGAGGCCGAACGGGAGTTTAAGGAATTCATAGTGGCCATCTTCAGTTATAAAAGCCGTCTTATTTATTGAATCATCACTCATTTTAATTTGATAATAGCCGCTTTTAAGATCTAAGCTGGTAAAATATTTACAACCTTGTAATCTGTCTATAAGATCTTCTATTCGGGGCATAGGATATTTATTTTTAACCGTTACTTTATTTAGGGCCCTATAATCAATGCACAATCTTTTTTCACCATTTTTCTTATCTACTAACAACACGGGGCTAGCATAGGCGGAATTGCTTTCCCGAATTATACCGCTTTCCAATAATTCATCAACCATTTCGCGAATAATTTTTCTATTTTCATGTGAGCTCCTATACGGCCTAAATTGAATAGGTTTTGTATTATCTAGTTCAATAACCATCTCATGGCTATCAACTTGACCCAAGTCTTTATTATTACTGGCGACACACTCGCTATACTTATGAAACAGTTGCACTAGTTCGTTCTTATGTGAATCAGCGTTGATCTGAGTTGCACTAATAGTGTTGCAAAAATGTTGAAAAGATTTTTCATAACTAAAAGTTAAAACCTTTCCAACGCGTGAGTACACGAGTTCAGGACGTTCAGTAACGTCTCGTCCGATTAACAGATCACAGTCAGCTATTTCATCGATAACATAAATATCTATCTGCAGTTCAACCTCGTCTAACTTAAGAGAAACACTTGTAGTATTGCACACTGTTTTATAAGTATCTTTTGAAAATCCGTACAATGTTATTGGAATTTCTAATGGAGTCTTAGTCAATGCATATTTCTGAACTAACGCTTCACTTATAAGACAACAACTACTACCCGCATCCATAAACGCTTCATGCTCATATTTGTTATTAATCGTCACTTTTTTAAAAATTCTGTTATCCGATACGGTACTGGTAATAAGCTTAGTCTCCTGCTTGGTCATTTTCTGATTCTTTTTACTGAAACATACAGCTTCGGTGTGACCTCTTTTACTACAGAATTCACATTTAACTTCGCACTGATTCCTTTTATGAGGACCACCACAGCCAAAACATTTAACACGACTTTGTGATTGCCCGGTTTTCACAAAGTCGGAATTTTGATCTACAGGAGACGCAGCCGTTTGACCTGTACTTAACTGCGGCGAAACCGTTTTATTCCTAAAATCAACTTGTTTACTACACCCGGAAGTAGTTTGCTTTGAAACGGATTTGCTTTTGTACCTACGACTGTGCAAAAAACTGGCTAAGCTATCACAAGTATTAAAATTACCCGCTTCTATTGAACTACTTAAAGTGCTATCACGGATGTTTCCCAAAATTATGGATACAATATCGTGTTCCGTAAAATTCAACGACAATCTATCGATCTTGCATTTTTGTTCAAAGAAAAATTCATAAAGAGATTGATCTTCGCTTGGTCTACGCTCAATTATTTCTTTTAAACATTCGAACATGTTTCGTTTAATCTGAAACGTAGATGATATCTTTTTACGCCACGTAGCCCAATCCCAATTAGTCCAATCAAAACTAGTCCGCAACAAAGAGTCGTACCAGATTTTAGCCGATCCTTTCATTTTATTAAGAGCCTGATAACGCGTCATTCTATCACTCCATGCAAACGTACGAGTATAAGATTCGATAATTTTTAACCACGCATCAACACTGTCCTTAATAGGGTCAAACTCCGGTATCATACTATTAAGTGAAATTGCACTGGATGTACTCACAAATTCTCCATCGTCTGACTTGGGTACCTTCTTCTTCCTTTTTGGAGGAGGCGGAGACGGCGTCCTAGCTGATGAGGACGATGAGGGCGAAGGTGAACGTGATCGCTTGTGTTTCTTCATTTTTCGAGCACTTCTGATGTAAGCTCTAACTGTAGTTCTCTAGAATGAAATAAAAGATGAGGACACATAATATTACCTTTATTGGAATTTACTTATTTACATCTAAAATCAGCAGAGAGTTATTCAACACATAATTTTATTGGTGTACGTTTAATTCTATTCAAAATGCAAACTACACAACAAGTGTGGAGAAATAGATTTAAACACTAAAAATCGCAACGATACTTAACAATACCTAACCTTGTTAAACAATACAATCTACTTAAGCACGTCTTACTCGCTTGCGCCAGGAACGGAAAAAGAGGGCGAGCCCACGTGCTGACGAGTTTTATGAACTCCAAACCGCCCCACTCAGGTAGCCGTAACAGGTATTCGAAGTTCAGCCGGAGATGATAGATGGCGCTCCCGACAGCTGGCTGACGTGACTCGCTGAACTGCGGGCGCACACGCTGTTCACGTAGAGGTTACGCAGGTGCGTCAATAGGTGTCGCTAGCAAACTTGACACGCTGGCTTGTGACCATGTTCGCTGCCCGCGTAATTGCTTCATACGCGCCCGTAGATGTCGCTAGTTGACGTGATGCGCTGCGCTTGCGGCCACGATTGCTGCCCGCGCAGAAGTTTCACAACGCGCCGATAGGTGTCGCCAACAGTTTACAGTTACTAAACGGGAAAGTAATAAGTAAGCTGTACTGATAAGATAAACTAAAATTTCGGGTATTTACCTCCTATAAAATGATACTCGTAATAATTAATTCAGGCAAGTTTCAGCGAGGAGACAGGTCATTGTCGCTAAAAAAAGTTGAAAGGCGTTTGTATGTATGTATGTATGTACAATTGTACATACATACAAACGACGGATTGACCACTTAGTTTGGGAGAATTCACTCGCTTTGTTCGGTCGCTCAGAAATCATAATTTCGTAAACTGACTTAAAGTCAACTTTAACTGGGTTGAACTACTGACCTATAATCTGGAAGTGCACTTTCTCAATCTTGAGACTTTCTCTCCACGACGTTACTTTTTAAACGCAACGCGAAACTAAATTGCATGCAATTGCAACAATTTCAACCAGCGATTGTTCGTTATTATCATGATCAATTCTTATTGGTCCTGTTTTCAAGTGCCAGACAGTGTGACCTAAATCCTTCGAGCAACAAGGGCTCCCAACATGTTGGCATGGAGACGGCAAAGCGACATCTTACCATACAAATTATTATGTCACTTTTTGCGGTGGAGAACTTGCGCACAGTCGCACTTTTCACGCAATAGATACAAAAAATCATTTGTAATGACGACACTAACACAGAAAATGATACGACTACACTAACAAATATTGCATAAGTACTTCGATCTATTTTTGTGTACAAACTAGTCACAACCCAGACCCGCGTAACGCGTATGCCCATTTGGGCTTGTGTTTCGGCTCAGGGAAAACAGTAGGTACGTATGTCGACCTCCCTGTGTTGCTTGAAGCCTAAATCCGATGAGACATTGAGCCCCACACTCGAAAGAAGCTTTACTAAGAAAGTGAATGTTTAAGCGCCTGGTAAATTATATATCAGTTTATGTGATTGTTACATAATGAAGGGCTTTGAAAAATGAGTGTGGGTTCATAATAATATAAACACGAGTGTTTTAAAGAGCGTCTAAAATCTCAGTATCACAGAAAGCTTATCATACATTTCAGGTATGAAATGAGCCGACTACGAATATCGACTAGCTACGGTGTTTAATATCGCCCGCTTTACACACAATATTTTTACGAGGGTAGTTAATGCAGTATATATAATTATATATTCTATTAACCTCATGTAACTACCTGCCAAATTTCACGATGATCCGACTACTCGAGTTATCGTCGAACAGACATACCTACGTTAAAATATGCAAATATACATACAAAACAAACATACTGGGAGAAGAGTATATTCAGGCGGCAGTGACCTTGTGTAAGATTGTCTCCGAAGATTTATTTAATTAATAACAATAATAAAAAAATACTGATCCGCATTTTTTCACGAAGGACATTTCATATAATAATGGCGTTGGCGTTTATAATACGCCTGCGTAATTTCATTTTAAATGGATTCCATCAAGGGGTAAAGCTTTAAATTAAAAAAAAACCTAAAACTACTAAGCAGATACCACACCCTCCATAAGTAAAGGTGAATCCTATTCGTCAATGACATTCAGTCATGGAAAAAGAAATGTGGGTACCTACTTTATATTACTTACATTAAAAAAAACACGTGATTAGAATTATTCGTTAATTCTTTTAAATCCGTGTAAAGTAGTATTTTATGCACTGGTCGCCAGAGTAAGTTAGTTGGTATTGGATTGGATTGTTTTTCACTAGCGCTGGTGAAAAGTTGTTTTGCTGTGGGCAACAAAGTTTTCCTAGTTTCTTGAAATCATCGCAACGCTCGAGATTCTACTTTTGAGAATATTTCTCATGTTCAGGTTTCAATATAAGCATGCGTTAAAATCAACAACTACTATCGTATTGTATAAAAATCTGTCGCGGGGGCAAAAACCGCTAGCTGTACAGCGTTTTATTATTCGGAATGTCCCGTTACTAAGCGGTACAATACACATTACGTAAAACGATACGTTCAATGTGACACAACCACTAATACTAATTCAACGTAAGCATTTTTATTAGAATAAAAATCGCGAAATTGTCGAAACCGATAGTCATTTATTTACCCTCCCTCTCTCGGAGTATGGAACTAGATAAGACAAATAAGTTCGCAAGGTAAAAGACGCGTCAGTCAGAAGGTGTCACTGATTACCACACCAGCGTAAGGTCGAGGCTAAAGGAGTGCTCTAGTGTGATTTCGGCAAGTGCCGGGTGCGCGTGAGCACGTGTTCAGTACTCTCGAGGAAGACTTTATTTATGCGCTTATGAAGGCCGGTGAATTACTGTGTTCACTTTCTTTGTGTTAAAGGTAAGTATTTGAACTATTGTTATGCGTGTAAAATTGTATTTATCTATTTGTTTTGTTAAGTATATTTTACTGGTACGGTACTGATAGACACTTTCAGTTAAAAAAAATTAGCTAAATAAGTTTAATATAATGGGGTAGATATTTAATGATAGCATGATTACATTTTAATGATAGCATATAATATGATTCATATTTACTATGAGTATGTAAGTGTAGGATTAGCGAAAATCGGACAGAAGAAAATAACTACATAATTCAATTCGCGAACTACCTTCCGTTGACTTTGCTAGGTGTTATACTTCTTTACGAATAAAAAATAATAGAAGAAGTGTTACATACTTTTGTAGATTTTGAAATAAAAATTGTAATGGAATGATTTTATTAACACTGTAATTTTGTTTTTGTCATAATTATGTTCATTCTATTGTCTTAATTAATGAGACTATCAGTTCAAATCTGGCTAGGTAGTTCTTAAAAAATCGACGAAAAATTTATTGTGTGCATATGTGTATGTGTGTGTGTGTCCGTGTGTAGACGATGTATCCGATATGTCTATATTAAGGGTAATAAATAGTTTGAAAGGAAATAGGTGTTTTTAGGTAGCAGACATTGTGTCACATATATATTGTAGATATTTGCGGACCGTAGTTATTATCACAACGTTGATAAAAGATAATTTGCTTATTTAGATAAATTCGGTAAGTAGGTACTTTAGTACCTTTACATACTTAATAGAACTGTCATGTTCTAAAAAATACACCGATTCTGGTACATACATTTAACAGTATCACGTAGAAAAATCAATATTGAAATAAACTGTAGGTTTTTATGTTTAGTACGGTTCAGTCGTACTCGAATTTCATGTCTTATTGAAATGTAGGTAATTATTCTTCTCCTGGATATTGGAATTTAAATAAGTAGGTATATTTCGGCAACAATGAACAGTTTATTCAAATTCAATCTTTTATCAGCAAACTGAAACTGATGCTAACACATATTGCAACATTCTAAGGCCGATTAAAAAAGATGTTTCCATCCATCATGTAGGTAGTTACAAATGAAATATGTTTGTTCTACGAAGAGAGTGTAGTTAATATTTGCATTCACAAAACAGATTAAAAGTTCATCAAGTGACGCTGCCAAATTGGGGGCACGATTATACCTCGAGATAAACCAAAAAGTGTATGTACTTCCCGTAGTAAAAGAGGCAAGAAGGGCTCTGCTAACTTTCAACCGGCGTGCGACATCAAGCTATTGAATTTTAAAACAGAAAATATCTCTCACTAATGAAGTTTGGGTATTTTATTTCTTTTCTAAAACAGACGGAACCGTTTACTGCTCACTTTAACAATATAAAAATGTAAATTACTGAGTATTAATAAACTACCTCAAAAATAAAAATAAAACTAAACTACCTTAAAATAAATAAAAAAATACCTAAGTACCTTAAAAAAACACTTAATAAAAAAGACAAAAAATAACTGCCATGAAAATCAAATCCAAGATTGCTATGCATGGTGCCCAACACGCAGGCGGCATTCCCGCGCTGAATGGCTAGTGCAATTCTTTGCGCGAGATTGCCGCCTGCGCGAGGATCGCCCGTTGCCTCCCTTCGTTTTTATGTACTTAGTCCTAAAATAATGTGTGTATGCACAATATTACACTCGCGGTCTCCTTATGAATTGATGATACTATTACTCGAAGTATTTATGTGGTCTTATCATTGAAGTATATTATTCTATCCTACTTGGTTATAAAAACAAAACTGGCCAAGTGCGAGTCGGACTCGCGCACCGAGGACTCCGTACAAAAATTTTGTTGCAGCTGCATCTCAAAGCAGAAAGTAGGCGTCAATCACATGTATCGATAGATTGGATCACTGGTTTTTACGGCATAGAGTTAGTATGAGAGTTTGTTTATCCTTGAATATTTTTTATCACGTAAATCGTTTCATTTTACTTTATTTAAAATACGGTACTTACACCCTGAAATCATATAAATTTAAAGAATAAAGAAACAATTTTAGGCGGTTAAAATTCAAATTAAGTTCATAAAAGTTTTATTATTGAAAAAAAAATTATATGAAGACAAGGAATATTATATTTTTCCTGTAATATTTATGGTAATTTTAACGTTGTGAAAAAATTTCATATTTTTTCCTTCGTAAACTTCGGAGATGAGGGGGGGTGGAAAATAGTATTTTTTTTACATTTTCGTTAATAAATAAAAAAAAATACACTCATATTTTTTTATTAAAAAAACTTTCCTGAATTTGATTTCAATTTAACCGCCTCAGCTTGTTGTTTATTCTTTAAATTTACATGATAGCATGGTGTATGTAGGTACCGTGTTTTAAATAAGTAGGTACATTTAAAGTTTGTACGGAACCCTCGGTGCGCGAATCGGGGTTTTAATATAACCTCAAATTCCAACCAGACGTATGTCTTTAACTTTTTTCTTTCTTATAAAATAATTCCGCACGCAATGTACCTATCAATAGTTTGTCGTACTGGCGTTACGTCACTACGTACTGTCACAAGAAATAACTTTTAACTGCTGTAAAAAAACGTGTATGCAATACATTTGAGCTCGATAAATTTTGAAAAATTGACATTACGCTTTACATAGCGGTTCATAGTTTTGGTTAAGACGATATATTTACATTATTGACTCTATTACATTTTTTGTGATGGGTTTAGTCAGCGACTCCTACTGACACGCCAGGTCGATTAGAAGCGTTTTTAGTTTGTATTAAAAATACTATCACTATTTACTTTTATTACTTCTATTAGAAGTTAGTTCTATAGCTTAGCGCCTTAGAGTGATTTTGGAGTCTTCGCAAGCACCCAGATTTCGTTATGAAATTCAACATGTGCCACTAACTTTGCAGATGTTCAAACATATACCATGGTTGGTGGCAGCAACCGCCATAGTCTACGGGTTGTACCTGACTTACTCCCTACATAAAGTACCAGATGTGCCACAATTGGACCCGAATCAGTGGTGGGGCAAAGAACCAAGGCCTAAAGAAGAGGATAGCAGCATTCGACCTTTCAAAATTATGTTTAATGACTCGGTAAGACACTTGGTAATTTTTAAGAAATAAAACATATGAAAATTGGCGATTTTCCAAAATAAAAAGCTTGAATTAATCAAGAAAATAATATTTTCTTATCTCATGCTCTGAAACTGGACCTATTGGAGCATAATGTATGGAGCGGGTGAAAAAAGATGGGGCGTTTTACTATCCAATTGATTTTTTTTCTCAAGTTTAACTAATTGCACTTGAATGGACGCATCGTACGATTTTATTTATTTCCCCAATACCTAAATGACGACATTAAATTGTAATTTTAATAAAAGTTTTATCTGTATGCTACACGTGCTATACTCGGTAATGTTTAGATATATTTTGTGTGGGGACCATTGATGCGTGTAAATAAATGATTGATCGATTGATATTTAATTAATAGACCTGTATTTTTTTCCCTCTTATCCGATATGAAAAGTAGAGTGTTTAACTGGGGTGAATGGCACTCTTTATTTTATTCTAAGACTATCGGCGTTCTCACTTCGTTCGAGCGCCATCTCGACTGATTTAGGTGCCTTTCATCCCTTGGTTAACAATTTACTATTCAAGTGGCCACCCTAGCCTAGTTGGTGACCTAGTTAGTGACCCTGCCTACGAAACTGGAGGTCCCGGGTCCGAATCCTGGTAAGGGCATTTATTTGAGTGTTTATCACGAATATTTGTTCCTGAGTTATGGATGTATGTATTTATTTATCAATATAAGTATGTATAGCGTCGCCCAGTACCGGGCTAGGTTGACTGTGTCAGATTGTCCCCAAATATTATTTAAAAATATATATTTATATTTTTATATAGTTTAACTTTGGAAGAGTTTCTGATCCTAGGATCCATCAGGATGGATAGGTACAATTTTAAGTTTTCTACAATCATGCTACTTCAATAACTATTGGATTACATGTGTAAGTTTTTGCGATCAGTCTACACAGTGTAAACAAACTAAACACACAACAGTACCACTTGTTTTCCATGTATGTTACCTTTATAAGTTATTCCGCTGGTAAGTTGTGATCTATAGATGTCCATCATCACACACACACGCGTTCAAAATTGCATAGGCAATTTTATGATACTTATATTTCGATTATAAGGAGTTTCGTTTAGATATAAACCGGCACAAGTACCTACCGCTACCGTACCGTAGTTCACATGTACCTTCTGTAGTTTCATTATCTTATTTAATTACTTAACCCGGCGGTGTTCGTCTACATACTTTATTGGTATAAATGAACACTTCGACATAGAATCCATGCTGGGTATTTTTACCCGGTAGCGAGTACTGCCACGTGCCGGGTTAAGTATACATTATCTAATTAATGAGTTATTTTATACTCTAGAACTCATCACATCTTCCAATTGTTTGCAGATGATCACTGATCTAAAACAGAGAATTAAAAATCGGCGTCCGCTCACACCACCCCTCGATGGTATTAATTCTGAATACGGCATGAATACCGCTTATTTAGAAAAGGTACTAACGTATTGGACAGAGAAATACGATTTCAAAAAGAGAGCGGAACTGCTAAACAGATTCCCACATTACAAGACTAAGATACAGGGTTTAGACATTCATTTCATTCATGTGAAGCCTTCGGTGAAGAATTTGAAAGTGTTACCTTTGCTGATGCTGCATGGGTGGCCCAGCTCGTCAAAGGAGTTCGACAAAGTGATCCCTATTTTGACTACCCCTAAAGATGGATACGACTTTGTGTTCGAGGTGATAGCCGCCGATTTACCTGGATTTGGATTTTCTGAGGTTGGTATTTTGGTTGAGATTTATAATGATTAGATTAGATTAGATTATTGGTTGTAATGAACGTAACTTATTGATGCACAATAAGTAAAAAAGCCATTAGGGCTGCGACTTTAAATTGACCATGGGAACACTTTTTTAACTTAAGTTACAAAAGTTTGTATTAATTTATCATTTAATATCATAGTTAAAAACTAAACAGTTAAAGAAGGTCACAAATAAAGTTCATTATTTCAACTAAATCTTAATATTTCGATTTAAGGTTTTTTTTTCGCACCTCTAAATTTATCCACGAGTTTAGATCTCAAGTTATTTTGTTGTGATTTTACTTACAACAAAATTACATCAGCAATATTAGGCTAGATAATAATACAATGTTAGCACTAGCCAATGGCCTGAGGAAGGTCAACGCACGATTTAATTTTAATTAAAATCTACGGCCACAAATACTTGAATTCTCATAGTGATGCTATAAATCACATAGTAAGAATAAGAAATCTCCCACTACTTGTCATTTTGACATGGTTCTAGAGTGGCCTAGGGTTCCAATTGGTTGACTGTACTATCGCGTTCAAAATTGCATGGGCAGTTTAATTAGCATTCATAAATTAATAAATGACGAATAAGAAAACGCGTGTGTACATTAATAAATTAGTTTACTCGTATTTACTATGCACAAACAACACAGATAGCTATTTAAAATTTCTTTACAGTCAATGTAACTAGGTGTCTCTGGTAAAAATAACCACAGGAATTCTACCTTTTTAATATTTAGTATTGGGCCGAAACATACTCAATATTCAGCCGATTATATAGATACTTAAATGGCCCAATATCAGCGGCGTACTCTACCATCTTCATTTAAAACTTACAGGGCACAAGCAAGCCGGGTCTAAGTCCATTTCACATGGGCATTATAATGAAGAATCTGATGACACGGCTAGGGATCAAGAAGTTCTACATCCAAGCCGGCGACTGGGGCTCGCAGGTCGCCAGTCACATGGCTACCATTTATCCCGATCACATCTTAGGGTAAGAGAACGTAATTATTTAATTTATGTAAATATAATGTTACAAAATCTAAAGGGCAAAGGCAAAAATTAAAGGTTTATTCCACACCAATTTCATGTCTCCGTCGATTTTATTTTTTGTCTCGATGCCGAACTCGATTTTAGGAACATACGAGTACAAGGTGGTAAATGTCCAAAAGCTTTCCGGATGTTAATAAAAAAACCGGCCAAATGCGAGTCGGACTCGCGCACCGGGGGTTCCGTACAAACTTTATGTTGCAACTTCACCTAGAAGTAGAAATTTGAAGTCAGCCACATGTATCGACAGATTGGGTCATTCGTTTGTACGGCATGGAGTTAGTATGCGAGTTTGTTTTTGCTTGATATTTTTTTATTTTTTTATTTTCCTTTATAAACTTCGGAGATAAAAAGGGGGGAATGGTATTTTTTTTTCAACATTTTGGTTTATAAATCAAAAATTTTTGATTCCAAATGTATCAAATCTAGGCCTTTCAAATGATAACCCACGTGATCCAGTAACTAAACTTTTAATATTTGCCACCTCTTTTATCGGGCATTTTTATTGAATATAAATACCTATATCAAAAATCTTCTTTAAATGTGTCTGGATTAACTTTAACTATTCAAATCGGTTGCTTAAGTAGTTCTCGAAATATTTAACGATGTGACAGACAGACAAACTAAGTCGCACCATAAGGGTTCCTTTTTTACCATTTTGGTACGGAACCCTAAAAATAACATTAAGAAGTTAAAAGGGGGAAATTAGTGGTTTACCGAATGTAAAATACTCGAGTACGGTAAGTGAGGACGAACCTTGAGTATACAGAAGTTTTGAACAGTTAAATTAGAGACTGGTAATTTAAGTCTTAAATACGCAAAATGTTTTTGTATTGAATTTGAATTTATGTCTCAGGGGTTTAAAAATAAATCTAATCATTTTTAATCAAAAAATTGTCAACGTAATGACGAAAGCCTCATTAAGTACTCATTGGCATTACAGTAGTAACTATTATATTGTCGAGTTACACTAAAATTAACATAATGTACTAACTTCCAGACATAATTCTACTGGTAGGAGACTAAAATACAAAAAATATAATCCTGCCTCATCATGTATACATGTCCAGTATTATACCTTAACTACACTATGGTGGCGTATCTTGGGTTATAATAAATATTTACTGCTGATAATAACTGGGATTTCCCATCTGTTACCACTGGTAACATACCTGAAATGAAAAAAGATATTTGGTATAACCGTGAATGAATCATGATAGTATTTTACAAGTGTGATTGTCCTTTGATTGCAAGCATTTAACTTCATAAACGAGCAAGCATTGCGAATTTGAATCAAACCACCGAAAGGTACAATAAGAAATCATCCTTATTCATCGTAAACAAAGTCTACTTTAATATTGTAAGCATACTAAGTAAATCAAACAAAGGGTATGATGACACAAATGGCGTCAAGCTTCAAACAGCAAATTTCAGGTTTTAATACGTTTGAATCAATAGTGCTGTCAGAGAATAGTGTCAAAACCATTACGTTCGACGTTACAATCGAACGTTGACACACTTTATCTGTCATTAACTCATAACGTATTTAAAAAACATCCTGTGTGTTTATCTACGTCATTATGATTATGATGAAACCAGCATGAATTGAATTATATGATTCTTGGGTATGATCGAGTTTTCACACAAGTTTAGCCTTGTTTGTTTCGACACAGTCTCATGTGTCATGGTCTCGGCTTGACAGACCTGAGGCCTTAGTATAAAAATTGTACGACATTAACTCCTCGACCGCGTTAGCGTATCGGGAGTTCAAATTATGTTTGCCGTTTATTTAAATCATCCGGCAACTTTCATATTTTGACCCCTCGATACGCTAACGCGGTCGTGGAGTTAATGTCGTACAATTTTCGTTCCTCCGTTCTATGTTCATAATAATGTGTATAAAACGCGGAAGTTTAAAGGCATTTTTTGTGTTGGGAAATACATTCGAATTTTTACGGTGGGAAATGATTATGATTGACAGGCGAATTGCTAAGCGCCTAGAGCCTAGCGTGTTAGCTAGCGAAAACGAGCGTTCGAGAATGTTCGAAACCGATCGGACTGCGTGCTTGGCACCTTCGCTTAGTTGCCTAATCGCTAGACTCTCTCTAGGTGCTAAGCAAGTCACCTGTTAGTGCGGATGCGGCCTAAACACAACAGATTTTAACCTGAGAAGTGTCATTAGATTCGTTTCAATTGTGGGAGTGAGTATGTTAGTGATTAAAATCAGGGTGGTGGATTTTGACCTCAAAATATAGCAATCTTTACCTTTTGAAATCGACTTGTTTACATTTTACATCTTTCAGGCTTCATACAAACATGCCGCTATCATCGATGCCTATAAGCAGTATCAAGCTCATTCTAGGCTCGCTTGCTCCCAGCCTTCTTGGCGAGCACGCGAAACGTATATATCCCTTGAAGAAACTATTCAAATATATTGTCAGAGAGAGCGGTTACTTCCACATACAGTCTACTAAGCCTGATACAGTTGGTAAGCGATCAATCCGAAACAAATATAAATAAAAAATTACCTAACTCTTCTCCCCCACCGACAATAGTGGAACATAAAATGCTTAATACATGCTACAATGTACGTGCCTTTCAAAATTGAGGAATTCTCTCTATTCCTCGTGAATCCCATCATGAACACCTTGGAGGTATCTCTTCTTGGTTAGAAAAAAGTAACATCGTCAATTCTTATTTGATCCCATCTTTTTGAAGTCTTTGACAATGCGAAATTGTTTCAGGTGTTAGTTTAACCGACTCACCATCCGGCCTAGCCGCTTATATTATGGAGAAAATGGCAATGTGTAGTAACAGGGACCAACTGGACACGCCACATGGAGGACTGGAAAACTTGGACTTGGACGATGTGCTGGATACAGTTACTATACAATGGGTGAATAACTGCATTGTCACTTCTATGAGGTTGTATGCGGAAGGGTATTCTACGACTACGCCTGAGATCTATGCATCTCATGGGTGAGTTATCTTTATTGTACTTAGAAGTAAGGGGCATTACCCTCCCGAATATATACTAGAGTACGACCACGCTAACTTAGCGCTGATTTGGCACACTTGGCAGTGATATTGTATAAAAATGCCAATACTTCGCTTAAAACTTGGCAGGAAGACTTAGCGTGGTCCAACTATATCTAATTGGTGTTTTATCTCGACGCAGTCATGTCCATGTCCAACGGACACTATAGCCACTGAATAAGTATAGTATTTCATACAGACGGACATAAATCATGTGATACATTATTACATCGCGATCAGGCCAAAAAGTACAAAAAAAAACACCATGTTTCCCAAAAGTAGTCCAAAAAACCCCCAAGTGATTTGTGCATGAACCCCTACCGCGGTAACACCATGACGGTGATATCGATTTAATTCGTAGGATTTTTTGTGTTATCAATGCGATACTATGATTTGGTGGACATTTAAAGAGATGTCCATATACTACAGAAAAAGTTACCAAGGTCCCCGGTGAGGGCTGGGATCGAACCAGCGACCCCCTGCTTTCGCGGCAGACGCCCTGTACAATTGTAAATGATATGGTGTTAGTGTTATCAATAAACATGTACACGATTACTCGCGCTCGCATTTATGTTGTGAAAGCGAAATATTATAATATTTTATCGCTGGAATTTACTATCGCCATAAATCAACTCCTTCACTTGAATTCATCTGTGGGATAATTTAAATATAATTATTAAACTCCTAGTTCAACTTTTCCACTCCCCTCAAATCAACAAGACATTTATTTTTCAGAATACCCACCTATGTACCAACAGCTGCCCTCAAGTTCCTACATGAAGTGATGTACCATCCCGATTGGGTACTCCGTGACAAATTCCCTAACCTAGTGCGGTCCACAACTCTAGACTTCGGAGGGCATTTCGCCGCCTTGCAAACGCCTAAAGTATTCGCTGACGACGTCTTCGCGGCTGGAGCTGACTTCTTGAAGTTTTATGAGACTAACAAATAGGTTTAGAAATAATAGATTCGAGGGCAATAATGGTACATAAGGGCGCCAAACAAAGAAATGCGAACGAGTGTGAATTCAAGCCCGATTTGGAGGCGAGGTCTTATTTTTCACACGAGTTCGTAATTCTTGTACCGCCCGTGGCACAGCACACAGAATGTTTTTCATCACACTTGCTTTATTAAAGTAGCGTCAGACGCGGTCAGTAAATATGATTTAGTTGAGTGTCGCCTACTTACAGTCCTTTGTCGTAATCATAATTTTAGATTTACCGAACGCATCGATCGCCTGCGCGTAAATAACACCTTTTACAAACAAGTGTGATGAAAAAATACATTTGATAGATAGGTATGTAAACCTAGAAATGAGACGGGTACCTGTTTTCGTTGCTCTCGAATATATTTTACTCAATGACTGTAAGATAATACTGTACCCGCTGTACATTGGTGGATTTTTCAGCTGGACATATCCGCTAGACAGATCAGACGGGCATATACTATTTTGTGACCGTTTTTAGTAAAAGGTACCTTTTTTTGTCGCTAGCCGATAAGGCGCTAATGAAATATAGATTAATTTAAAAAGGAACTTATTACCAAGTGGTACCTTTTACTTAAAACAATACCTAAGCGAGAGTGTATCTTTACTGTTTTGTGATTATGTGAAAATGTATATTTTCTTGTCATATTTGTCACTTTTGTTCCGTGAAACACATGGTGACTTATCCATCTGAAATATGTACGCCGCGAGGTAAATTTGAATGTGTTGATAGTTGAACGTTTACGATTACCTGCCTACTATTTATGGGACTAACACCGAAATCACCTTAAAAATTGACCGTCTCATAAAAAACAATATAAAAATCTAACAAACTAAAACGTAAGGAACAGTCAATTTTTTTCTTGATTTCATGGTTGATACTTATACATACCTATATGTTCACCTCATGGAATAGTAATTAAGACTAATTAGGGTAAGAGTAAAAATCATCTGCACAGTAAGCAGTTGACGTAGTCTATTGGACGTCACGATAAACTGCACCAGCAGATTTTGTATTTTTTAACATTGCATTTTTTATTTTTTAGATTTTTTTCATACCTAGTTTAAGTACTTTCTTTATGTAAGTCTTTATATTTGTAAGCAATCATGTGGCTCAGAAATTCAACGCCTATGAGTACAATGTGTTGATAACCATATAGACTGATTATGTTGTATCAATTTAAAACCTAAGCATAATTTAGCGATAGAAAGTTTTTTGCAAAACATACTTTAGATTTAATTAAAAAATTGTTCTTCCAATAAGTTCCTTGTTTTCATTTGGCTAAATTATCCCTTGATATACCCATAGCCGCATTCTGCCAGCTGCGTGTGCTACCAGTGCGGAACTCTTCAATTATTACGAGAAGAACTAAAGTGATAATACAATTTTTTTGCTGAAACAAATAAAATTATTTAATTAAATATTTTGACTTGTTATTAAAGTAGTAACACTACTTATATTTTTATACAAATGAGTTATTATATGACATCTATTTTGACTTTATAATTTAAAACGAGTATATAGTATAGTAGTGTTACTTTACTACTTTAATAACAAGTCAAAATATTTAATTAAATAATTTGATTTGATTCAACAAAAATGTTGTATTGGTGACAGCGCCATCTCTCTCGCCATATCGGAACCCTACGTACGTAGAGAAAAACCTCACAGCGCAACTACAATTGTTTGTAAACAAATTCTGGCGAACCCTGAGAATAGTTTAGCCTAACTGGATCCCAAACGCTCACCTAATGGAGAATCACCGGCCAATCACCGTACACAAATGGGAAAATGGCATTGAATTGGGCATATCCCCAGGAATCCTGACACCCACCTATCAAAGATAGCCCCGGCCTGGAAAATGACAAACGGAAACCGGGCCGCCCCAAGTCTACCTGGCGCCGTTCCGTTGAGCAAGAGATGGTTGGGAGAAGGCGACCCAACTCGCACAGGACCGAAGTCAGTGGAAAAATTTAATTCGAGCTCTACACCCCAGCAGTGGGTCTTCTTCCTGGCGTTAGCCCGTCTAGTGTTTTTATATGTTAACATTAAGTTTCTGTATTTAATTTCACAGTGTATTAGTTTGTAAGCCTGTAATGCTGTGTAAATCAATATTAAATAAATAATAATAATTATTATTATGCCACGGCTCAGGGAGCCTGGGCAAAAGAGCTGAGCAGTGGGTAAAAGGATGAAAAGAAGATCCTTTGACAAGAGTATCCTTTTAAAGCATCTAATAAACTAAACCCTCTCGAGCATGATAGGTAGGTACACTTTCGATTAAACGGCATTTTTATTACGTGTCGTCAAAGATTAATTATACATTTTAGTCATGATCATAGTACACTTTTGCTTAAATATCTTCAGAGATCGTTGGCGTGGTAGGAACGACAGTATAGTTAGGCACTGTAGGTGATCTTGGCGTCCAACGGTTTCATATTTTAGCGGGTATCCTAGATGGTCTACAAACACAATTATCGTAAACACTTTTTGCATCAACCTGTATTTAATAATTATGTAATGCACACAGACATTATCATTCACTCGTTCAATTCCACCAAATTACAGCTTTCTAGTACTTAACGGTCACTAAGCTAAGCCGCAGACGGGCGGACGGACAGACAGAGATGGCGAAACTATAAGGGTTCGGTAAACACTAGCCAAGTCAAATCTTGAACTTCTACAGAACTTGGCACCCATTTAGATATCAGATTTGTCGGCGGAGTCTACAAAAACGATATTGTCATATGGAACTTGGCTTCCATTTTAACATTTATGTTTTTGGTGGGATCGTTCTGCCCTGCCCGCTTCCCTGCTCCCTTCGGCTGTATGTCAACGCGGTAATAGACGCAAATAAGCTATGTGTTGATGTGATGGTAGTGATCTGTGTACTCACGCTGTGGCCTTCCATGAACTCCTGCACCTGCCTCGGCGCCAAGAAGCCGGGCACGAGGAAATCCTTCCTCGGACTGAACTGTTCCACCTTCATTCGGCCACCAAGTCTCACTCTTTCGCCGGCGTAGTATAAGTTCCTGTTGAAATTTCTGTGATTAACCACATTCCACAAGGTGGTTCCACCAGAGTTAAGGTCACGAGCACAACAACACTGCCACGTCTGTGTGAGGGGTTTGTAATGACAAATGAAAAATAACTGATCTTTCTTCGTACAAATAGCAAGTTCAACAGCGAATTGCAAGACAACAGCCCCGTGTCTTATATCAAAATCAGACATCGTGAGTGTATTGTGTCGACAGAGTCACATCCCGGGTTGAAAATCAAGACCAAGTATGAGTAGTTCGTAAATTCCGCGCGGCTAGAAGATGTTGATGTCAATCTCAACCAGTTTTTCTCCGAGATCACGGGAGAAATGTCGCCCTTGAAACGTCGGAGGTTAGTTTTTCAAAGTTTTACACGATTAAGCCCCGTTTTAGTACCTACATTTTATAACCGTGTCTCATATTTACCCCACCCGATCATTTTTATTAATTTTGTTGAAATTTAAACCTAGGCTTCCATTAAACCTGAAAACAATGGATCTGCCTTCGCGTCTTAATATTCGTTCATTCAGTTTCGGGATATTGTACAAGTACAGGCTGGCAGCGAGCTTCAAGAATTTCCTAGAGTTGCCGATCGCTCTAAATTGGCCTATCGGTAGTAACATTTATCCATTCCATCAAGAATTTTGAAAATAATCTTACCTGTTACCAATCAGTCTGCCTTTTATATTCGTGAGCTGCCCCTCATTTAGCTTGGGAAACTTGTGGTACAAGTACAGGCTGGCAGCGAACTTCAAGAAGGAGTCTCCTAGAGTTTCCGCTCGCTCTAAGTTGGCCGTGTCGTGGGAGTTGATGGTCGTGAGTGCGAAGAGTACGTCGCGTAGTTCGGGGCCACGCCCCGTTGGCTTCAAGGAGAGGAGCTTGATTTTGTCCTTGTATCTGATGACAAAAGATTATTATGATTATGATATATAAACAACAAGCAGGTTTATCTTTTGTTTGTATCTAAGCCAATGTGATATTTTTTTAACGATTAAATCTCCATTTCAGCTTTGCGCGTTTACCTCATTCGATTACGAAGTCAACTTAGCAGTCTAGACTTCATGGAATGGTCTCGTACCGTGCGGTTTAAGAGGAACTTCCTCCCGCGGACGCTCCGGCTGTGGAATGAGCTCCCTGCCACTGTTTTCCCAAAGGACTACAATATGGGGTTCTTCAAAAAAGGAGTGTTAAAGTTTTTAAAGGGTCGGCAACGCGCATGTAACACCCCTGGAGTTGCAGGCGTCCATAGGCTACGGTGACCGCTTACCATCAGGCGGGCCGTATGCTTGTTTGTCACCGTCGTAGTATAAAAAAAAAAAATGGAAAGTAAAGGCTCTGCTCGCATAAGCGACATCGGTCAAATTGAGCCTGAGTGGCGAAGAGCACATAAACGTTACCTAAGACATCTCTTTTCGCTCGGAATAATGTGTCGTACGAATCTAGACCGTATAAACTCGAGGCAGAAACCATATTTCAATACTTACTTGAGCGGCGGTGGTAAAATAACAGCAGTAGAAGTACTATAGGCGGTGTCGAGCGCGTGCAGAGGGGCTGTTGTAGTCTTTAATCTTTTGAACTAACCTCGTAAGCTTACAAAAGCATTGTATTGACACAAAGGCATGGTATTAATACAATAGTATTGTTCCGTTCTTAACGTTAGTTTTTATAATTAACCAAATTCCGCGCGAGTTAAATACTCCAATCGATGCAATGTCAAACGCACTGTACAAAGGTGTAACATTGAAATTTTAGCCAATAGGAACGCCCGAAATTACTCGGAGCTCATGCTTCGAACCTAGCCTATGGCAGGCAGCGCCTCTATCGGCGCTGCGAGAGAACCGCGAGACGCCGCGCACCGTTCACATCGATCCCGTTCGAAAAATCCTTGCGGCGTCCAAAACCCATCGATCTTGGGCTGGGAGTGCTAAATCGCGAGTGGAACAATATCCAGACTATCTCTACAATCATTTTACCGCCGGCCGGCTGTGTGTTAGGAGAAAGGACGTGAAAGAAGAACCAGTCACTCTGATAGAAGACCGCCATAGCTGTTTTACAGGTGAGTTCGTTGCATGGTATTCTATTGGACTGATTTTTCTTGTTGTACCGTTTGTTACCGGCGAGTATATATATTTATGCTCGATCCAGACTGTTGCATTTGACATTGTATCGTTCAATTCCAAAACCGCGTCATATTGTAACATCTTTTTGGTGCCGAAACCAGGGAATCGTCCTTTGTCCTTGAACATATTCCGCCTACGATTTACCAATTTTACTTTGTGATTTCTATCATTGCCGTTAATACTCGTTTAATATCCATACATTACCGCGTTAACGAATAGAAACGACAATTTATCGCGTAATTACGAAGCTAAAATCAGTCTTTGTTCCATTTTGTCTCGCTACCCGCCACTTACCGAAATAAAAATTACACAACAATTTCGCCGAATCTCCATTTGAAATACTTATTTTACCGTTTTCTACCCGTTAACAACGTTATCAAACTTCTTAACATTCGAAATTACGATATTTTTGAAATAAATCGATCGCAATATTTAGAGAATATCATTCAACATAATCGTGTAACCGTATTAGAATTATCGTCCAGTGTAACGAGAACCTTGTGCCCACAGTGTTTGTATGTAGTTCGAGTTCAAGACATTCTGGTTATAGTACATAGTCCGTTCGACGCCGGGCGGTTTTGTTAATTGTACCGACTGACCAGTAACTTGAGTAACTTGACCTTTGAATCGCTGTTTACGATACGGCGGGCGAGGCCAAGTCACAGATTCATTCGCTGGTTTTCGTATTTCGAATAAATAAAATCGTCGTCTTACATTTTATCGCTTAACGTGCCGTATTACAATAGTTATTTATTTTAAGATTTAACTTAATAACGCATTATATTTTTATTTTTTTGAAGACGAATATTCTAAAATTAATTATTCGGAATTCGCATAGGTAACGTACAGGAGTGTTAAGGTTCTATTTTATACAAGTTGATTGACTGACTCGGTAATTATAGTTGTCGCGTCAAACAATCTTCGAAGTTGTTATTGTCGTGCTATCGTTGATAGCGTACCTATAGCATTTTCAAGTACGAACTTGGTCGTTTTTAGTGTTTCTTATTTGCGCGTTGGTATACATTATTCTAACTGGTAATAATGTCTTATCTAACGAGGCGAAAATCGAAATCTGGTGTAGGTAAAAAATGTACCGAGATAGCTTATACTGTCAGCAACTTGCCGGGTTTACGACGTAAACGAACCATAGCGTACAACCGTATAACGAAGGCTTTGGAAATAGGGACCTTGGCTAATACCGATGCTTCACAAGTCGAGTTATTTCTTTCATATTGTGAGGAGATGAAAAATATTTCCGATAGTTTTCAAGAGTCGCATCTTATCATTTCCGACCTTTTAGGGGATAACGCTGACGACAGTGAGAACGACATTCAGGAGCGGTTCGATGAAGCGTACTTTCAGGTCGTAGCGTTACAGCGCAAGTTTCAACCGTGTCCGTCTCAACAACCGGATATTTCGAGACGGGACTCAGTAACGGGTTCGCACGCGAATCACAGTAGTCACATGCGACTCCCAAAGATTACGCTACCGACCTTCTCGGGTGCTATTAAGGAGTGGCCCGAATTTATCGCGACCTACAATGCTCTTATTCACGATTCTACACTGTTGACCGAAATTGAAAAATTTCATTATTTAGTGTCCGTTTTACGTGGTGATGCCTTATCGTTAATTAGAACGTTCCCTGTCGCTAGTGAACATTATTTAAGCGCATACGACGCTCTCAGATCTCGTTACGAAGACAAACGCGAATTAGCCTTCACGTGTTGGCGTGACATATTGGATGTCAGTTTCAAAACTAATAACGCTCAAGATTTTCGACACGCGTTAGATACGATCGATGAAAACTTGACTATTTTAAAACAGTTGAAGTTACCTACTGAGCATTGGGACTTCGTCCTTTGCTATAATATCTTAGCGAAATTAGATACAAAGCTGCGACGCGAGTTTGAGGAAAAACACGCCAACGTCGAGATGCCACAATACAAACAAATTCGGGCGTACTTACATTCAAAGAGTGAAGCTTTGATTCGCGATACTCATTTTACCGCAGTTACTCCTAAAATCGCTAACACATTCAAAGAGGCACCGGAAGCCTCACATAAACCGAAGCGTCATAATGTCACACACACACTCCTCGCTCCTACTGCAAGCCCCCTACAAAGGGTGAGGTCAAACCTGAGGCAAAGCCTAAAGCTTCTTCAAGCACGAAAGTGATTCGTAAATGTTCCTTTTGTGGTAATGAACACCACATATCGTCATGTGAAGCGTTTCTAGCGAAGTCCGTGGATGAACGTATGGCCGTTACTTCCGAAAGAAAATGGTGTTACAACTGTCTTAACGCGTCTCATTCAGTGCGACAATGCACATCGATATTTTCTTGCCAGAAATGCAAACGTAAGCATCATACTTTGCTTCACCGGGAACAAGCGACTAGCAATCCCGAAACTTCGGGTGAAAAATCCAATTCTGTAGCCTTGATGGCTAACAAAGCGTCACTTTCATCCAAGTCACCCTCCAATGCGATCGTGTTGCTGGCAACCGCTCTAGTTCAAATTCGTGACGTTTCGGGCGAGTTTCATACATTCCGGGCTTTATTCGACCCCGGAAGTCACAACAACTTTTTAACGTCTTACGCGGCTCAACAGCTAAAGCTGGAGCCAACGCCGGCATCTGATGTACCATGTGTCTTAGGAGGCGCTCCCGCATCGGTGAGTGGTCAAGTCACATGCGACGTTGGTGCCAACCGTAACGTGCATTTCCGTCTAAACATGTTTGTCACGCCAAACATTTGCGGAGACCAACCAATAGCAAGGCTTAATACGAGCGGATGGGATAAGCTCAAAACATTACCGTTAGCAGATCCTGGTTTTGACATTCCTGGTCCAATCGACGTCTTGTTGGCTGCTGATGTATTTTCAGAGTCACTTGTTGACCAACGTTTGACACGTTGTGTCAACAAACCGCGAGCTCTAAACTCTGTATTTGGATGGCTGATCCTCGGAAAAACTCGACTTACATCGTCCTGTTTACTGAGCGCACTGCCTCCTAATGCCGATGATAGCTTGAACAATATCGTTCAACGCTTCTGGGAAATCGATACCGTTCCACAATCTTCCCGATTGACCCCAGAAGAACAGTTGTGTGAAAATAGTTTCACCAACGAACACTACCGTGACGAGACTGGTAGGTACGTTGTCTCTCTCCCTTTCAAGGACAACTCGGAGCCTGTGTTTGAAGGCTCTCGGGAGATAGCGTTACGACGTTTTCAATGCTATTGAAAAACGCCTGTCTCGTGATCCAAACTTAAAGCAACAATATGTTGACTTCATGAGAGAGTGGTCACATGTCTTTGGTACCTGCTAAGCACATGGGTCAGGGCAAATTCTATGTCCCGCATCATTGCGTTTTGCGCCCCGACAGCGCTACAACAAAGCTGCGTGTCGTGTTCGACGCGTCTGCCCGAGACGCGAATTCTAAATCGCTCAACGACTCGCTGTTAACAGGTCCAAAATTACAGTCAAATATTGTGGAGATTCTTCTCCATTACCGTGAGCACGAAGTGGTCTTCATGGCCGACGTGCGCCAAATGTACCGTCAAATTAACGTAGCTCCCCATCACCGTGATTATCAGCGTATTATCTGGCGAGCTCACCCAGATGAGCCTCTCCAAGAATACGTCCTGAATACCGTTACCTACGGGGTTTCCTCGGCCCCGTTCCTCGCTTGCAGAACCATCCAGCAATTGGCTAACGATGAGGGTCACAACTACCCAAAAGCCAAAACCGTTCTAACTTCCGACATATATGTCGACGACATCGTGACCGGAAGTTCATCGCTGGATGAGGCTCGTGACATCAAGTCGCAAGTTATCGATCTTTTCACTCTCGGCTGTTTTGAGCTGAGAAAATGGGTGAGCAATCAACCTGAACTTCTGAGTGACTTACCCTCAGAAGTGTGTCTTTCGGAAGCAATCACCTTTACCGACTCCGAAGACACAACCGTTAAGGTTTTAGGCCTTAAGTGGGAGCCTGCTTCAGACTCGTTCGTTTTTAACGTTCAACCGTCAAATCAACCATGTACCAAACGAACTATTCTTAGCGAGGTTGCCCGAATCTTCGACCCTCTGGGTTTTTTGTCTCCTTTGACAATCCAAGCCAAAGCCTTGATCCAAAAACTTTGGATTCTTGGCTCTGCGTGGGATGAAACTCCTCCACCGGAAGTTGTCTCTCAATGGAACAACTTTTCTCAGCAGCTTCCCCTAGTCAGGGATCTTAAAGTTCCACGTAAATTCGTCATCGAAGGTGCTCAATCGTATCAGTTGCATGGGTTTTGTGACAGTTCTGAGTTAGCGTACGGTGCCGTCATATATTTACGTGTCACGGATTCTAACGGTTCTGCACGCGTTTTCCTCGTCTGTGCAAAGGCACGAGTTGCTCCCTTAAAGAAACAATCCTTGCCTCGTTTGGAGTTATGCGCTGCAGTTCTGCTTGCTGACCTCGTAAAGTTTGTAAAGGACTCGCTACGACTGCCTATCCACGAAACTCACCTTTGGTGTGACTCCACCGTTACATTGGCTTGGTTGCGCGCCCCATCTTCTCGCTGGGTGACGTTCGTCGCGAATCGTGTCAGTCACGTTCAGGACATCGTGCCTATCGCGTGCTGGAGACACGTTCCCTCTGTAACGAACCCCGCAGACATATGTTCGCGCGGTCAACTACCGCAGGAATTGCTTAACAATAAGCTATGGTGGGCGGGCCCAGAATGGCTGCCCCAATCGCCGTCTGAATGGCCAACAGACCTATCGAAAGCTCGCATCAACGACAACGCGGTGCTGTCAGAGCAGCGTCGCATAACACTAATTACAAGTCAACTCGAACCATCTAAGCCGACGTCAATCATCGACCAGTTGTTCGAGAGGTATTCGTCTTTAGACAAAATTTGTCACATTATAGCCTATCTTCATAGGTTTTGTAACAACGCGCGAGGCACCGTTTCACGGTCTGACAGCCTTTTCATAACAGACACCGAACGCCATCAGGCGCTCCTAACGATTGTTAAACATTTCCAAAATCGTCATTTTTCCGATGTTGTAACGCAACTGAATTTGCGAAAGCAACTGACACGTAGTCTTCGCAAACTGAATCCATTTCTGGATGATCAGGGTATCCTCAGGGTGGGCGGACGCCTCGCTCGCTCTGGTTTAGAGTTTGAGCACAAGCATCCCGCGCTGTTGCCTAGGAAATGTGCTCTCACGACTGCCGTGATCGATTCTATTCATCGGAAAAACCTTCATCCTGGTCTTAACACGACTCACTATTTGATCTTGCAACAATTCTGGATTCTTGCGGCAAGGCGTGCCATACGGCATCAACTGTCGAAATGCATTCGATGCTACCGTCTCCATCCACAACCTCTGCAGCCATTCATGAGCGACCTTCCTGCCTTTCGAGTCAATCAAGCTAAACCGTTTTCTGTGGTAGGCGTTGATTTCGGGGGTCCGTTTAGAATCAAACTCGGATCTCACCGCGGCGCCAAAATTGACAAGGCTTACTTGTGCCTCTTTGTGTGCCTAAGCACAAAGGCCGTGCATCTAGAGGTAGTCTCAACCTTATCGACTGACGGTTTTATCGCCGCTTTGCGTCGCTTCGTATCCCGTCGCGGACGTTGTAACGTTATACATTCGGATTGTGGTACTAACTTCGTCGGTGCGAGCTCACAATTAGCGTCATATATGGAACAAGCCTCGCACGCAGAACGCATTGAATTTAAACGTAACCCACCGTCCGCTCCACACTTCGGAGGCGTATGGGAGATCCAGATTAAAGCCGCCAAAAATCACTTATATCGCATCGTGGGCGACCAGACTCTAACGTTTGAAGAGCTCTCAACTCTTTTTACCCAAATAGAAGCAATTCTAAACTCACGACCTTTGTGTCCATTAAGCTCAGACCCTAATGATCTAAACGTTTTATCACCCGGTCACTTCCTAACATTGGAACCCCTAACAGCAGTCCCAGACTCCGACTACACGGATGCTAAAGTTAATCGATTAAACCGTTGGCAACTCATCCAAGCGTTCCAACAGCAGTTCTGGAAACGCTGGAAAAACGAGTACCTACAAGCATTAACCTTGCGGGCAAAATGGACCAAGGACTCGACACCGTTAACCGTGAACTCAATCGTCCTTATCAAAGACGACAACCGACCCCCTCTTCACTGGCCGTTAGGACGAGTCGTTTCTATTCATACCGGGCCTGATGGAGTAGCTCGGGTGGCTACCGTGAAAACTGCTAGAGACCACTTAGTTAAAAGGCCCCTGGTCAAACTATGTCCTCTTCCAATCGAATAGTTAATAGTAGTAGTAACGTTCCCTAATTTTAAGATTAGTATCGTAATTCAATTTAGCTTAAGCAAAGTTATTTAACGTTTATCTCTCTTTTCTTTTCGGGAAAATCCCATTGGTATTTTGGTGGGCGGAATGTTCCGTTCTTAACGTTAGTTTTTATGTAATTAACCAAATTCCGCGCGAGTTAAATACTCCAATCGATGCAATGTCAAACGCACTGTACAAAGGTGTAACATTGAAATTTTAGCCAATAGGAACGCCCGAAATTACTCGGAGCTCATGCTTCGAACCTAGCCTATGGCAGGCAGCGCCTCTATCGGCGCTGCGAGAGAACCGCGAGACGCCGCGCACCGTTCACATCGATCCCGTTCGAAAAATCCTTGCGGCGTCCAAAACCCATCGATCTTGGGCTGGGAGTGCTAAATCGCGAGTGTAACAATATCCAGACTATCTCTACAATCATTTTACCGACGGCCGGCTGTGTGTTAGGAGAAAGGACGTGAAAGAAGAACCAGTCACTCTGATAGAAGACCGCCATAGCTGTTTTACAGGTGAGTTCGTTGCATGGTATTCTATTGGACTGATTTTTCTTGTTGTACCGTTTGTTACCGGCGAGTATATATATTTATGCTCGATCCAGACTGTTGCATTTGACATTGTATCGTTCAATTCCAAAACCGCGTCATATTGTAACAAGTATCGTCTACTTTTGTTTTCGTAAGCGCCAACTAGGTACTTACAAAAAAGGTTAGAAGGACGTTGTATGCATATGACTTACGAGTATAATGTCACATATCATAAGAGTATACTCACTTGAGTGCGGCGTCAAGACAGCAACAGTAGAAGTACTGGGCACGCCAGGTTTAGAGCGCTTGAACGCCACATTACACATTGATACATTTAATACATTTGATACATTTGATATTGATACATTTGTTCGCGCTCGTGTAGAGGCGCTGTTAGGTGTTGTAGCAATGTAGACCTAGAATAGAGACCGTGGAATAGAGACTTTATTACAATACTCACTTAAGTGGTGGCGGTAAGATTGCAGCAGCAGAAGTACTGGGCATGTGCGGCGGAGAGCGCATGAACGCCATTTGAGACATTTCTTCGCGCGCGTGCAGGGGGGCTGATACGAACTCGTCGTAACATTCTATGTCCATTAGAGTTACGGACGATATGTTGCGCTCTATGTCTATTGGTTCCATTTTTGCCTGCGAGTAAAAACGGTACAAATAAATTGAGCTATCCATGACTATGTCATAGTGACGCTATAAATCAGATTGTAAGAGATCTCTCACTGCTTGTCATTTTGACATAATCCTACAGTGGGCTAGGGTTCCAATTGGTAGACTGTACAAATAGCAACAACCTTAACTATCAGTAGACCCAACGCTGTTGCAATAGGGAACATTCTACAATAGGATGCCCTGCAATAACGTGCAAAGAAAAAAAAATGAAAAAACTGTGCCAGCAATTTTGAGGTGTACATGTTTCTCTGTGGTCTGTGTTAGATTAATCCGTCTTGTCTTCTGATATATCAGTCGTTGGCGTTTGAATAACTACCTTTGCTACCGTTCATGAAGAACAGAGAAATTGGATATGCCTTGCCTACGAATACGCTGCGTAGCTAGAAGTAAATAAACCACCAGTTTGAGCTGGATTTTTTTTTTAGACGAATCCAATACTTTGGAGGTGTGGTATCAAAATTTTATCTTACTGGTGTTTTAAGACTGTATTTTTTTACGCGTTATACTAAGTATTTATTAATATACTCATATCGGGTTACTCACGTCAAAAAAGTCGAAAATAGCTCGACATGTTTCGGAACGGTCCGCGTCCCATAATCATGAGTGAGATGCGCTCGCGGCGATTCCAATCGCAGAGCAAACGATATAAGTATATTAATATGTCTAATACTCACGGGAGTTTTCCATTATACTATTTACTTACAATTTGCTGCAAGTGTCGACTTTATTGAAGATTACTCAATTTTTATAATAATCTTGTTACTGATATTATAATACCAACATTAAATAACTGACAAGAGTTTTATAATGGCATGGTTTAAGAGTAATAAGAGTTACAGTGTTCTTGCTATTGCTCTTATAAGTGTAATTTCCCACTACTTACATCCCAAGGATATTCCTTGTTAATCTTTTTCTGCTGCAGCTGATACAGACTCTCCTTCATAGACACGATTGGGCGGCGGGGAGCATTATCTTGGTCTATTGGGTTATTTATCCTGTAAAATGTTTAATGTTAAATATGGACAATGACGTTTTATTGACTTGCATAACAAATTACAGTATCATTTATTTTTGTATATCTCTGTTGCATTCGCATAACTGCGAGCAGTAAGTAAATGTTCTGTTTAACTGGTGTTTGTTTACGAAAATAATAACACATATAATAAATAATAATAATAAATATTATAGGACACACAAATTGACTAAGTCCCGCAGTAAGCTCAAGAAGTTTGTGTTACAGATACTTAGACAACGATATATAGAACATACAAATACAAAAATACATAGAAAACATCCATGACTCAGGAACAAATATCTGTGTTCATCACACAAATAAATGCCCTTAACGGGATTCGAACCCAGAACCATCAGCTTAGCAGGCAGGGTCACAACACAACCAACTACGCAAACCAACATTTGACAAGAACATAGGTGTTGCCTGTGGTTTGCGTTAAGTTCCACTTGATTCACCTTTTTTTGTCGCACTTTAAGTACTAGTGTTAGCATGATGTTCGCGAGTTCGAGTCTCGCCCGAGTCAGTGAATTTTTCCACTTTATTTCTAAGAATTATAGTTACTTATAATGTCTTTCAAAAGAGCGTGTAAAATTTCTAAGAAACAAAATGTTACCATCAGGTAAGCAGAAAATAGCTATTTATGCAAACGTGCCGAAAGTAGGTGATTTCCAAGGACTGTATAAGCCGAAACGAGTCGGAAATCATCTTTACGCACGTGTTTCATACAATGTTTTAATATGCATTGTGGGAGTAAATAAACAATATTTTTAGCGGTAGTGTAGTCCACAGTACACTTGGGCGAGCGGCGGCTGAGCGCAGCGTACAGCGGAGCCCTCCGGCCTGATCGTAGGAAAAAGTAGTTTGAAAATCCATTCCCGCACTAGTGCGAAAAAATTATATTTTCCGCACGATTTGGCTCCATTACAAAACGCGCTTTTCGTGCACATGCATTGTAAACGTAGTTATCCATCAGTATAATTTTTTTCAATATGTTTTGATATAGGTAAGCTAAGTATTACCTGTCGATACTGTTGATAGATGTTGGCTCTTCCACTTGAACTACTAGGGATTTCATCGCGACTGGCAGGTTTATCGTTATTGGTTCCCATTCTTGGTCTAAAAAATAAAATAAATACAATATTTGAAATTAAAAAAGTTACTCCTCGGGCGAGACTCGAACTCGCAACAGTGCTTAATACTCAAATGAGCGTGCGACTTTCAATCCGAAACCGAATACCCTTGTCTATAATCCAGTGGAAAATTATATTCTATTTACTAAAGTATTTTAAGCTTAACTTACTCGTAGGCAAATGGACTTGTCCATATTTTGTGTGTTTTGTGATTTCTGCTCGAAGATCGTATGCAATCAGTAACATGTAGACTCTGAAATTGAAGAAACGAATAAGCATTTACTTGATTAAAATAAAATATTAACTGTACATATTAGAATAAATATTGTAATGGTACCATCTAATAGGATAGGATGGAGTCATAGGAACTCTGTGATAAAATCACGCAACCGCGTTATGTTTGAGTTTTCAACCGACTTCAATATTTCTAAAGGAGGAGGTTCTCAATTCGTCTGATTTTTTTTTTTTAATGGATGTTCACTCATAACTCCGTCATTACTGAACCGATTTGAATTTTTTTTTGTTTTCTGAAAGTAGACGGTTCCTGGTTGGTCCCGTTTTTTTCAAAATCCATTTCTGATGATGGGATCCATGAGGAACTGAGGGAACTCCTCAAATTTGAAAGGCACATGCATGCTGATTTGGGTGATTTCTTAAGAAACTCGAGCATTTCTTTACGAAAATCATCAATTTGGTGGAGTGGATCTGATAATGAAGACCAGGGATGGCAAAGTGGAACTGCTTCGTAATTCTCAGGACTATGATCCGATTTAAAAAAATATTTTTTTGTCAGTATATAGATGGTTTCAGGATTGTCCCGTTTTTTTTCAAAATCAATTTCTGATGATGGGATCCATGAGGAACTGAGGGAACTCCTCAAATTTGAAAGGCACATGCATGATGATTTAGGTAGTTTCTTAAGACACTCGATCATTTCTTTACGAACATCATCAATTTGGTGGAGTGGACCTGATGATGAAGACCAGGGATGTGAAAGTGGAACTGCTTGGTAATTCCCAGGACTGTCATCAGATTTAAAAAAATATTTTTTTTTCTGAAAAAAGGTGGTTCCAGGTTTGTCCCGTTTTTTTTTTCAAAATCAATTTCTGATGATGGGATCCATGACGAACTGAGGGAACTCCTCAAATTTGAAAGGCACATGCATGATGATTTGGGTAGTTTCTTAAGACACTCGAGCATTTCTTTACGAACATCATCAATTTGGTGGAGTGGACCTGATGATGAAGACCAGGGATGGCAAAGTGGAACTGCTTGTTAATTCCCAGCTCTATCATCCGATTTGAGACATTCATATTTTCTTTGTAAAGAAATACCTTCAAGATAGTCCTATTTGATTATAGTTCTATTTTGACGATGGGCTTCATGAGGGATTGAGAGAACTCCTCAAATTTTAACGGCACATGCATTCTGATTTGAGGGTTTCCTTAAGTAATTAAAACAGTGTTTTGGCGGAGCCAACATTTTGATGAACTCCAGTTCATCAAAACCACCAGTTCCACTTTGCGATCCCTGGTCTTCATCATCAGATCCATCTGATGATGAAGACCAGGGATCGCAAAGTGGAACTTGTTAATAAACCTAGCTCTACTTATTATCCTAGTTGTGACATTCATCTTTTTGATTTGATTTATATTCTGATGATGGAGTTCTAGAAGAATTCAGAGAACTCCTCAAATTTGAACGGCAGGTTAATTGTGATTAGAGGGTGTTCATAATTAGCTTAGGCATTTTCTTACTGTGGCCATCATTTTGCTGGAGTGGACCTGATGTTGATAATCAGGGATGGCATAATGAATATGCTCGTTAATTTACAGTCTGTCATCCAATTTAACACATTGTTATTTTGTTTGTTTAAAGGTCTACAAGGGAGTTCCGTTTAATTATACTTCAAATGTAATGATGGAAGCCCTAGGACATTACGAAAGCTCCTCAATTTTCAATCGTACACGTGCGGTGTATTGGATATTTGTGAAGTAAACTGGCTAACTCAAACAAATTCTTAATTTCACTTTTACCGGGAACCAAATGAAGTCGGTTTTTTTTTCTTAAAAATTATTTAGAATCGTCTCGATGTGCTAGCCGTGAAAGAAAAAGTACAATTAGCGATAATACCTAGTATCAAACATTTATAAGAAAACACCAAGTGCGTGTCGGACGCGCGCACGAAAGGTTCCGTACCATTATCTATAAAAACGACAAAAACACGTTTGTTGAACGGGAGCCTCCATTACATATTTATTTCATTTAAATTTAATTATTTACATTCAAAGTGAATAAACTAAATATTCTGTGAATATTTTAATCATCCACCTGTTGAAGTTATAAAAATCGCGCAAAAAAACACGTTGGTCGTATGGGAGCACTCTTAAATATTATTTTTATTCTGTTTTTTAGTATTTGCTGTTATACGGCAACAGTAATACGTCATCTGTGAAAATTTCACGGTTCATGAGATACAGCCTGGTGACAGACAGACGGACGGACGGACAAACGGACGGACAGCCGAATCATAGTAATAGGGTCGGGACCCTACAAGACGGGTTTTACCCTACAATACGAAACCCTACAATAGTAGTTTATGCAACATATTACGAGCTGTTGCATATGCTAGTTTTTCTACGACAGCTAAAATAGCGAAAAAAGCAAAATCTCGAAAAGTGGCAGAATGTGAAAGATGTCGTAAACGTATAGAAAAAAAAATCAACAGTCCCAATATATTGCATGAAAGTCCATAGGTGCTGCTGTTCTTATGGAATACCATACACAACGATATAATGTATACTTTATTAATATCGCTGTCAGTCATCTAGGTAATTGACAGATAGAAGTGGCGTAGAAAAGATGACAAACTTAATTTATTTTTTACCTGTGTATAATGCTGGGCAGCATAGTAGCTTTGTACCAAAGCACGCCAGGGTAGTCATACTTCACACAAAACTCTGGTATGAAGACCTCCGTGAAGCTCTTGGGCTTGTCGTCACCTTGCGACACCGATATCAGCTTCTTTTGTTTGTCTGTGAAGGCATTTATTGTGGCTGCTCGTGGGAGCAGGCAGTTCATTCGCGTGGTTATGTTGCGTACCTGGAAATAAGGTAATTTAGTGGACCAAGTTAAAGCAAAAAAAACGCTCCGAATAAAAAAAAGAAACTCTTTCTTTTTCTTATACGGAGCATTTTCTTGGCCAATGCTACGGCTCAGGGAGTGTCCGCTTTTCAACTAATTCAGGCTTTGGCGTAGGCGCTAGTTATACGAAAACGGCTGCCTAACCTTACAACTCAGAGGGTATACTAGGCCTTATTGGGATTAGTCCAGTTTCCTCGCGATGTTTTCCTTCACCGAAAAGCGACTGGTAAATATCAAACGATATTTCGTACATAAGTTCCGAAATCCTCATTGGTAGGAACCAGGGTTTGAATCCTTTATTTTATTATGTAAGTTAAAATACACTCTTTATTCTACAATTTATTTTTGACCCGACCAATAATTAGTTTGTGCTAGTTGCTAATTGCATCAATCATCGCTCAATATTTAAACGAAAGTGACGCAGCGACACAACGTTAAACAGAAAATAAAAACAGAGACATCAATGAACTGAATTGGCACGGCTGGCATGAGCTAAATATTAAAAACCGGCCCGGTGCGAATCGGACTGGCACACGGAGGGTTCCGTGCCAGTATCTATAAAAACGCCAAAAAATCACGTTTGTTGTATAGAAGGCGCCTTATATTTATTTGATTCTTTTTTTTTTGTATGTGTTGTGCGGCAACAGAAATACATGTTACGTGAAAATTTCAACTATACAGCCTGGTGACAGACGGACGGACGGACAGCGAAGTCTTAGTAATGGGGTCCCGTTTTTACCCTTTGGGTACGGAACCCTAAAAAGCAACATCCATATGATACCTTTGGAATGTTCGAGATGTTTAATTCTATATTTATTCATATTTTACGCTTTAATTTTGCTATGCAATGCAAATAGTCGCCTCGGTACCATATTAATGGACAATCGTTAAAATGCTCCGTGGGCCTGTGAGAATGATTATAGGAGTCAACATCCGAACCCAGGACTATTAAGTGTCAAGTGTCACTATACTCTTAGGGCCACTTGCACCGCCTGGGGTTAGCCACATAACCCGGAGGTAACCGTTTTTTTGTATGGAAACTGGGTGGTGCAAGAGTGCCTTATAATCAGTTATCTAGATTATCTAAATTATAAATACCGACCTATACAGAAAAATTGTATAGCAAATGTGAACTAACCTCAAGCAACGGCTGATCCTTTCTGCCAATAATTTCCAAGTGATATTTCGCAGAGTAGTACTGTTCGTAGGTATCGTACGAAGAGTCGTCGAAAGCGGACCGAGGCGTCATGTACTCTATCACGTTCGACACTATGTACCTAATAAAACAATATAAGGCAGAGGTTAATATAAATAGTGTCGGACCGAAGTTTCGGTTTCGGCCAAAACCCGCCGAACCTTTCGGCCTCGCCGAAACTTACATTTTACGTTCGGGTCGCGTTTGACTGACGTCGGGTGAGCTCGGCGCGGCTGGCAATATGGCGTCGCTCGCTTGAATTCACCGGTCGCTAAATCCGGTAGTTAAATTTAGATTCAGTGTCAGTATGACAATGCTAAAATTTCAATCCGAGTAATGTGAAATTGGGTCATGGAGATTTTTCATTATTCATATATCTGAAAAACGTCTCACTGACATTTTATTCAGCGCTTTAATCACATTAATCAAAGTTTCGGTTTCAGTTACAGTTTCGGCCGAAACAAGAATCAAACCGACTTCGGTCTCGGTTACGGTTTCGGCAAAAAAACATATAAAGTATAGTTATCTTTCGCTGACAATGCTACAGTAAAGCATCGTTAAAGCCATAAGAAGTCCACATGTCGACGTACTCCCAGCGAATGCATTTATAGCCATAGTTGGCTTGAAACAAACGGTTACAGTTTAAAATGAATCTTCATGGTACGTATTAAGGTTTACTGTGTCACTTGAAAGTAGTCGGTCAAAACGTTGAAATCAGTTTTTTTTTAAGTTGTATGTTTACGTACCGGCTAGGCAAGCAGGTCCCTCGGTACCAAGGCGTCACTACAGAATATTGGTAATCTTCTTGTGTTACTCTCAGCGCTTTTCTTTCCTTGAATTGTAGAAAAAAAATATCAAGAAAAAGTCAGTTTTCATTTTTTTACAGATCAGAAACATACATTTGTATGGGATATCTGCGTAAGTCGTGAGTGGTGAGCGTGCGGCGGGGCGGGCAGCGTTTATGTGCTTTATACAGCGTGCATTCAGAAAGCTCACATGCTTCACATCTCTGCACATCTTATGTTTTCCAACTGCTGATCTTTTTGCTCAAGCAAACGTTCTGTCCGTTCGTCAACTTTTTATATATGAAATTTGCCTAAGAACACATAAATCCTCTAAGTTTTTAAAGGGCTACGATATTTTAACACATAAACGCGTCTATAATTTACCCGTATTGAGAGTACGATCAGCTTTTGGTAAGCGTTTTGGAGAGCGCATCAGAGCATCTTCTTACAATGCTTTAAATAAAATATGTAATCTGAGGGATAGGACTCTGAACGAAGCGAAACAAATAGTTTACAAATTTTTGCACTCACTGAATTATGCCGAGACAGAGGACTTATTAGTTAAGATTCTTTAGTTTTATACTTGGATCTTTAGACACAAAATATTTCTATTGTATTGTTATGTACCACTAGAATTTTTTCTTTTTTTAAGCTTAAGCTAAGTAAGAGATGTTATACCAAAACTTCTTTTTAGTTTTTATTTTTGTAACTAGTTCTGATACACTAATTTTATCTGGTTCCCCGCGATACAGGCGTAGCCTAGTGCGGAGACCCCTGGTATGTCTGTAACTTTTATATTCTGAAATAAACGATTTTTTATCTTTATCTTTTATCTTTATGTTTAACAAGAACGCCTCGCCGTACGCCTTTCTCGAGCGACTACTCAGGCCTGATACCAAGAGTACAGTCACCCACACAGCTATGAATACAGCCAAAGTGCCAAAAATATGTATACAGGACTTTATTGCCTGAGCATTAAGGTCGTGTATACATATTTTTGGCACTTTGGCTGTATTCATAGCTGTGTGGCTGACTGTACATCGTTTGATGTAGTTCAATAGCTGTCAACTGTCAGATAACAAAATGTGTCCTTTACCCACATATATATTTCGTTTAACAACGATTTGTTTAAACTACAGTCATCACTCATCATCCTAATTCTGGATATCACTGTATATCATACCCATAATTCCGAGGCAGACTTGTCTTCGTGTTCCTCGTAACTAGTACTTTCCACAGAGTGCGGTCATAGGCCATGTGTACTGCACGGTGCAAACTGCCACCAGCCGACCCTTAATTGATTTAATTTCAATTGCCTCTATTTACCCTTATGGACGATATCATCATCATCATATCAGCCATAAGACGTCCACTGCTGATCATAGGCCTCCCCTTTTGACCTCTAATGTACCGGTTGGAAGCGACCTGCATCCAGCGTCTCCCGGCGACCTTCATAAGGTCATCTGTCTATCTCATGTCATATATGTACATATGCATCTATGCATCTGTGTCATATATGTATCTATGTCATATATGGACGATATATGGATGATCAAATTATTATTGAATAAATTACGGTTAACACTCACGTACAGATGTACATTTATTTTCCTTCGTTTTTTTTACTACATCTGTATTTATATTCACTACGCGCGATGTTTTACGGTACTCCTTCTTCTTCCTAGCGTTTTCCCGGCTTATACCGCGGCTCATGGAGCCTGGCGTCCGCTTTGACAACTAATCCCAAGATTTGGCGTAGACGCTAGTTTTATGAAAGCGACTGCCATCTGACCTTCCAACCCAGAGGGTAAACTAGGCCTTAGGGATTAGTCCGGTTTCCTCACGATGTTTTCCTTCACCGAAAAGCGATTGGTAAATATCTAATGACATTTCGTACATACTAATATAACCTAATATGTCCAAAATCGAATAACAAAATGTATGAAAAAAGTGCTTTCTTTACTTCTATACGTGTATATAATGCTCTTCCTAATAATATTAAAGAGTTAAATGGGAATAAATTTAAGGTAGAGTTAAAACGTTTTCTTATTAATAGTGAGTACTATACATTAGATGAATTTTTCGAAGATATGGCGAGAGGAAATTGTTTGTATTAGGTGTTTTTTGTAAATACATATATTATAGATGTTGTTTAGTTTTAAGACTAAAATTGTACGCTCGAAATGAGCAACTGTTGATACATGTTTTATGCATTTTTACTATCTCTCTGTACACAGTATACAATAAATAAATTACTTACTTACTTACTTACATAAGTTCCGAAAAACTCATTGGTACGAACCGGCAGGATTTGAACCCGAGACCTTCGGATTGAAAGTCACGTCATACCGCTGGGCCACCAACGCACTTAAGTACTAACGGTACGGATATTTTACAGTACTCACGGTAGTTTAAATTCGATGATAATATTTTTAACCAAACAAAACAAAGAGGTACAGTCAAGTGTAAAAATATGGTGGTGCACATCTTACTCAAATAAATAATATGTCCCATAGCACCTTATGCCGGTGTAATAAGAGCGTAGTACCATATTTATGAGTCGATTATGTCGAACCATATTTTTGCACTTGACTGTACTAATACTAACCTCATAAGGTGGACCTGAAGCGGGTACAGGAGGGATCTCCTTATATTTCTGCATGACCGCCCAGTCGATGTCATAGCCGCTGCTGCTGCCTTTAACTGGCACTACGAACAGGTTGTTCACTGTGCCGTCATAGATTAGGAACTTTTTCGCGATTTCGAGGACTTGGTCGAAGACGAAGAAGTGGAACCTGCAAAGTAACAATAGTAAATATACTAGTCTTCGCCCGCAACTTTGTCTGCATAGTTGGTAAATCATAATATTAGTTTCCCACTCATCAACTGTAAGGTTACTTGGAAGAGATCCCTTGCACGGATAAGTTCGTCATTGTACTTCGATTTTTATAAATTGTTTTGTGATCTATTTTGTATGCAATAAAATGCTTACTACATCTACTATTACCACAGCGTAGGGATGTATTCCATACAATGAGGTAACTTCATACACGGCCAGCGGCTCGGCTCGGTGGTCGTGCTGAGGCTCAGGGTTGTCAAAAACTATGCGAAAGATATTACAGTCTGATTGGCAAACTAATTTCCATTTTACACCCCTTAAAATAGACCGCCGAATTTTCATAGAAATTCGGCGGCATTTCCTCCCCGCCTCCTTCCCCGCGCGCCCCCCATCGATGACCCAGAAATCGGCGGAGTTAACCCACTGTATAGAATACATCCTTACGCTGTGCTACTACTATTCAGTAGTCTCGTCCTGAATTGCTATCAGTACGTATTGCGGAGCCTTAGGAGGCGAATTTCGGGATATAAAAGTATCATATGCCTTTATCTAGATAGGTACCTCTTAGGTACCTAGTGCGCATTACTAATGATTTGAGAAAGAATCGCTAACTACCCGCATTTATATCGTAGTACGATGCAAGCGCGCGACCAAAACGCGAATAACTGTTTATTGAAAACCAGATATTTACCATCTATCTGGTTGAATATTGTAAATTACTATGTTAGCTGTATGTTTATTACTGTGCGAGTAGCGATTTTGTGGCACATTTATCCAAATAAACAAGACACTAATCTTACCTTTTTATAAGATCCACCATATCAGTATTAAGCGGTATAACAGCATAATTCATGGCCACATCAACCATCACATCCCCAACCGCCAAAAACATCGGGAACTGGCAGATTTTTGGGATCGCTTCAGGCGTTATGAAACCATAGCCTTCGTCTCTTAGTAGGAGGTCGTAGAGAGCGCGTTCGCGGGTCTCTTGCGGTCTCTCGAAACCGATTTTCAGTTTTATTATGTGTAGGTAGTACTGCTGGTTATTGGTCATGGAGCCGGTTAGGTACAATGGGAACTATAAATGAAAAAAACATTACAGACTAAATATCATTATCTCCTTTTAGGGTTCCGTAGTCAACTAGGAATCTTTATATTTTCGCCATGTATGTCCGTCTGTTCTACGAATCAGTGACCGTTTTAGTACAAGAAAGCTGTAATTTGTTACGGTTATACCAATCACGCCGGCAAAGTGGTAAAAAAAGTGGACAAGTTTATTTTTCGTTTCAATGGGAGCTACCGTATTGTCGCTCACCAGGCGGCGCCACTCCAGCATGGATCCGGTGTCAGAACGAGAGAACTGTCAAAATGACGTTTGAAATGTTCCCGCAGGACCCACGTTCCATTAGCGCCCCTGGCGGAAAATCGACTCGCGGTAGTCCTCATTTAACCCTAAAGTGTGAGGTATTTAAAAAATAACAGCTTGCTAAAACATTTTTTTATGATAAAGTAAATATTTCCGGAAATAGTCGTTTCGGAAGTTTAAAAAAATGTGTTATTCATATTAAATATGAATATGAGAAAAATGTGCAAAAAAATTAAAAATCTAGTTATGGTCGTGGTATCCTACTTAAACCAGCTCAGGATTTGATTATTGTGATGCTGGTCTACGAAACCCTACACTGAGCGTGGCCCGACGTGCTCTTGGTCGGGTTTTTAGTGTTTTGTACCCGTCCGTCTGTCCGTCCTTCCGTCCGGCTGTCACCAGTGTGTATCTCAAAAACCATATTATGACAGTTGATGTTTTTACAGATTATGTATTTCCATTGCCGCTATAACAACAAATACTAGAAAGTAGAATAAAATAAATATTTAAGGAGGATCTCATACAAGTCATACAACGAACGTAATTTTTTGCCGTTTTAAAAAATGATGGTCCGAAATCCTTCGTACGCGAGTCCAACTCGCAATTAGCCTATTTTTTTAAATAATTCTTTGACAGGTACCACTTTATCATGTTTCCGCATCCTCTTCTTGGTCCCAGCCTTATGCATCGCTCCGTTGTCGTCATCGTCGGTTTCCTGGTCCCACGGCCAGTTTAGGAAACACGACCTTATGTCAGGCACCTCGAAGTCCACTTTACTGTTCAAAAATAAAGTTTCATATAAAAAGATTATCTCGTCTTTTTAGGGTTGATTGGTAACCATATAGCTGTCATAACGGAAGTACGCTTGACTGACATTTGTAATAGCTTGTAACTTGTCGGTCCATAGTGTCCATACAATGATAATATGATTTTTCTGCATATTTTTTTGGCAGAGGGCTGGATATTCTGGATTTTTTGGATAGTACGATGCCATCTCTTGTATTAAAGTTAATGGTTTAAACTATAATTTATATGGGATATCTGCGTAAGTCCAGAGTGATGAGCGTGCGGCGGGGCGGCCAGCGTTCATGTGCTTAATGCAGCGTGCATTCAGAACGCTCACATGCATTTTCTTATATTTAACATGAACGCCACGCTGTCCGCCTTGCCGTACGCCTTTCTCGAGCGACTACTCAGGCCTGATACTAAGAGTACATCGTTTGATGTAGTTTAATAGCTGTCAACTGTCAGATAACTAAGTGTCCTCTACCCACATATATATTTCGTTTAAAAGCGATTTGTTGAAACTACAGTCATCACTCATCATTATAATTCTGGATACCACTGTATATCATATCATACCCATAATTCCGAGGCAGCATGGTTACTTGGTCTAATTCACCCTCTTGATGCAATCGTATGCAGGCATTGAGTGCTGCTGAGCGCTTGGCTGTCTTTAAGTTTTGGTATGGTTGGCCCTGTAAGGAATAATGCATAAAAACAAGTGTTAGTAGTACGGTATAACCTCGGCGTTTCGGGCGTAGTAAAAAGTGAAATCATGAGCGATGCGAAGGTCGCAAGGCCCGAGCGGCAAACCAACTTTGCTGCCAAAAGTAATAGATTTTTGACCATACCATGGCGTCTCGTTAGGAAAATACAAGCTACAAAAGATATTTGCAGCCGAATTTTAAACACTCAAAGTGTAGTTATTTAATAAGTGAAAAATCAACTCGCAATTAGGAATAGATTTCTTTACACACTGCTTTAAAATTATAATAAGCTCTGTTACTAGTGGATGTGGCGGTAGTATTCCCTGTGACTACATACTTTTATATTTTATAATATCAAACCTCAAAGATACGGCCTAACCCAATAACATTGTACAGAAATTGTCCTTTACTTCCTGACGTCACTTGACGTCAACGAGGTCGGTAAGTAACGAGTTACATTTACCTTTATAGGCTCCTTAACGGGGCACGCAATAGGCATGATAATAGTGACTACTATCCCCGAATAATTGCCCCGATGGTCGTTAACAGTCTCCTTGATCCACATGGGGGTGATCGTGGTGAACTGGTCGTGAGGCAGGCAGGAGCAGTAGCGGTTGAGCAAGCTGATAGCTCCTACTGCGTGTAGACAACCTGCAGATGATAGGTTGTTAAGGTGGAAACAAATTTCAAATATACATATTATTCACGGTGCTCGTGAGCATTGCGAGAGATTTTAACAGCATATTCCTGAGGCCAAAGGAAACAAAAATGTCATATTAAATGCATTGAAATAGGGCTAGTTTCTGAGATAATTGCAGTTTTTATTTTAACATAATTTTACCGCCACTCGGTAAATAACGCGTTTTGGAATGATAATGCAACTATGTGGTCTAGTCTACACATGATTTTTGACAGACTTCAAAGTGACACTGTGATGTCTTTGCAAAACTCGGCTCTAGAAACGTAACGTTATCGGGTTGAATCATCAAATTCATTTAGAAACGAATCGTATCAACAACTGACGATATTAAAACTATTATTTTTAAGTAGAATCGTCTGCGAACGATACTACGGCGTACGGCGTAGCGACGGGCGTATATCCCAGAGTCGCAGGTTCGAGTCCCGCCCGAGGTGATGATTTTTTCTACTTTTCCTTTATTTCTAAGAAAAAAAATATTCGACAATATGAAGCCTGAAAACGTAATAAATACTTACTTCCATATGGATTGTTGTATGGTGGAATGTCATCTTCGTCATACAGCATCGTTTGTATAGTGCTTTCTGATGGAGCTTCTCTGCTATCCGAGGATCCTACGAGTAGCTGCAAAATAATAAGTTTAAAATAAATAATGTGTAAATTGAATATCACAACTATTATAAGTCTATGCTAAATCGTACCCTTTGAATGTATTTTTCAGTTTCGATGAAGCTGCGGTATTTAGTCATGAATTTTTCTCGTTCAGCCAAACTCACTAATAAAACAAAGCTGGAATCTGCACTCCTCGCTCGACCTGCAAAATGATGTAACATGTATACGACAATAGTACGGGGCTAATCAAATTACTAATTGAATCCTTTGAACGCCAGACTGCGAAGGAATATGCAATGCCTCGGACGCCAGGCGATCGCGATTATTTAAGCGAAATTGAACTTTATGGAGTCCCGCGTAAGTCCTTATTGGCGTCCGTGGCAAGACTTTCCGATGACAGCCACAGCCGACTATGGCGGTCAAATACTTTATCCCGTTGTAATAAGGTTTACCTTTGCTTTGGATGTAGGAGCGGTACTCCAAGGGCGCATCGAATCGCAGCACCAACAGGCACTGTGGGATGTCCACGCCCTCTTCGATTACGCTCGTTGCTATTAGGCAGTTGAGTTCCCTGAAAATAATTCGTAAACCCATAAGCAGAGCCCCGTACATTTGGGTGCGATGGGATCGAAATCTAAAAATATCAATATGGGTGTCGTTTTATGTTTATTTATGGTTCTAGAAATTCCAAATTTAGCACTTAGGTTCCTTAGGTTATCGTTTTTATAGTTTATCGGGTCGCCGATTTCAAAAACAACCATTTTAAAACTCAACGATACCATCTTCCCTGTTGGGGTGCGATGGGGTTGAAATCTCAAAATATCAATATGGGTGTCGTTTTGTTGTTTACATTGATTAATCAGTTATAAAGTGTTCCACCTTTGAATACTAATCGCAGTAATAAATAAATTATTAAAAAAAAACTCACTTATTGCGAAACATGAGCAACGCTTTGTGACTAGCCTTCTTCACATAAGCTTGCTCCCTCGTGTTTTTATACGGGTCTATATTAAACCCGACCAAGAAGTCGTGTTTAAGGAAACTGAACTCTTCAGGGTTGGTTTCTTTCACGTCTTTGAGAAGATTGTAGAGTATTTTAGCGGTGAAACGCTGTTGTGTGAAAATGATCCCTGATAGGGGTTCGTTGGATTTGTTCTTCCTCCTTATAACTGGAAATTGGTAAAATAGTACATTTAGCAAGATATTTAAATATACAAGCAGAAGGTACCGTTACCATGAGTTTGACACAGACTTTTTACTTCGCGTCCACGTGAACTCACTGTCACTGCATCTCGCTTGCACGAGCTTATCAGTAAGAGCAGAGGCCTATTGCATAATGAGTTGTAACTTGTAATATTAGCGGAAGTCTCTTTTCAACCCCTTTTATGAGAAAGAGAGTTCCGCTAATATTACAAGTTACATATGATTATGCAATTGACCCCAGGATGCACTGCGCGTGAGCTATTCGATTGTTCTCTCGATTGTAACTTGGTCGTCCTTCTTTTTAATACTGACTGTTATGTATTTTTTCCTCAATATACCTCTGCACAACATTAGTAACTATATGAATCTATAACTCCAATGTCTTACCTCCAGGCTTATTATATAGATCAGGATTAAACTCTTTCAGCACATTTAGCAGTTGTATAATCTGATCTGAAGAATGCTTGATGATTTTTTCGTATCCTTCCTCCTTTGACATTGAAAGCAGTAATATCATTCTTGCTCTGTTAATAAAAAAGCATTCCACTTACTTAACAGTATAAAAAAACACGATTAACAAACTACTTCATCTTTCAACACATACTTGACACTTAATGGGATTTTGCCCACTTAATATTTCCTGAGAAGGTATTTCAAGTGTCCCCTGAATTACAGTACGACAATTACAGGAGTCCGCTGGATGCGGGTGGCTAGGACCGGTCATTGTGGAAATCTTTGGGGGAGGCCTATGTCCAGCAGTGGACGTCTTTCGGCTGAAATGATGATGATGATGAATTAACCTTCTTATCTTGTGATAAGATCTTTTTCACTTCATACAAATAGTACCAAGATTGTATAAGACAAGAAACAAACTCCCTGGCCCACGTAACACGTTATGTTATGTTATGGAATGGAGGGACGCTGGAGCGGGCTGACGAGAATTTAATGCGCTCATTCGCTCCATTTTCCTCATGCTGGAGCTGCAGGTCATTGCCCCGGCGGCATTGCCCTTCCTAATAGCCGCCCTGTTGTCTTGCAGAACCTCAGGACATCTCTCGAGGTCGACATCCTTGAGCTCCTGTTCCATGGTATCCTTACCAAACACATTATACCGCAAACCAGTAGTGCAGTAGAGAGGTAGATACGAATTTTCGATAGTTTGATGTTCGCGGTAATAGCCAAATGGTAAAGTACTCACTTTGTTAAGTGTGTCACGACGAATTCATATAACAACTCCTGCTCTTTACTCAGAGCCTTCCGTTTGAGCCGCTCCAAAAGAATAATATAAGAGGTGATGCTTAAAGAGCCGCCGTAGACTCCAAGTTCATTTATAAACATTATCATCGATGTTATCATGTTCTTGACTGCTTTTGTAATCTGCAATAGAAATATTGTCCGTGAGTTGAAGTAGAACTTCCGGATTTTGGAACAATATTTCGGGTATATACGTGAAGGTAAATCAGGACAGTAATATCACCGCGTGTCACCGCCGAAACCCGATCGCGAAGGTTCTGCTTATCGCTTACAGGCTGTGTTACGGAACCCGTAGCAAAAATGGCAATAACGAAACACTTATTTTCGTCTGCTGGTCTAAACGAAACTGTGAATGCTGTGTCATGGACGCTGTTACTTACTATTTACTTTTTGTGTACTGTACGATATACTTAATGTCTACTAACATGTGTGTTGATATGTATACTGACGGTGTACCTACTCATTATTTTACCTTGTATGTGTATGGTAATGTGTAATTGTTTAAACTGTAAAATTACAAGTGTAATTACATTAGTTTTAACCGTTCTTGCAAAATAAATAAATAATAAATATATGCTAAGAACCGGATCGTCGCCGAGGAGCACGTTTTAAAATTCGAACGAGAAATATAACTTGTTCGAAGTTTACTGATCTAAAGAGACTGTGGTAAGACATCCACCTTTTTAGGGTCTGTCGTGATATCCTGCTGAAACTTCTTCAGTTTGATCTCCTGTGACAGATTCGTCTGAGGCAGCTGAACGGACAACACGTAGTCAATCAGCAGCCTCAAGATGCCCATGGCCGTCGCGGCCGCTGGTGTCACTTGGGGTGAGTGGTAGAACTCCACGAACTCGTTGGGGTTTGTTGAGTAGCTACGCAATAAAAAACGTCTTTAAACATTAGATGAATTAGGTACACATATATAAAATAAAAATACTGGATACCCAATCAGCCGAAAAAAATTACGCCACGAAAGTGCTGCAGTTGCAGCACTTTTTCATACAGTCTTATTTGGAACGTGACGTTTCGTTAAGTGCCCATAAAGTTTTAACATTAATGATTTATGATGATTTGACACTTGATGCTTATGTAAGTACGCTCTTTCTCGTACGAAACATTTATCGTTTGTATCATCATCAATGAAAAATTGTTTCCTCATGTCATTCTGATCCACATTTTTTGACGTTTTTGTTCTGCTTCGTGTGTCCAAACTCAGTCCAAAGTCAATGGTGAATTTACTTTTTTTTTTGACATTCTTTACTATGTACGAAATACTTTTATTATTAATCACTGTTACTGTTCTCCTAGAGTTCCTGCCAGGACCAAATGGTATGAATTTTTCGTCAAATAAATATTTTTTGATACTAACTTTTGTAATCGACTAAACTAAGTATACAATTGTTGTTAGCAAAGTATAGATACTTTGCTTTGCTAACAACAATTATATAGGTACTTTAAGGGCCCAGAGGTGGCCAACTAGCCCAGAGTTAGTTGTCAAATCCCATATTTACTGGAAAACGCGAAAATGGTTTGAATCCTTGTATTGTGGTCTGTATTTTACTTGCAAAGATTCAAAACGGCACGGGCGGCACGGCTATATTTAAAGTAGGTTCAAACTAATTTATTTACTAGTAAATTGAATCTAATGAATTTAAAAAACCTACTTAAAAACATTCAAAAATGGCCCCCGAGGCAGTGTGCCAAAGATGCTGGCAGCATGCCCTCGCTAAGTGAGTTAATTGAGCGTCTTTTTTATAGTTGTACTTATTTACATAATTAGTTACAAAATTAGGTTTACGAATTTGACACTGACATTTGGCATACTTACTTCAAAACCTCTCCCATTTCATTGACAGTGGCGATGGTCGCATGGAAAGTGGTTTCAAGTTCTTGCAATGATTGCTGAATACTTCCTCTTGCAACATTGCTGTTTAATAAGGTCGCTGTCAGGCCTAGAAAACAACAAAATACATATTTGACTAATAAAACAAATTATTAGATAATTAAAAAACGAATTGTATGTTAATTAGTAAGAAAATTACCAATCAATCCTTCATCTACCACGCCCGTGAATTACCGAACTATCATGTACACAAGATACCTACACAATAAATACCTACTTCCTTCACCGTCCCTACATTAGAGCCCGCGAATTACGGGGCTTGGTAACGAAGTGTTACAATTTTTCAACTTACGCGGGGGTAGCAAGAATTAAAAAAGAAGTGGTAGTAAATTCGTCACCAGAAATGTTCATTTTTCAGTAGATATAAAAAAAACGCAATGCTTGAAATCCGAAATCCAGTGCCAGCTGTAGCCGTGGTGCCCTTGGAAAGATTTTCCTGAGGCGTTTAAAAGATTAAGAATAACTAACCAAGGAATTCTTACCTAGTACTCTTGGATGTTTGCTCGCAGGGCAATGCTCGAAATGCTTCATGACCAGCCTCATGGGATGGTCGTCGACCGCATGGTGGCACTCGTCGAAAATGAGCAGGTTTATATCCTCGATCTGTATGTATTGGTGTGTCAGCATATCGCTCAATATTTGGCAGGTCATGACGATGACCTGAAACAGAAACATGTAGGTTATACGCGTGTGTACCAGCAACGTGTATCCAAGCACTTGTTTTTTGTCTTGTTTTTTTGTCTTGTTTAGAGCAAATAGTTTCAAAGTAAGTTTGATTGAATCAGCCGTCACTTTTCAATACAGTTGCTCAAAAAGTGCCCTTTTTTTGGCTGTTTTGCGTGCGCGAAGTTCGTTTTTGCGAACTAGTGTTTTTTTTTTTAATTTAGTTTTGTTCCAATCCATATCTGCTTACCAAAGAGTATTATTGTTAGTTAATTTTACCGAAAGTTAACTACTTAGTTAACTATTAAAGATATTGATATGTAATACTAGCTTTTGCCCGCGGCTACGCACGCGTTAGATAGAGACAAAAAGTAGCCTATGTCACTCTCCATCCCTACAAATATCTCCACTTAAAAAATCACGTCAATTCGTCCCTACGTTTTTCCGTGAAAGACAGACAAACAAACAGATACACAGACTTTCACCACAGTGTAAGGACTCTATACAGTGGACAAGGTTCATACAACCTAATCGTTCGGCGTCTTGGCTTGTGCGAAGCTCAGGGCTGTCACAAATCTTTTGTGACATGTTTTAATTATTTTTATCTTGCAACATCTGCTATTGAGATTTGTTTTTTTTTTGTTGTTATTTCTCGGAAAGTCAAATTGTAACAAAATGAAGATTGTACAAATCGGTACCTATTGCAAAAATCGGTGCCATCTTGGATTTTGTAAGATTAACTCCGATTTAGATAAAAATCGATATCTGACGCTCCGGTGGGGTCAATAACATGAATCTGGTGTCAAAAAAATGTAAAAACCGACGCCATCTTGGATTTTATTAAATCAACTCCAATTTGGATAGAAATCGATATCTGACGATCCGGCGGGGTCCCTCACATGAATCCAGAGTGAAAACTGTAAAATATTGTGAAAACTGTAAAATATTGTAAAAACCGACGCCATCTTGGATTTTGTAAGATTAAGTCCGATTTGGATGAAAATCAATATCTGACTATCCGGCGGGGTTCTTAACAAGAATCCAGAGTGAAAACTGTAAAATATTGTAAAATTCGACGCCATCTTGGATTTTGTAAGATTAAGTCCGATTTGGATGAAAATCGATATCTGACTATCCGGCGGGGTCCTTAACATAAATCCAGAGTGAAAACTAAAATATTGTAAAAACCGACGCCATCTTGGATTTTTTAAGATTAACTCAGATTTGGAAAAAAAAACGATATCTGACGCTCCGGTAGGGTCAATAACATGAATCTGGTGTCAAAATTGGAAAAAAGTGTAAAAACCTACGCCATCTTGGATTTTGTTAAATCAACTCCGATTTGGATAAAAATCGATATCTGACGATCCGGCGGGGTCCCTCACATGAATCCAGAGTGAAAACTGTAAAATATTGTAAAAACCGACGCCATCTTGGATTTTGTAAGATTAAGTCCGATTTGGATGAAAATCGATATCTGACTATCCGGCGGGATCCTTAACAAGAATCTAAAGTAAAAACTGTAAAATATTGTAAAAACCGACGTCATCTTGGATTTTGTAAGATAAACTCCGATTTGGATAAAAAACGATATCTGACGCTCCGGTGGGGTCAATAACATGAATCTGGTGTCAAAATTGGAAAAAAATTAAAAACCGACGCCATCTTGGATTTTGTACAATCAACTCCGATTTGGATAAAAATCGATATCTGACTATCCGGCGGGGCCCTTTACATAAATCCAGAGTGAAAACTGTAAAATATTGTAAAAACCGACGCCATCTTGGATTTTGTATATTCTTGTTAAGAACCCGACGCGTGACGTGACGATCCGACGCGTCAGATATCGATTTTTATCCTAATCGGAGCAATCCCTACAAACTCCAAGATGGCGTCAGTTTTTACAATATTTTACAGTTTTCACTCTGGATTTATGTTAAGGGCCCCGCCGGATAGTCAGATATCGATTTTTATCCAAATCGGAGTTGATTGTACAAAATCCAAGATGGCGTCGGTTTTTAATTTTTTTCCAATTTTGACACCAGGTTCATGTTATTGACCCCACCGGAGCGTCAGATATCGTTTTTTATCCAAATCGGAGTAATCCTTACAAAATCCAAGATGACGTCGGTTTTTACAATATTTTACAGTTTTTACTTTAGATTCTTGTTAAGGATCCCGCCGGACAGTCAGATATCGATTTTCATCCCAATCGGACTTAATCTTACAAAATCCAAGATGGCGTCGGTTTTTACAATATTTTACAGTTTTCACTCTGGATTTATGTAAAGGGCCCCGCCGGATAGTTAGATATCGATTTTGATACAAATAAGGGTTAATCTGACAAAATCCAAGATGGCGTCGGTTTTTACAATATTTTACAATTTTGACTCTGGATTCGTGTTAAGGACCCCGCCGGATAGTCAGATATCGATTTTTATGCAAATCGGAGTTGATTTTACAAAATCCAAGATGGCGTCAGTTTTTACAATGTTTTACAGTTTTCACTCTGGATTCATGTGAAGGACCCCGCCGGATCGTCAGATATCGATTTTTATCCAAATCGGAGTTAATCTTACAAAATCCAAGATGGCGTCAGTTTTTACAATATTTTACAGTTTTTACTCTGGATTCTTGTTAAGGGCCCCGCCGGATAGTCAGATATCGATTTTTATCCAAATCGGAGTTGATTTAACAAAATCCAAGATGGCGTCGGTTTTTACACTTTTTTCCAATTTTGACACCAGATACATGTTATTGACCCCACCGGATAGTCAGATATCGATTTTTATCCAAATCGGAGTTGATTTAACAAAATCCAAGATGGCGTCGGTTTTGACAATATTTTACAATTTTGACTCTGGATTCATGTTAGGGACCCGGCCGGATCGTCAGATATCGATTTTTATCCAAATCGGAGTAATCCTTACAAAATCCAAAATGGCGTCAGTTTCACAATATTTTAAAATCAACAATAAACTCTTCGCAGCCACAAATACTGATTTCCTGAGAAATTACAACGAACAAAATCACGTTCTAAAATGGCGTACCTCCCTATGTTATTAATTCACCTATCAAAATACTATAACGTGACAGCCCCGAAAATAGACCTCACAATCTGTATGGAGTTTGTGAGGAAATCCCCCTCCGCCCGCTTCACCGCACACCCCCCATCGTTGCCCCGCAAATCGCCGGAGCTGACTCACTGTATAGAGTCCTTACACTGTGCTTTCACTATTTACATCTTCATGATAATAAATATCTGATTAAAATACTAACTGTTTCATGTGCGACTAATTCGCACAGTTGGTGTTTTAGTCGCCCGTTTAGGTTTTCTGTTTATCCTTATTTGAATACTAGGTCAAATCCGATAATACGCCAGAAATTAAATTGAAATTGATTTTGCAATATAACCTCCCATTAAATTACATACCCCATACAAAGTTCGACCTTATTCTTACAGAAATAAAGTTTACTTTGGCCTTTTTATTACATTCGTAAACATTACGTACGTGCCGTACGTGCCGTAGAAGTAAAATCTTAGATAAAACAAAGACCTTTTTAACTGCTACTCGGAATTATTTATTTCAGTAATTGAGCACAACACAAAAATTGTAACGTAGTAATTCGTTCCTTGTAAAAAATACCTAAACAAAAAGATTCATAGATAAAATCAATAGTTTATTACAGCGCCATCTCTATTCGCGACGAAGTACTAACCAGTGTTCAAGCTCACACAATCCCTGCGCGCTATAGATATTGCAGATGAGCGAACAAAGTAATTTATTAGTAATTAGTTCCAAATTCCACCGCGTGATTCACTCAGAAGAGCGCGCGGTTAGAGGCTTCTTTTTGGAGGCGGATCGCAAACGATACGGACACGCACGCACTTAATCTCGAATTCAGACAAAGGAAATATGGCGAAATACAAGGATCGGAGCCCTACTGGCGGCGTTTAGCAGTGAAACCCTTAAGCTTAGCAATAATTAATTAGGAGAATGTCAACGCATTAGTGAAGATATAAAAATCCCAAACTGTAAGTACATACTTATAACCTCTCTAAGCACGTATTAGCTTTGCAAGATTTCTTTGGTTCTATAGCTGGGTGTACCTTGTTATAGGGGTCCTTAGGATTAATTTACGAGCACGAGACCATTGGACGAGGCTTTTGAGCAGAGTGTGAGCTTCCGGACTGCACATGGTGCACGAGCTGGCGGTCCACGCTACTGGCTTGCATCCTTGAGGCATCGGCGTCGACGTGCGGTATCCCGTAATTCGTAAGAATATGTGATCGCGAGTGTTATGTGAATTAATCCAGGTTAGTTGATACCTATTTGATACGAACTTAAACTTAACGTCGTTTGACAATTTGTGTAGCTGTGACCCAGTGAATATTAATTAAAGACTTTCTCCTAATGCACTAAATTCTATCATTTACATCCCAACACAGAGGCGCCCTGAGGACAATTTTTAAAGAGAGTTTCATGCCAACGCTGAGGTACCCGGTGAGTAACGGAGATACCAAGTATCAACGTTATAAAGTGGCTGCCCTCCGTTTGGCTCTAAAATCTGTGTTGCGATTATAAATGAGTATGTTTAAACAGTGAAATTTAAAGACTTGAGTGTTAAAATTAATGGACTTTAAGGTTAGCCACGTGGTGCAACTTAAACTTAAATTGGACAAAGTATTATTGTTCTTTAGCCCAAATTGGCATAATACATTAGCCCCAGGTACGTTGTATAGATTTTTAAATAATTTTAAAATACTTTTTTACTTAAACTTAACTTCTTTGCATTGTACTTAAGTACCTGTGACTAATTATTTAACTGTATAGTAATAAGTTAAACTTAATCTGAAATAAAAATGTGTGAAACAAAAATGTCTATCCAAAAATATATTGACTGTCTGCATAAAGATGAATTGTTGTATGAACTTGGAATTCTTGGCATATCCGCAGATACTGATGTGAACGTTGATGCCTTAAGGAAGCAGATCCGCCAAGTCTTCAAGCTGGCCCGAAGGGGAAGCATGAAAGGTGAACCAATCGGAACGCCGGATGCAGCGTCGGAGCTCACGCTCTGCACTCCCAAGGTCACGTGTCTTGAATCGGAGCTACCAAAACCCAGCAAGGTAGGTGACCGAAGACTTCTTGTAAAGCTGTCACGACGTGCTAATTACCTCATGGATAGGTTAGCTAGGATATCGGAAAGCAGTTCCGAAATAAATAACTTGCGGTCCCGGTTAGTGAAAATTCTTAGCGCGGTAGATCCTGACGAGAGTGAGGTAGACAGTGAATATGAGGATACATTGCCCCGCTCGACCGAGGGCGACGAAAACAAAGTCGTTTATGTTAGGGAAAAACCAATTAATTTAAATACCCTTAACTTAAAATTTGATGGCACCACATGTGTTCGTGTATTTGTAGAAAGATTAGAAGAACTCAGACAGGCTAGAAATATTTCAGAAAAACAAATGTTAGTAGCTTTTTCGGATGTACTTGACAAGTCGGTATTGTGTTGGTACAGAAACAATAAAAGTAACTTTCTGACTTATAAGCAGCTGTTAGAGTGTTTGCAAACGGATTTCGATATACCAGACTTAGATTATCAATTAGTCAACGAAATAAGGCAGCGTACACAGTCTAAGTCAGAAACCATTGTAGTTTACTTGTCAATAATGCAAGGAATGTTTTCGCGACTTACTACTCCCTTAACAAACGCCGAACAATTAGCGATATTGATGCATAATGTCCGTCCGGAGTATATCAAACATCTGGCCCTTCATAACATATCTACAATAGATGAGCTGAAACACTATTGTAAACAACTGGAGCTTGCACGCGCACGTGCGGAACAATTTAATGAGCCCAATTTTAGCAATTTCCGTATTACAGCTGATTTACATACGAAACCTGCATCTAAAGTATATGGTAAACAAGTCTCGGCCCTTGACGAGCCAAGATCCTCAGGCCAGTCCGCTAAAAAGTGTCATAGATGCAATAGTACAAATCATTTCACTAACCAGTGTAAATCCAGGGAGGTTGTGTGTTTTAAATGTGGCAAAAAGGGAGTTAAGCGTCCGCAGTGTGAATGTAGCCTTAGTTCAAAAAACTAGTGGCGTCAGGACTACCCAATACACCTGCACGCTGCGAAATAACTCGGGCGAAACGTATTGAGGAAGTCCTGTACAAAAAACATAACAGTGATATAAGGCCGCATCTAAAACTTAAAATATTAGACTTAAACGTTTATGGATTGCTTGATACGGGAGCGTTTTGTTCCGTGTTAGGAGCAAACGCACACTTAAAATTTTTAGAATACGGCTTTAAACTTAATCACCTCAATGGTAATGAAGATCCTGCTAGCTCTGCCTGCGGTACTAATTTAAATAGCATAGGCTACGTATCCCTACCTATAGAATTCAATAATATGATAAATGTTATTAACTTTCAAGTTATGCCAATGGTAACGACTCCAATAATATTAGGTGTGGATTTTTGGCTGGATTTTCACTTGGCAGATGAATTAGTGGAAAAACTTAAATCAGATATAGACTTTAGCTTACACGTGGACTCGTGTATAAGCTCAATCTCACCAAACAATGGCTTAGAGGAATATGAATCTCTGTCGGCAGATCAAAAGAAGATAATAGACGATTTAATAGTAAAATTTGACACAATTAACACGAATAAAATGGGTTTAGGTAGAACTGGTTTAGCGTGTCATACGATCAACACGGGCGATTGTAAACCAATCAAACAAAGATATTACCCTCTTTCTCCTGTTAAACAGCAAGCGCTTGAGAAGGAACTAGATAGGATGCTCGGCTTAGGGGTAGTGTCTCCTTCGCAGTCTGGTTGGAATAGTCCCGTTGTCATGGTTGAAAAACCGAACGGCGACCTAAGGCTGTGTTTAGATTGTAGAAAGCTTAATTCAGTATCCAAACCGGATGCATACCCATTACCATATATCTCAAGTATCTTAGATCAACTTAGAGATGCGAAATACCTCTCGTCTATAGATCTCTCTGCCGCATATTGGCAAATACCGTTGGATAATGAGCTTTCAGCTGAGAAGACGGCATTTACAGTCCCTCGAAGAGGTTTATTTCAATTTAACGTCATGTGCTATGGACTCGTTGGAGCATCGGCCTCCATGCAGAGACTTATGGACAGGATATTGGGAGCCGAATTTGATAATAAAGTATTTTGTTTTCAAGATGACATAATTATAATATCGAGCACCTTTGAAGAGCACGTACAGTTTCTGCATAGAGTATACGATAAACTTAAAAATGCCAATCTCACTATAAATATGGAAAAGTCCAAATTCTGTAGGAAAGAGTTGAAATACTTAGGATATCTAGTAGATAGACATGGTCTTCGTATGGACCCTTCAAAGGTTGATATTATACTCAATTACCCTACCCCCACCTCAGGAAAAGAAGTAAAAAGTTTTCTAGGCATGGCGGGATGGTATCGGCGATTTATTAATAATTTCTCTAAAATCGCGAGGCCCCTGAGTAAATTGACTAGTAAAAGTGTCAAATTTGGATGGTCGGAAGAAGCCGAAGAGTCATTTAATCACTTAAAGACTGCTTTAGTTAGTGCACCTATACTGAAATGTCCCAACTTTGATTTGCCATTTACGATACACAGTGATGCATCCTCTTTCGCCATAGGCGGAGTCCTCACTCAAACGTATGATGATGTTGAACACCCAATTGCATATTGCAGTCGGACACTTAATAAAAATGAGGTTAACTTTAGTACAAGTGAACGCGAACTACTCTCAGTTTTGTTTTCACTAGAGCAATTTCGACCTTACGTGGAAGGTCAAAAGTGCAAAATAGTTACCGACCATGCATCACTCTTGTGGTTTTACAAACTTAACAATCCTACCGGCCGACTGGCAAGGTGGAGTATGAGACTAAGTCAGTTTCACTTTGACATAGAACACCGAAAGGGCAAATTAAACGTAATACCGGACGCACTCAGTCGTATAAAAGTTGATGCGATAGGGTCATCGAACTCGAATGACAGCTGGTATAAACACATGTTCAGTAAATGCGCATCAAACCCGCGCGCGTATCCTAACTTTCAAATTTCTGATGATAAACTTTTTAGACACACGAAAAGTAAATACCAGCTGACGAGTGAGTACGACTGGAAGCTAGTTGTACCTAAAGAGGATCAGTTAGAAATCATGAAAAGCTGTCATGACGACCCCACTAGTGCCCATTTAGGGATCTATAAGACTCACAAACGGTTAAGTCTCCATCATTACTGGCCAAATATGTATAATGATGTTAAAACCTATGTTGGCAATTGTGAAACCTGTAAGATGTATAAGCCTGTTAACAAGGCGAGACCAGGTTTAATGGGAAACCCTAAAGAAGTAAGTAAACCCTGGGAATCCATATGTATAGATTTACTTGGCCCCTTTCCCCCCTCAAAAAACGGAAATACCTACTTAATAGTCTGTACTGACTACTTCAGTAAGTACGTCATGCTGCATCCTATACGGAAAGCAACAGGCGCTTCTGTAGCACGGTACCTAGAAAATAATGTATTTCTCGTCCACGGCGTTTGTAAAACGATATACTTTGATAACGGTCCCCAATTCATTAGTTCTCAATTTAGACAATTGTTGCACCGTTATGACATTCCTAATATATATGCGAATCCTAGATATCACGCCCAGGTTAACGCGGCTGAAAGAGCTATCAGAAATGTAGTTTGTGGCATCGCGTGCTATGTAGGAAACGATCATAGAAAATGGGATGAAAATATATCGAAATTACAATGCGCGCTAAATACAGCTACAAACGAAACTACTAAACACACACCTTATTTTCTAGTTCACGGCAGACAGTTCATTGGTAAAGGAAATTTACATCACTTAAACAATGAACAGCCCATACTTAGATCCGAGATTACAATCGGAGAACCCGACGCATATGGTCAAAGGTTGGGTGAATTAGAAATCATATTTAAAAAAGTACAGAAATATATGCATAATTCCCATGTCAAAAATACTAGACATTATAATTTAAGAAAACGCCATGTGGAATATAAGGTAGGTCAAATAGTGTATAAACGCACCTACTACTTATCGAATGCGTCAAAGAACTTTACTTCTAAGTTAGGACCTAAATTTCAAAAATGTGTGATCAGTGCGAAATTATCTCCCCTAGTTTACACTTTGAAAACCCTAGATGGCAAAAATCTAGGAAATTATCACATTAAAGATATATTAAAACACAATGATATTTCCTAATTAAACTTATAATAGTTAACAAATCTCAGAATGAAAGATATGATGTATGAAAGAGTTTTTCAAATTTAAAACACGTGGACTTTCTGGTTAATAGTAAGCTGTGACAGAGATAAGAATGGAATGCGATTTGTACCTATAGAAAAAAACTTCGAGCCAGGTGGTTGTCGCGATTGAGGACGTAAACAAGTCCCATCTGTTTGTGTATAGCTAGGTAGGTATCAGCGATTACGTAAGGTAAAACTTGAATGTAGGTCATGCGACCAATTAAAAATAATGCATAGTGGTACTAATAACAAAGTATTATATAAGTACCCTGTGTTTGTTCTAGACTTAAATATTAGGTATCTACAAAGATACCAACTTAATTACTTAAATATTTTTTTACGTACGTAATTTAATTAACTTAAACCTTAAAATTGTTGGATCCAACTATATAAGAAAAATAGTAACTACTTAATGATTAACTTAATAATCTCGGTATGTACCTACATACAACGTATTAGCGTAGGTATACAGGATGTAGGTAACAAACAAGCCGATGTTTAACGATAGTCTTCGTGATGAATATTATGCACAATACTGTCTATTGGATAACACGAGCCCAACCGCTTAAACTGGGTTGGTACTCAAAGTAGGTAAATAAGTAAGATAGGTTAATTTTATACTCAGTATTTATAATTGTTTAGTACGAATAGATGCAATACCTACACTTTGGATTGCGCGTAGGCGGATAGTATCGCATGTTCACTGTCTGCCAAACTTAACATTAGGATTGTATAATACATAAACCATATGAATAAAAAATTAGCAACTAGAAACTTTTGTAGATTAGTCAAAATATATAAAAATATGAAACATGTAAAAGATATTGTTCCCAAGACTGGAGATAAAAAGTTTATTCTTTACGAAAAACTTTTTAACCCAAGTTGGACGGATGTGTAACGTAGTAATTCGTTCCTTGTAAAAAATACCTAAACAAAAAGATTCATAGATAAAATCAATAGTTTATTACAGCGCCATCTCTATTCGCGACGAAGTACTAACCAGTGTTCAAGCTCACACAATCCCTGCGCGCTATAGATATTGCAGATGAGCGAACAAAGTAATTTATTAGTAATTAGTTCCAAATTCCACCGCGTGATTCACTCAGAAGAGCGCGCGGTTAGAGGCTTCTTTTTGGAGGCGGATCGCAAACGATACGGACACGCACGCACTTAATCTCGAATTCAGACAAAGGAAATATGGCGAAATACAAGGATCGGAGCCCTACTGGCGGCGTTTAGCAGTGAAACCCTTAAGCTTAGCAATAATTAATTAGGAGAATGTCAACGCATTAGTGAAGATATAAAAATCCCAAACTGTAAGTACATACTTATAACCTCTCTAAGCACGTATTAGCTTTGCAAGATTTCTTTGGTTCTATAGCTGGGTGTACCTTGTTATAGGGGTCCTTAGGATTAATTTACGAGCACGAGACCATTGGACGAGGCTTTTGAGCAGAGTGTGAGCTTCCGGACTGCACATGGTGCACGAGCTGGCGGTCCACGCTACTGGCTTGCATCCTTGAGGCATCGGCGTCGACGTGCGGTATCCCGTAATTCGTAAGAATATGTGATCGCGAGTGTTATGTGAATTAATCCAGGTTAGTTGATACCTATTTGATACGAACTTAAACTTAACGTCGTTTGACAATTTGTGTAGCTGTGACCCAGTGAATATTAATTAAAGACTTTCTCCTAATGCACTAAATTCTATCATTTACATCCCAACACAGAGGCGCCCTGAGGACAATTTTTAAAGAGAGTTTCATGCCAACGCTGAGGTACCCGGTGAGTAACGGAGATACCAAGTATCAACGTTATAAAATTTATGGGTTAATACAACGCATAACAGTGTTCCAATAACATTTTATAAAATTTAATAACTGGGCCGTTCTTGTTATTTATCAAGCGTTAATTATTGTTTTTATAGATGGTATATGCCCTACATTTAAATTTACCTTAATAGCACAGTTTACTTATTACTCCCTGGTTAGTGACTGTAAACTAACCTACATATATTTAACTCAAAACACCGTGTCAGAGTGGCCAGTCGGAAGGCTGTCTCAACTGGAAAGGGCCACGGTGATTTATAGGAAACCGTTGAAAACTAAAACACGTTACCTACAAGAAAAGAACTATCAAATTGCCTACTTCAAACACATATGTTGGTTTTTTTTTAAATAATATCTACCGTTGGGAAATGAAAACCGTATGGAAAATCGAGAAGTGAAATATTATTTCCCGAAACCATTACTTTAGAAACCAATCGAGATAGAACCAAACACTTCTATGTATTAAGCAAAAGAGGCCAAAACGGTTGCGCCAGCTGCGTGCGATGTCAGGATGAAAACAACTGATCAAAGATCACTAATCAAATTAGAGATATTTATCGAGATATTTCCGTATTTACGTAGTTCTAAAATAATGCAAATCTAAAATAAAAATAATGGTCTCCTTACAAATTGAAGAACTTTTTTGTCCTAACTCGATAGAGTTCTGTGTTTAGAAATACCTAATGTCTAAATGTCACTGTCAATGGAACTTCCTAACAACGTCATATTGATCGTAACCTAACTTTTAAGTTTTTAATGAAATCTCCGAGATTTATTTATTCATCTTAACTATCTTAAGATTTGTATGTTACGATAATACGACCGTTTCAGTAGTGAATGGTTTCAGTGGTGTTTGATGAGGTAGTGTGAAAATACAAGGAGAAACTGACAAAACATGTGACGCCTTTTGTTTACATTGTTAGGAAGTTCCATTGACGGTAATCTTAGACATTCGATAGTAACAAAGTGGTACCAACAACAGAATTATAATTAAACAAAGTACCTGGATTAAACTCGCGTTATGCCCGAGGTGACATGCCTAATTCGGTGATACTACACAGAATAAAATACTTCAAAACGTTGCAAAAAGGTCGAATTCTTCATTTTCAAATATTAATACCTATAAGTATTTATTTGATTGATTTGAACGTATTGAAGTAGTTTTTTTTGCGTAGAATCACTGAATTAGAAGTGAAATAAATTAACGCGAATTTACCCCACTCATTAGGTCTTCCCGTTGCTATTCAAGAGGTCGAAGATGTCTCTGGAATATTTTTTTGTTTTTTGTCTGCTAATCGTTGGTTAAAGTGTAATATTGATAGCTAATTGTGCAGTGAACTGACGAAAGATGTGTGCAGCTAAAGAATAATGAATCCTGAAACGCGTTTAACTATTCGTTTAGTCATCACGCGGCAGTCCCGTGATGTCGGCCCCCTGAGAAACTATATGTTACGTTTTATAGCTATAAACATAATAAATAGCTAGCCCAAATACCGAACAACGTCCAACTCTCGGACAGACGCCGTTATTCAAAAGAAGACCCTACTCATTAGAACTCATTTGTTTAGAACTAAAAGTTAGTCAGTTATTACTTAATTACAATATGGTGGTTTGTTTACATTGTTAGCAAGTTCAAGTTTTTAATCGATAATCTGGCGGAGATATTTGGGAGCAGGCAACATTAGTCGTAGACCGTAGAAGAAAAGAGAGAGTACCTACCTACTTGCTCATAGAAAATTGAATGGAAGGTCGTGAAATGGAATGGATTAGTCCTACTTATTTTGCAGTTAAAAGAAGTCGGTTTCATATTAAATACTTTTACCCTAAGACATTAAAAAGCCAGTAACAAATGACACCGCACTCGTTGAAATCCATGAAACGATGTACGCAATAGCGCATCACGAAGAAATGGAAATAGGCACATCTATACATAAGTACAATCGTCATCAGATATATCGGGGCAACCAAGGTACTCCCAAATATCTGAACACTACTCTATTGTCAAGATGATAAGAGTATAGAGCTTGTTCAGATATTTTTGAATGCCTTGGGCGCTCCGATATATCCGATGGCTACTATACCTACATACATGCTACGCTCGAATAACATTCCTTCCTATTTGGGAAGAAACAATGTGTCAATTTGTCTGATTAATTATGCAAAATTCTAAAGTCGTTGCCATAAGGTGGAGGTAAAGGCCTCACGTATTAAATAAGACAATGCAGTTGCTTCAAGTCTACTAGTGAGTGATGTACGTTTTCATAAGCTTAATTAAATAATTGTTTCGGCTGTGAGCTGTATAAAGGAAGAAATACAAAATACAAATATGTATAACAATGTGACTGTAAGTATTTGCATTTTCTTTTGAACCGTGAAAAAAAATACTACAGATAAAAAAAACTTAAGTGAAATAGAGTCTTCTTCGAATATTCAAAATTTGACAAATTCGTAGTATCTTTGTATCTAGAGTTTCTAAACAGATACTATGTGTAATAGGTTGTATGGCTTGTTTTAGTTAAAGTTACCACTTTGCTGATCGTTAATATCTAATGTTAGCTTTTCATATTAAGCATTTTGGTATTTCTATAAATCATTAAAATGTGTACTTTAAATTTCTAAATATTTTGATAAACAATCCTAAGACAGTTTATCAAAATATATACTGTTACTGATTAACGGAAATAAATATAATCGGTTCGTGCTATCTCCCGATTGGTCACGCCATCTTGAATCGAGGTTTCCGGTGGAATGGCGGCGAACGCTTTGGGCCGAAAAGGATGACAGATCGAGTGATGGCATGAGCTCGTGCGAATAATAAGAATTGTGTGAAAATTACCATCTTTAGTGATTGATTTGTGCTCGTCGTACAATTGTATTCAAGTTTCCAAGAAATACAAGTTGTTCTACATATTGGATTGTTTTACTGAGCTGACGTTCTTCAGTTCAGAAGGCGGGATTAGCCGAGGTTAAAGTAAAAAAAAACCTTGGTGAAAATACTTACGCCCTTTAAGGTACGTAATTATTACTATCACTTTGTTTTGGTCCATTTATTTACATATATATTTAGAAAATCGTTTGGATTTTGGGATAGTTAGGTTGTCTGATGTGAAATGTAAGGGTGCAAAATACCGATCTTTATTGTTATTATTTTCGTACTTGTTCCTTGTGAACACTATACTAGTACAATGTTCACCCACATAAATATATTCTTCTTCGACTTAATAAGTTGTCCCTAGTTGAATAAATAGTAGTATGCTTTTGTTTCTAAAACTTGGTTTCAAGAGCAGTGGTGACATACAACTTTTTCTAACCTACAAATCTTTTGAAGTAATAAATAGCTTGATTTTTTTTATTAGTCGTAGGATTTAACATTAGGGACATTACAACCATTTAATGATAAATACGTTACAAAAATATATGTCACAAATACACTAAAATCAGTAATTCGTGATTGCCGCGCTGTTTACATTGATTTATTTCATACTTTCCAAACTTATGGAAGTTCAGAAATACCTTATACTGATAGTTTCAATTACTTTAAGTTGTTTATAATAGTCAACAACAGAGTATTAGCAATTTTACAAAACTTTAAAACTTACGAAAGATAAGAAATACATTGAATCGATATTTTAAGCTTTACAGTTGTTTACATTAGTCAGCAATAAATTTTTAGCAATTTTACAAAACTTAAAAAAAGTTCAGAAATACCTTATAGTGATAGTTTCAATTACTTTAAGTGATTTACAATAGTTAACAACAAATTATTAACTATTTTACAAAACTTTACAAACTTACAAAATTTTAGAAATACTTTAAATAGATATTTTCAGCTATTTACAGTTGTTTACATTAGTCAGCAATAAATTATTGGCAATTTTACAAAACTTTACAAACTTACAAAAGTTCAGAAATACCTTATAGTGATAGTTTCAATTACTTTAAGTGATTTACAATTGTTAACAACAAATTATTTACTATTTTACAAAACTTTACAAACTTACAAAAGTTTAGAAATACTTTAAATAGATATTTTAGCTATTTACAATTGTTTACATTAGTCAGCAATAAATTATTAGCAATTTTACAAAACTTTACAAACTTACAAAAGTTCAGATATACCTTATAGTGATAGTTTCAGTTACTTTAAGTGATTTACAATAGTTAACAACAAATTATTAACTATTTTACAAAACTTTACAAACTTACAAAAGTTTAGAAATACATTAAATAGATATTTTCAGCTATTTACAGTTGTTTACGATAGTCCACAACAAATTATTTGCATTTTTACAAAACTTAACAAACTTACGGAAGTTTAGAGATACAATAGTTTGTAACAGGTTTACAAGAATTGACATAGTTACAAGTTACAATAAACTGCCAACTAACTAATGGTGTACTCGTATTAAGAACGTTTACTTTTTGGTTAAACTTTGCAGTTACAATTATGCCAAGTGGGCACGAAGGAAGCCCAGGACCTTCTCGCAAGAGAAAGAGAGACAGGTCATACGACGAAGATGACCGCAGCTCTCCAGAACGCCAACGAAGCCGGTGGTCAGGACATCGCAGCAGCCGTAGTCGACATAGAAGGAGCAGGAAGGTGAGACGTTCAAGGTCTAGTCGACGAAGGTCAATTAGTTCATCTCACCGTGAGCGAAAGCGAGTTAGATCGCGTACAGGTGGACGCTATGTATTGACACCACCTAGACCCGTTCAGTCGATATCGGAAATTCCAGAGCCTGCACCACCAGAACCACGTAACTCCTCCGATAGTAATAAAGAGTTTACTGATTTTGCTGTACAATTTAAAGAATTCATTCAGGCTATGAAAACAGGTGGTACCCAAGAACGATTCACAACTATGAACGTTATTCCAGAATATGACCCAGCCAAACGGACACAGACTATTAGTACATGGTTGTTAAAAGTAAACGAGTGTGCGCAGATTTATGGCTGGACAGAGCGGCAAACAATTCATTACGCTTTGCCGAAACTGGTTGGCCTCGCGCAGCAATGGTATCAAGGGTTACCAAGCCTTTTATTTTCATGGTCTGAGTGGCAGGAAAAGTTGAAAACAGCTTTCCCTAGTGATGAAAATTATGGACGGTTGTTGACTGAAATGTTGGCCTGTAAAGCGCGGTTTGGCGAATCATTAGAAGAGTATTTTTACCAAAAAATGATTTTATTAAATCGCTGTAATATATCTGGTAAGAATGCGATAGATTGTCTCTTGTTTGGTATAGAAGATAGATCCGTACGGACAAGCGCAGAGGCTGCTCAATTCACGGAACCCGATAAATTATTAGTATACTTGAGAAACGTTAAAATTACAAACCCAAAAGAAAGGAACAGCGCCACTTTACAGACCAACGTTTCAGACCATAAACGTTCCAAGTTTTATAAATCGGTACCAACTATCAGTGAAACCAAAAGTAAAACAAAATGTTATAACTGTGGCGAGGAAGGTCACCCATATTTTAAATGTAAGCTCCCGATCAAAAGATGCGACTCGTGTCATAGAGTAGGGCATTTTGCCAACGATTGTCCCGTTAAAAAAGAAAATACTGAAAAAAAGACCGTTTTACGAATATCACTAAAACATGATAATGATATGAAATATTATAAACCTGCAAAACTGAATGGTAGGGATTTTGAATGTTTCGTGGATTTTGGCAGCGAATGTACTGTGTTACGAGAATCTGACGCTCGTAGATTATCAGATGATTGGATTTTGACAGATTTGCCGTCAATCAAGGGGTTCGGAGATGGTTTAGTAGATTGTATAGGGAAGCTGAATGTATCGCTTGAAATAGATTCAGCTCAAGCAAATTTAGAAGTTCTGGTTGTTCCTGATCATCTCCTTAAGGTTCCCCTGTTGGTAGGGCATACGTTCACTGAACAGGAACACGTCTTAGTCTATAAAACCAGCAAAATACTAAAAATATCAACTCAACCAATACAAATTAAAGAAAATATATCATTATATGTCCACGAATCACTAGATGTGAAGGGTTATACTGTTGTAGACGTTCGTTCAAAGTCGGCATATAATGGCGATCTGTTTATTGAGCCAAGTATGTGTTCACAACCAGAAAAAGAATACGAGCTTCTGCAGAGTGTAATTAACATGGTTAATGGTTGTGGTCAAGTTGTAGTTAAAGGTTTTGTGGCAGAGGGCTTTCGTTTAGATAAAGATGCCTTAATAGCCCGTGCTATACCCTTAAAGGAAGTGTCTAAGCCTGCAGAATTCTATATCAATAGAATTGAGAGTATTAATAAAAATCCGGACGCCAATTCTTTGATTGATGAAACGATGTTGAATGTGGATAAAGATATAGAGCATGAAGACCGACTTAAGTTGATTAATTTGCTTAATGAGTACAGAGATTGCTTCGCGTTCTCAATCAAAGAGTTGGGGTGTGTATCCAACACAGAAATGAGTATTAAACTAAACGATCCTACACCTGTGGTGTATAGGCCCTACCGGTTACCTCACGCTGAGCGGGAAGTAGTTAGAAATATAGTTCAGGAATTAGAAGAGTCAGGTATCGTACAACAGTCTTCATCGGATTACGCGTCACCTATTCTGTTAGTAAAAAAGAAAACGGGTGATTACAGACTTTGCGTAGATTTTAGAACACTTAACAAGCGCACCATTAAAGAACACTACCCTCTTCCGAGGATAGATGATCAATTAGATAACCTTTCCGGACATACATTTTATACAAGTTTAGATTTAGTTTCTGGTTACTATCAGATTCCCATGGCTGAATCCTCCAAACGGCTGACGGCTTTCATTACGCCGGACGGGCATTATGAATTTACTAGAATGCCTTTTGGCTTAGTGAATGCACCGTCAACTTTTCAGAGGTCAATTAACAACATACTAGGTAATGCTAGATTCAAAGATGCGCTTGCTTACATGGATGATGTAAATGTTCCCTCGAAGACTGTTGATGAAGGGCTTGCAAAGTTAAGAGATGTATTAAAGCTGTTTCGCTCTGCTGGATTGACATTAAACCTAAAAAAATGTTACTTTTTGATGCGGAAGATTAACTATCTAGGGTTTGAAATTAGTGAGGCCGGAATTAGACCTGGTGCGAGTAAAATAGAAGCTGTAGAAAAATTTCCAAGGCCTACTGACCAACACAGGGTTAGACAATTTGTTGGATTAGCGAGTTTCTTTCGCCGGTTTGTCAAGGGATTTTCAACGATTGCAAAACCGCTAACCCAACTGCTGAAGAAGGATGCCCGTTGGTCGTGGGGAGAAGCTGAAGAAAATGCATTTGTTAGTTTGAAAAAGGAACTAATTAAACGACCGATACTGTCCTTTTACGATCCTACATATGAAACGCAGGTTCATACGGATGCCTCGAAACATGGGATAGCGGGCATACTTCTTCAAAGAAGGGATAAGGACTCTCCATTCACTGCTGTTGCTTATTTTAGTAGGCAAACTTCGCCAGAAGAAGCAAAATTCACCTCTTATGACTTAGAAACCCTTGCTGTGATATGTTCAGTACAGCGTTTTCGAGTATATTTGATAGGCATTTCTTTCACAATAGTTACTGATTGTAACTCACTTCGAGCAACGTTTGACAAGAAAGACATGTTACCAAGAGTGGCACGCTGGTGGAGTATACTTCAAGAGTATGATTTTAATATTGTATACAAGCCGGGCGTAACTATGTCTCACGTTGACGCGTTGAGTCGGAATCCTCCAGAATTAGAATCTGTTCCTGTTCTCAATATTCGGAAGATTGACTCCGATTGGATTACCACGGTACAGAGCAGCGATTCCGAGCTTCAGAGGATCGTTAACATACTGAATGACCCGGAAAGCAATAACATTATAGATATTAAGAAGAACTACTTGGTCAAAAGGGGGTTGTTGTTTAGGAAAACTGAGGACGGCGATCGCTGGGTTGTACCAAAAGGCGTTAGATGGCAGGTGCTTAAAGCTAGTCATGATGATATTGGCCATTTTGGTTTCGACAAGACCTATGAGAAAATTAAAAGTAATTATTGGTTCGCTAAAATGAGACGATTTATCAAAAAATATGTTGATTCATGCTTAGAGTGCGCACATGCGAAAGTTCCTTCTGGAAAAAAGGCTGGTGAATTACATTCAATTCAAAAGGTGGACCGGCCTTTTCATACAATTCACATCGACCACTTGGGCCCTTTTGTACGCAGCAAAAGGAAGAATGCATACTTACTGTTGATAATAGATGCGTTTACAAAATATATAATGTTAATACCAGTAAAAAGCACGAAGGCTGTTCATGCGATTAGAGCTATTAAACATTACTTTCATACTTTTGACGTACCAAAACGGCTAATATCTGATCGGGGAACATCGTTCACTTCTAAAAGTTTTGAAGAATACTTACATTCTCGAGGAGTAAAACACGTCCTCAACGCAACCGCGACACCACGTGCAAATGGACAGGTAGAGAGGTACAACCGAACGGTTTTATCCTCTCTCACTGCCGCCACTCACGGTAAATCAGAAAGGTTATGGGATGAACATGTCGACGAAATTCAATGGGGGTTAAACAACACACTTAATAAGGGGACAGGTAAAACTCCCTCACAGGCTCTTTTTGGATTTCAACTTAATGGAATGTCTGATTCAGTGTTACAATCACACATTGATAGTGATGAAACAACAACTCACAATGGTAATGAACAAAATTCACAAAATGAGTCACTAACAAATATTCGCAGTGAAATTTCTGAGCACGTACGGTTAAATCAAGAAAAACAAAAAGCAGCATTTGATAAGGGTAGAAAACAGGTCACGTTTCAAGTTGGTGATTTAGTCAGGTTAGAAAGGGACGTACCATCTAGTGGACAAAGTAGAAAGCTGGTACCTAAACTTCGGGGACCTTACCGTGTTATTAAGGTACTCGACAATGATAGGTACGTTGTAGAGGACACCCCGCTTTCCCGAAAAGGTAATAGACCGTTCAGCGGGATTTTCTCAGTTGACAAAATCCATCGTTGGATGGTATTTGATAGAAGCAATGATATTGATTCTAGCAGTGAAAGTGATGAGTCGTAACTTTTGGTCGGTAATGTTAGATGGATATGAAAAAAAAAAATATATGTAAAGATTGTTATATATTTGTTGAAAGTAATTAATAATTAGTAGAATATTTAAGTAATTTTTACCATTAGAAAACTGAATTAATAAAAATATAGCTAACTTTGTGTTACTAATTTAAATTACAAGATTATAGACAGTACTCGGGGCATGTCGGAGGCTCCAGTATTTTGAATAAATTGAACTTTGAGACAATATTGGAGACGTGTCGGGGGCTCCAATAATGTAGTGAGACAGCACTGAAAACACGACAACCTTCAGTGCTGTAGTTACATTTAATTATGTAAGTTATGAAGCAGTATTGTAGACACGTCGGGGGCTACAGTGCTGTAATTTACAGAAAGAAACAAAATGTGAAATATTTAGACGAATTAATGTGAAGGATTAATTACATTGTGTTGATAACTAGAGTAGTTACAATATAATAGTAATTATAAGATATTCTAATTCAAGAATGAGAAATCCTGATTTTATTTATCAAATTTGGTTAATAAGTATTAAGATGTAGTCGATTTTGTTTTAATTTTTATATATATAATGTATACTTGTTACTGACGTTTTATCGAGACGATAAACAGTCAGGAAAGGCCGACTGTTAGCTTTTCATATTAAGCATTTTGGTATTTCTATAAATCATTAAAATGTGTACTTTAAATTTCTAAATATTTTGATAAACAATCCTAAGACAGTTTATCAAAATATATACTGTTACTGATTAACGGAAATAAATATAATCGGTTCGTGCTATCTCCCGATTGGTCACGCCATCTTGAATCGAGGTTTCCGGTGGAATGGCGGCGAACGCTTTGGGCCGAAAAGGATGACAGATCGAGTGATGGCATGAGCTCGTGCGAATAATAAGAATTGTGTGAAAATTACCATCTTTAGTGATTGATTTGTGCTCGTCGTACAATTGTATTCAAGTTTCCAAGAAATACAAGTTGTTCTACATATTGGATTGTTTTACTGAGCTGACGTTCTTCACTAAGGTTCATTTCTGAATGAATCCTTATGGTATTAGCACCTTCTCGGCAATCGACAAACTGATACATTTTACAAAAAAACAATCACATGTCTATGTAAAAGTTCAAAACTAATGCCTCTTCGGATAAGTTACAATAACATACAGTAGCGGCAAAAAATCTATCATATTGCTACATAAATATACAGCGTGATCTTGAGCATTTGCTTTAACTTCGTCATGTCGCTTGGTATAATGAAGGAAACAGAATGACATAGTTAGTTTTATTAAATTCGTTAATTTTAATTTTTCTAATTTCTTATACAAAATAATTACATACTAATGTAAAACGGGCATTAGAATTAACTTTACATTACAAGTGACAACCATGAAATATCAATGTCATGTCCGAATACTCATACTCCGCCTACACACTCGCAAATACCGTATAAGATAAAATTCAATTAGTAGTTTTTTTTCTAAATGGAGCTTATTAGAATACCAGTGTCTTTGAGAAATTAATTTAATTAAAGCTAAAGAATGCACCCATGAATTTAAAGCAATTGCTCAAAACGCTAAAGCCGTTTTTGAAAAATTACTATAAATTGTATGAAACAGAATATGAAACATGATAGATTCACGACCAAAAACACCCTTGTGTAAGTTTTATAACTATGTATATGGCGTCTTTTTTGACCACAAACAGTATTTACTGGGAAATATTGTTGCAGGAAAAACACTTCTGAGAATTCCTCCTTGAATACCATTCCACTGAAAACAATGTTTATAAATTATAAAACACTGTTTCTCAGCTTCGTGGAAAAATCAATAGAACAGTAGCGTTATTTAGGTACCTACTGACAACAATGTAACAACAACTATGACATGTGAGTGATGTGAGATTATACAAGGTGGAAGAAAGCTAAGAACCTTCCTTGAAGTATTGCATCGTTTTAGTGATAGCGAGTATATTTGTAATAGTTAGAAACATTAATTTAGTAATAAAATATAATTTTTAATAACCTACTTTTTTACTGTTGTGACAACCCTATTATTGCATCTACTCGTACAGTCTACGTATACATCACGGCTAGATCAAGGAATCGTCGTTAATAAAACTCGGAGCTTTTACGCTTATTTCCGAGCGTCGTTGATTTAATGAGGATAAATGCGAGTCGATTCGCCGCTAGGGGCGCTAGTGGAACGTGGCCCTGCGGGAACGTTGTAAACGTCACTTTGACAATTCTCTCATATTCGAACAGGACCCACACATAAGTGACGCCGCCTGGTGAGCGACAATACGGTAGCTCCCATTACACTATTGAATGAATGACACTAAATGTCAAATCTAATAAATATAAAAATATTTGTAATACAAATTTTGTATGAATTAGGTATAACGGCGCGACCCCTCGCCCCTGGGCAACAGGTACTTTATTATATTACGTATTGATAATATTAACCGCTATTCCACCGTATCTTGAAACGCTGCAGCTTGTGTCCGAGTATTTCGGTGGACATGCGTTAGTTCTTCATCATTTTTCCGATGCAGTGCGTCAGCATTGCAGTGCAGAGAGGCAGCAACCAACCTTACTTTTATTTCATCTGCAGTGTCGCGTTCAGTTTTGTAAATCATATCTTTTAGCCCCAGAGAAAGAAATCCAAGCAAGTTAGATCCGGTATCTGGGTAGCCGCTGGCGGGCATGCGGCCCAAAACGGGGAATCCATTGATTGCCAAACTCGTTGTTTAAATCAAATCAAATCAAAAACCATGTATTTAAGTACGCTAATAAATTACACTTTTGTATGTCACAAAAATATAAAACAAAATCATGAATACAAAAATAACAAAAACTTAATTCTATAAATAATATAGGTATCTGAAGTTATATAAAATTAAAATATTAGACAAAGCAGCAATGTTAATGGATTTAAATTATTACTTAATTCTAGAAATAATACGTCAAAAATTATATAAAATTAAAATAATAGAAAAAACAACAATGTCAACGGTCTAAGTATATTAACAACAATGTCAATGAATTTAAATTAAATTACAACAATAAATTGATACGTAATGGGAGCTACCGTATGGTCGCTCACCAGGCGGCGCCTCACATGCGTGGGTCCTGTGTCAGTACAGTATGAGAGAATTGTCAAAGTGACGTTTGAAATATTCCCACTGGACCCACGTTCCACTATCCTAGCGGAAAATCGACTCGCGGTAATCCTCATTAGAGCAATTTAGACCCATGCATTTTTGTCGTTGAGGTATTCCTTTGTACTGTAGTATACTTTACTCATCAAAGTATTTGTTATGTTTTTTTTAATTTATCACCTGGAAGTTCTGAGACAGAACTAGGGAGTTTATTATAATAGCGTATACAGTTCCCCTTAAAAGAGTTTGTAATTTTATGTAATCGATCGCGAAGTTAGCACTGCAAGTTGTGCTAACTATAGTTGCTAAAAGTCGACTTTGATACTGTCGCCTGTCACTCCATTTATTAAGTCGCGATGTATGGACACCAAAATCGCCATCAATTAACTAGCTGACGATGTAAACAAAAGGCATTACTTACACTGTTTTGTCACTGTTTCTCCTTGAATCAGGGCCGTAGCCGGAGTTGAATTTAAGATAGGGCAGTCGTCACTACGGTAGGGCGCAAGTAAAAATTATATAGGGCAAATTGTATTTCAAGGTAGGACATTGCCCCCCCCCCCCCCCCTAGCTACGGCCTAGCCTTGAATAATCACACGACCTCATCAAACACCGCTCTGAAATGGTTGTATTATCGTAACATACAAAACCATAAGATTCATGAGATAAATGACTTACCTAGTCTTGTAGATTTCATTTCACTTGAAATGGTTAAAAAGTTTTGGTTATTACGACAATATGGCGGTTTGTTTACATCATTAACGAGCTCGATTAACTGCGATTTATGGACCCGCGCGCGGAACGTAGGTAGTTAACATATCCTAGAGGCCTGAAAATGTAATTCTTATTCTCACCTGGTTTTTAGAGAGCTCCTCATCCCATTTCGCCTTGTTCCAATAGTCTACCCTATCTTCTCCGCTGTATCCTCCCACACCGTTTACAGGACATAATTTCCCAATCACTTTTTTCTGAAAAATATTTTATTAAGAACACAGTAGTCCATTTTGAATATATATAAATTAGAGATGCGACGGATAGTGGTTTGCCCAGATACCGGATATCCGTCCTTCGTTTCGGCCGAATATCCGGTATCCATCCGCCTATTCCGATCCTATCCGAATATTCGGCCTAAAGCTTTTTTTATTAATTGACCAAATTAAACCTTCGCGCGCGTGCGCATTGTTGGCACAGATTGCAACTAGTTAACTGTTTAAAACTTGTTTACTTAATGGCAGTGATTTTATATTGTTTACAATATTGTACTTTCTGAGAGCTTTTGAAACATTAAGCTGATCTTGACTTTAAAAACTATTGATTACCTACTTTGTAATTTGATAGTTTTTACCTAAACTTCATTAGTAAATATCGTGCTAATTCACAATCTGGTAACTGGCCGGATACTAAGCTACTATCTGATATTCGGCCTGATAAGCAAAATATGGCCAAACAGGCTGGTTACGTTGTTGCATGATGTTGCATCTCTATTATAAATGTTGGTAGCGGTAAGGCGTGTGACATTAACCCAAAGGTCGCAGGTTCAGACATCAGCTTGTAGCTTGTACCAATTAGAAATGATGTACCGTCTATTTCGTTACTTCGCCTGTGACACCGATATCTATTTCCGCCTAACTTGACATAAAATTACATGAACAACGAAAATTGGCATTGACTGAAAAACCTCTTTATTACTCCAATAAGCAAGCGTGCCGGAGAGGGAGATACAAATTCTCGATCGTTCGATTTTCGTGGTACTAGGCCAGTAAAGGTAGAGTTCCAATCCCTTACAAAACAGCACTACATATTTTAACAGCTCTTTGATTTTTTTTACAGACTTGAATAGATTCAATTCAATCAGTCACACTGTTGATAATGGAATCCAAATGGAAGTCCAAATTAAGTAATAATTTAAAATTAAAACAGAAAATTTGGCATTATCGTATGTGCTTAACCTGTGCTAAGTTTAAAAACAATAATCTACCTTTGCCAACAGATTGATTAAAAGTCTATTCCAAGTTATAAGATTGTTTCATAAAAGTTGCATCATATAAGTATTGCACCATAGTCTGGGTTACGCAATGCAAAAGTTAGGAATCATTCAAGCTCTGTTTGCCAACATGTTTAGACTTCTTTTAAACTCGTAAAAGTATGTACTATCTCAAGAATCTCAATACATTCTTGGCCATTATATCTTGTTTTTCTTTTTGTCTGAAAGCTACTTGTTTTGCAAAATTGGTATAAATGTAGCTGGAGCTTTTTTTCCAGTTCTATATGAAAAATTTATTGACACCATATTTATCAAACTCAGCTAAGTGATTATGATGAACATACCAACATCCCCACACAGACTACTAAAGCAAAACTAGGGTTTGCTAATCCGGAATTGCTTTGTGTAACCAATTCAAAAATTCGGAAACTGCATTGCATGGGCTACATGCACATTGCAGGCCCTAAGCATGACCCATTTTTTTGACTTTGGTGACTTTGCAGTACCTTTCTTTCAGGCTAACAAGTATTGTTGATCTACTCATGTAATTTTCTTATATAGGTATTGGACACATTAAAACTTTGAAACTTTTTATATTAGGTACATTTAAAATACAATCGAACAACATGCCTTTTGATATGCTGGGTGGGAAGAAATTAAACTCCATTTAAGGAAAAAAAAGGACAGATTTCATACCTGTTGGTTTACCAGAGGGATTGTGTTGACAAGGAAGAAGGTTCGCTTGCCTCCTGACCCCCATGGCTTCTGTAGGGCTTCTCGGAACCGGGTGATTAGGCGGATGGCAATAAATGTTTTGCCAGAACCTAGAATGTTTTAATTAGTTATCACATTAGCATAACACAATCTTTACATTAAATTGAAGAACAGTGACACAGGTTTTAGTAAGACAAAGCTATAGAAAAAAAAACAACTATCTTATACAGTTTTATAGCCAACATAAATAACAGTATCTAATAATATAAGCACGAACTAAAGGGTAGAAAACTAAACCAAAGTTTATAAACTTTATGACTATGATGATGAAATTTTAAGAAACAACGCCAATATCAGATGAGCACATATTTAAACATAATTATTAAACGGGTCTAACGCGAATTAACTTGTTTACCTTATTTACCGACGTTTCGACACAGGTTTCACTGGTAATAATTATGTTTAAATATGTGTTCAAATCGCGAAAGTTTTAAATGTTATATCAGATGAGCAGTTAAGAATTTACAAAGAAGACAGGAAATGAATGTATAAATAACTTTTGTATAACAAACCTGTAGGCAAGTGGATAATAGTGTTTTTGTTGATAGCCACTTCTTCGAGCTGAGCTTGATAAGGCCGCGATATTAAAGTTTCTTCGTCCATTTTCTGTTGAACAATTTCTGAATAATGTCCATGTCACAAATCCGTGCACACCGGTATAACAATACGCATTTATTATTAACAAATTTATTCACGAAATATAGAAGTAAATGCTATTATGCGCGATAAACCGAAACAAAGTACAGTAACTGACAGCACTGAGACCGCAGTGAGTGACAGCCAAATCAGCCAATCTGAAAACATGGGATACCAGCCTAAAAAGCCGGTTGCTGAAAATTTAATTATTAATTTCTACAATACCTTACAAACATCGTCTTACCCCGTGTAGAAGCAATAGGAGTCGCTGTTGATAGCTTTAACAATCTTTTGTAGCTAATGAATAGTATATTTGACAAATATATTTGAATAGGTAGTGGAAATAGAAAACCTTTTTCCCCCTCATTTGAAAATTAGACACCACTAAGACTTCTGAGTTTGCTAAAACTTTAAAAAAATTGTCACAATATAAATTCAGACCCCGAAAAACGGGTATCTATAGAAGTTGGGCAACATTTTAGTAAAAATACACCGCCATTCCGTTCTACGTAAATATGCGATTTTTAACTAAACAAGTTTAAACCTGCGTTACTGCTAATTTTTTGGTACATTTCTAGGATTAGTGATGAAAAATAGAGTTTTTTCAAGCATATCTGCCACTTCGATTAATATGAACGTAAGAGAATAACAAATTTTTCACGATTTATAACAACAATACGTAAAACCAGACGTTGGGGTTACTAGAAAGCTCTTTACGGTATTATATTTTATGGTAATTCCCATTACCAAAGACAACATTATGGTGCGTTTACATGTTCGGGCTCTCGGCCGAATGATTCGGCCCACCCTAGTACACGCTCATTCGAGACAGACTATATAGATTAAGTTTAAGCCAGACCATAGACAATTTAAGCTTTTTCAGGTAGTTTCAGTGAGTTAAACTGTGTTTTAAATAGCTTTGGTTATTGAAAACATTTAAGACACTTTTTAAATAGCTTCACCCGAAGTGAAATTATTTAAGACACCTTTTAACTCAACCAAACTACCTGAAAAAGTACTTAAATTGTCTCTGGTCTGGCTTAAGTTTTCTCTATATAGTCTGTCTCGAATCATCGTGTACTAACATGGCCGAAACATTCGGCCGAGAGCCCGAGCATGTAAACGCACGGTTACACGTGGCTTTAGCCCATCGGTGCCACGTAAGTACCTATATTTACTACTGTCCAAAACATGCCTTGTTATAGTTGTTATGTAGGCATCCTGGGTTAACTATATAGACTCTATACAGGTAGCAAGAACCCGGTATATAGAAATAGCTATTTTGTATGATGCAATAATTGCAATACAAATTAAGTGCGCTCGGTGTTAAAATTCCGTAGTCGCGCATTTTTTAAATCTAGGAAGTTTTGGGTTTTTTATAACCAAAATCACGAGTAGATACTATTGATTTAAAAAAATAAAAAGAGAGTCCCGTTTTTTTGGTCAGTTTCGTAACGAATTTTTTCATACATTTTGCATGGGCCCGGGCCGTTACAAAACTGACACTGAAACTGTTTATGTATGGAAAATCGAGGACCCATTTTCAGTAAAATGGTGCACTTTTTTTCTGAAAATGCCCAGTCCTTCACAAAAATCGGAGTTAAGGAAATATTTTTGCTTACGAAGGTTATGAATTACTTTTTTTCAGCAAAAACTTAAAAACGGTTCAACTAAAAAATCATTCCCATTTTGCGTTAAGCCGCAGACAGACCGGAAACTATGTACTTATAAAAGTTTCCTGTTGATTTCCGAACTCGAAAAACCAACGTTAGGTAGTACCTACTTAACACGTTTGCGGACGCGGATTGCATAGCATCCGTTTTTGTACTTCATCTGGTGACGCACCTGCTATTGAATCCGTTATTTGGTTTAGATTTCTGCGTCAGTATGCTTAATACCAAACCGCTTGGCCACACTAAAATCAGAGAATGCATGCTGTTATATTACATAGTTTATGGCAGTTAAAAATTATCCTGTGACATTTCAAATTGTGCCCCCCTTTCTGTGACGCGTATGCAATGGCATTCTTCTTCGTATGGAATACTCCTCAGTAGCCCTGCGCGTGCGTCTGGGACTTCTGGGAGTGGGGGCGTAAAACGTGGCCAAATTTCGCACGCACAAGCTATTTTACGCATTGTTTGTAACATCGTTAGTAATATTTTTTACAGTTTATGTATGTTTTTGGTTGTGGTTTTATAAACATCTATCTATCTATCTATCTATCTATCCGTAGTCGATGCTGAGCGCTAACATTATGATAACCACGTGCCATGTGGCATGTATTTTGTTTGTGTAGGGCCGCAGTTTACATAATTAAATTCAAACTTCGGATTCTTCCTATGTGCTGGTTGGTAAAGAAGGACCTAGCCGTTCAATCCTACTAGTATTAGACGAAACATTACCCCTACTTTACTTTGCGGCAAAGAATTTATCATGAAAGTTGACGTAATGACGTAGCAGCTCTGCAGGCAAGATCACCCGAATGAACGGTATGACAGACATGCCAACATAGTCGAATGCTATAACATGTGGTGTCATATAAGATCACATTTTGCCTAGGTATTATATCAAACATGCGTAAGCATCCGAATTGTATAGCATTTGTTGTCACATAGTGTAAAAGAAATGGTTTCATAATGACGCGACTTGCATTGCATTCGACTTGCATAGAATTTCGCGTCACATAAGTATCCTGATTTCAGCTTTGTTGTGACAGCTATGCAATAGCAGTCGTAAAATTCCCATACAAAATAAAGGTGTCCCAGAGGTGTGACTAAGCGTCCGCGAACGTGTTAATAAGTAAAATACTCACCACTTGCTTTGCTACTATGTATTTATTATACTTTACCACTCCGCTAATTACACCAATTTACAACTAAATCTCGTGATTAACTGAAACTAACTCAAACTTAAATATTATTTTTCCATCATACATTTTTTTTTCTGTCCGAGGCATCGGGAGGGAACATGACGCCATTATTCAGTATAATATAAATATTCTATATAGTCTGACAAGCCAGCAAGGGCAGTAACAGTAGGATAGAGAGCATCATACTGTATTTTTCTCACGTTAGTATTACAGTCACATCTATAAATTTCTATACACTTTGGAACTTATTACAGGGGAAGAAGAGTCAAAATTGAATACAGATGCATATATATTTATGAAGCCGACCGTACCACCCCGAAAAAAGGGATGGATATAGTTTTTTGTCCTACTGCTACTGCGCTCGCTGGCTTGTCAGGTCAGACTATAAGTTAGTATTATAATGCCTAAACTTACAGCATGATGCTGTCTAACTAAACCTACTTATACTGTTACTGCGTTTGTTTGCTTGTCAGCCTATACAGTGTGTTACCGGGACCCAGGCTTTTTTAAAACTGCTAATAGTATATTCAATTAGCAATAGTAATAGTTAGCGTATTCGAAAATCATAATTAGTAGGCGTACTGCGTAATTGTCATAATTCATATCGTTGATGACTTGGTACTGGTTGGTACGGCCGGGGCACAGTGTAAACCCACAAAAAATACAACAACAGCTACAATTTAAAATACCTTGTAAGTAGATTGCTACAATTTGCATGTTTGATGGATAGATACTTCTCAAGTAGACAATTATTTTTAATAAATTAAATCATAATTAAATAATCGTTTATTTCAGGCAGGACCATTAATATTTTAGTACTGTACATTTTTATTCATTATTACTTAAGTAATGCATAAATATAATATTTTCTTATTAGTGTTACAGCAGTTAGGTACTTACGCCAATAATCTCCATTGTAAATGGCTCGCTTTAATCTTTATTTTGTAGGAAAAAAAACGAAATTACTATAAATATGAAGAAATATCATTACTATCGATCTATGAATACTTTTGCATATTATGGCCCCACCGAAAAACTTAAAAAAATTAAATGATACTCCGCTCGTATGAAGTTTTTTTTAGTTCAGATTTTGCGATTATGGCGTCTGTCCAGTGGGACAATTTTTCCAGCAAAGATTGTGTTCTTCGGGGGTTCGTTTTGAAGATTCCAGTTCAAGTAGTGCAACAGGCGAAGACGTTTGTTGTGAACCTTGTGTCACTTGCCTTGCGTGTTGATTGACTTGTCGAATGTCGACTCAACTCTACTTTTGACTTTGACATCAACCTAGTGGATGCCATTAATTATGCCCTCTTCACAATGGCGCTTGCCTGTAATCGCACATTATCGCCGATCGTGAAGACGAGCCACGAAGCGGGCGAATAATCCGCAACCCAATAATCGGTTACAGCCACATGTATATCGATTATTGGGGCGCCAGTTATTGCAGTTATTGTGGGCTGCCCACGGGCTGCCTTTCTCGGGTCGGACAAGTTTTTACCAAAGTTTTTTTTACAGAACAATCAAACTATCAACCCAATAATCCGCAACCAAAAACGTGGACACCAATATGTGTCAAGAGTGTCAATCTAACAGCGGTCCGTATCGAACATTTCTATTATTTTTAAAGTATTTGTAACTAAATATTCTTTCGTATCAATCAAATATGTACTTGAAATAAATTATTTCTATCCAAATACTACGTAATTGTAGTTAAAATATACCAATTACTATTATTTATAGCTTTTGTTGGATTGCCTATTTGTTGTTGTATACGGCTACCATCGTTTGGACCTGGAATAATGGATACGAAAATACAGCCAATGTCAAATTATATGTGGATTGTGGCAAATCAAATGTCAAAACTGGCTTAGTTTAGTAGACGTATAGGGAAAAATTTAGTTAATTCCTTGAAATTGACAAACAATTTCTACTATTTTCGTCATAATTATGTTTCAAAGACCAATAAGCAATGTTGTTGCTTAATATGTTGACTCTATGGAAGTCCTTCACCATGCTACATTTTTTATTATTGCTGATTTGGTGTATTTCACATGTTTCACCTGGTGGTTAGTGTACAATTATTTCGTCATGGTCGTTTATAACTTATAAGTCTTGATAAAAGTTTTATAGCATTGAATGCCTGATTTTTGTTGGCTTGTATTGTTTTCACAGCAAATGACCTCCACTTCTATGATGGGTCTGCACCGGCCGACATCATTGCCGGAGATGTTTTCTTCGAGATTGTGGATCCTCCTGAGTTGGGCTATTCTTTTCGGATTCGACCTGCTAAAGACTTTGGAGCTCCATTTGTAAGTTTTGTCATTCATATTTTTAGTTGGCTCATAAGTTCTGGTGATTGCATTACTAGCAGCACAGAATTAACAGAAACCTAGTTCCATAATCCTTACCCGTTAAAAAGTGAATCTAAAAATGGGTTGTCTTTAGGGAATGCAACCCTGGTTTTATAATATGAGAAAAACTGGGCTTTTCATAACTAAAAGCTAAAAGAAACCTGGGTTGCACTCTCTAGTTGGCTCCATCTCTTTCCCTGTTATAATAATCAAATGAAATAGCCATATGGTACAATACAATACAATAGCCTTTTATTTTCCATTCCTTAATATTACATTTCAAATGTTGTTAGTGTTTTACTTATTTAATTTTTAGGGTTAGTTAAGGTAATTTAATTTTTTTTTCTGTGATATGGACCCCATCTTGGGTATAGGCCTCCTCCAACCTTTTCCACCTTTCCCTATCCTGGGCCTGGTCTAGCCAGTCTCTCCCTGCTGCCTGCATGATGTCATCCGCCCATCGCTGATTTGGTCTGCCAACTTTTCTCTTCCCTGGTGGGCCTTTCCATTTGGTGGTCTCTTTTGTCCACCTTTTGTCTGCATAGCGTGCAATGTGGTCGGCCCAACTCCACTTTAAAGTTAGTGCTTGTCTTAATGCGTCAGTTATCTTTGTTCTCTGTCTTATCACTTCACTTCGTACCTTGTGTATTTTCCTTATCCGTAATATGCTTCTTTCCATTGCTTTTTGTGTGTAAAAGATACAACGCCATTGAGATCAGAAGCAAAACTCATTTATTCAAAACTACCTTCAGCTGTCATTACAAATCAATCATAGAAGTACCCTTCTAAATACATAACATACCTTTCCACCATAATCAACAAGTCTAAATCAAGGTTTATTAATTACAAATTAATACACAATAAATTTTCAATAATCATTTGGAATTCCTATAATATCAGGCCACAATTCTGGCGGTGGTATTTCAATAGGCAGATCCTCTGATTCTGAGGTCGAAGACTGAGAGTTAAATTCTACTGGCTGTTGATCGCCACTAGGAGCTTCCTCTGGCTGTGTTAGTGCTCGAGCAATGATCTGATCAGCATGGCGGCGATGTAGCTCTCCATCTTCCGTTCTCACCACATAAGTACTAGGCCCTTCCACCGTCTCCACCTCGCCTTTCGCCCACTTCGCTCCAGGTGTATACATGCGCACGAGGACGGACTGGTGCAGGCGGAAGGTACGCGCGCACGGTCGTTGCGCTGCCTGTTCAAGCTGCTCTTCGGCACGGCTCGGCATGCTCTCGGGATGCAAACTCGATACGGCTGTCCTAAATTTACGTCCGTTAAGCATTTCCGCCGGTGTTCTGTTGGTAGAGCTGTTAGGAACGGTACGCAAAGCGTATAACGCTTTCGCGAGTTTTTCACTCCAGGGCATGGTTTTAGTAGCCATTTTCTTCAATTTATTTTTGAACGTCTGTACGGCTCTTTCTATTTGCCCATTCGATGCAGGATGATAGGGCGGGGTGAACAGGTGCTTGATTTGGTTCCTCTTCAAAAATAAATTGAAATCTTCGGAAGTAAATGTCCTGCCGTTATCCGACACCAAAACGTCAGGCAAGCCTTGCGAGGCAAAAATGCGTCTCAGAATTGTCACTATAGAATCTGAACTCATAGATGGGACAATTTCTGCCTCTAGCCACTTACTGTATGAGTCGATTAGTAGCAAAAAGGTTTTTCCCTGAAACGGTCCCGCGAAATCGATATGGACTCTACTCCATGGCCTATCAGGCATAACCCATATTTGCGGATCTTTAGGTGGATTGTTCCTCACAGACTGGCAATCCTCGCACTCAGCCACCACCTTTTCGATTTCCTTGTCCATGCCGGCCCACCAAAGGTACCCTCTAGCGTATGCTTTGGTTTGTACAATACCTGCATGTGGAGCATGTAACAATTTAAGTACCCTTTGGTGAAGGGAAGCAGGTATAATGACTCTGTTACACCACAATAAACAGTTTTTATTGTGTGAAAGAGCGTCTCTACGGGTCCAATATGGTTGCATTTGAGGATCTGTATTAGAGTGCGGCCACCCATGGAGCACGTTGAACAACACCTTCTGCAGCATGGGATCTTTCTTGGTCTCTTCAACAATAGTTTTTACATCAAGGTTCCATCCGATTGGTTGCTCTTCTAGCAAAAGAACCTCGCCCAGGCAGTCTACATCCGGCCCAACAGAAGATGTTTCCGGTTCTGTCCACCTGCTTAAAGCGTCCGCGTTACCAATAGACTTGCCTGGTCGATATTTGATAGAGTAACTGTATCCATTCAGTTTTAACGACCATCTTAACATTCTAGGCGATATTTGGTCAGGAATCGGTTTTTCCGGGTTGAACAGACCAACCAAGGGTTTATGGTCGGTGATGATGCAAAACTTACGTCCAGCCAGAAATTGGTGATACTTGGTCAGTCCGAACATTATCGCGAGTGCTTCTTTATCTATTTGGCCGTACCGTCTTTCGTGCGGTTGTAATGTCCGCGACGCCATCATCACCGGACGTTCCGAACCATCTTCCATGACGTGAGCTAATATGGCCCCCAACCCGTAATCTGACGAGTCGCAAATCAGTAATATTTCTTTATTAAGGTCATATCCGATTAATGTACACTCTGACGACAGAAGATTCTTCGCTTTATTAAAAGCAGCTTGTTCATTGTCACCCCACCTCCACGGTGTCTTCGCTTCCAGCAAGCGATACAATGGTTCAAGTAATGTTGCTTTGTCGGGTAAGAATTTCTCGTAGAAATTGTACAGTCCTAAGAATGCTCTCAGTGTGTCTTTGTTCGTGGGCGCTGGTTTATCCTGTATTTCTTGTACTTTATCCGGGGATGGATGGAGTCCGTCGGCATCTAGCAAATGTCCCAAAAAGGTGATACTTCGTGAGGCGAAGATGCATTTACTAATGTTTAGTCGAAAACCTAATTCTTGAAGTTTTCTTAGCACTGTGTCCAGTCTCTGGTTATGTTCTTGCATATTTTTCCCTGTGACAGCTACATCGTCCAGAAGGCACGCGACTCCTTCCATGTCAGTGAGCGCAGTAGACATCACCCTCTGGAAGATTCCAGGCGCAGCGCTCACCCCATATGCTAAACGATTCACCTTCAATAGTCCGATAGGTGTGTTCAGCGTCAGCAACATGGCGGTGTCATCGTCAACCTTGAGCTGTGTGTACGCCTGTTTTAAATCCAATTTGCTAAATATGATTCCACCGCTAAGCTTTACGAATGCCTCTGTCGATGTAGGGAGGGGGTATGTGTCAACATCTATTGATGCGTTAACCGTAGAACGGTAGTCTCCGCAGATACGCAAAGATCCGTCATCTTTCTTTACAATTCTCAAAGGGGTAGCCCATTTTGAATATTTGACTGGTGTTACAACGCCATCCTTAATCATTTGACGTAGCTGGTCTTCCACTTGTTGCTTTAGTGGAAATGGTACAGGTCGCGCTTTCATAAATCGTGGAGCGGTTCCGGGTCGCACGTGCAGTGATACTTGTGGCCCCGTGTACTTTCCCAAACCCTCTTCAAATAAATTGGGGTATTTATTCTTCCAACTAGTTACTTTTTCTTCTGACCAACACACGCCAGATACCTCAAGTCCCAACTTCTCAAACCAGTTCCTTCCTAGCAAGCTCGGTCCGCTGCCTGCAATAACAACTAGTTCCAACTGGGCCTCTCTGTCACCTAAAATCACGCGTACGTGGGCCGATCCCAAGACTTTTAAGGGGGCACGGTTCCACATAACTAGTTTCACATTTGTGGAATTTAATAGGGGCGGCGTGGCCCACAATTTTCTATATGTTTTTTCAGATATGATAGTTCTTGAGGCTCCCGAATCAATTTCCATTAATAATTTGGCACCGTTAATATCCACATTTACTGTAAATGGTGGAGAATATTCTTCAGCGCAGACATAAATTCCATTCATATCCTCTTGGTCCGAGTTGGAATCACATAAACACTTTTCTTCAGTCTGAAGAACCTTGCCTTGTTTCCTGTTGCAAGCCGAAGCAATATGCCCATGGCGCTTACAAAAAAAACACTGAGCCTTACTGAAAGGGCACCGCTCATTTGGTTTGTGTATCCGGGCACAATGCTTGCAATTCACTGATTGTATTTTATCAATTTCCATCTGGTCACTTTCGTTGTGTGGAGTTTGCTTAGATGTACTAGCACTAGCCCGAGCTTCAGGGTACAAATCTGGGAACGTCGCCTGGTAGTTAAGACAATACTGAACAGCCCCCGTATACTCGAGGTTCTTGGTCTTTAACAATTCGCGGCGCAGGCGCTCGTCGCGCACCCCAAGTACTAGTCTATCTCTCAATTGTCGCTTAAGATCGGCAAAGTTGCATTTAGCACCGAGCAAACTTATTGCGCCGATAAACTCTTGCACGCTTTCCTGTTGTAATTGTACGCGTTTATGAAATTTCCCTGCTTGTAAAATTTCATTTACTTCTGGCTCAAAAAATTGGTCCAAAACTTTGATAATGTCCTCAAATGAAGCACTAGTTGGCCTCAATGGGACCAGAAGTGATGCGATGAGCGAATAAGTGTCCTTGCCGCACTGAGACAGGAACAGCGAGCGCGCCCGCTCGAGGTCTTGCGCCACGCCCGCCACATCCAGTGCACATAATAATTGTTCCTTATAATCACACCACTTGTCAGTTTTTGGATTAAACTGTCCGAGGAGCACCACATTTGAAAGATTACTGTTCATTTTGCGCACAATTCACTTTAATTTACCGCAGTCGCCAATAAAAGATACAACGCCATTGAGATCAGAAGCAAAACTCATTTATTCAAAACTACCTTCAGCTGTCATTACAAATCAATCATAGAAGTACCCTTCTAAATACATAACAGTGTGTTCTCGATTTTTTGTAAATACGACGGCATACCGTATAGTTGCTTACCATTACATAGTGAGGTGCTTAGCAAAGTAAAGATAAGCTGCAGGGATTTTTGGAGGGAGTACTTTGATGAACGGTCACTTACAAAAGGAATTTGGTACAGAACTATCCAATGTCAGCCTCCTCGGGTACCCTGGTTCGATGGACATTTTAACAGGAAGAAGGTAGTTGCATTACTAAGGCTTCGTTGTGGACACATTCCATCAAATAAGTTTAAGTTCATGATGAGACTATCAGTGTAACAAACTCGAAGATGTCCAACACGTGCTTATGGAATGTGTCCGCAACGAGGACAAACGTCAGGAGATGTTTCCAACTCCAATGGACATAGGATCTTGCATCAGCATACTGGCTTCGCCGTTATCCAACGAGGCTGGTAGGTTGTGCAAATTGTACTTAAAATTATTTTAGTAATAGGGTCGAAGAACCAATAGATTTAAGAAATGTAATATATACATGGATCTCATCAACGAGGGTGACATCGTCTACGTGACGGAACCCTTTTTTTTTTGTTGTTTTGAAAACAATAAAGATAAAAAAAAAAATACCCAGGTTTGACATCCATATAAGAGGCATGGCATAATACAGGTGTCCATTACAGTCTTTTTAGTATGTAGGCTGTAGTTTCCTTTGAGTATCCCTTTTAAGGACCAAAATTTTTTCCATGTTAGTGATATTCTTCTTGTGACTTCTTCTATATTATTGTTTTTGTTGATCGAAACTTGTTTGCCCAAATATATAATAATAATATACTTTATTGCACACAACAAAAATAACACAGTAACACAGTATGGTATGGTGTATAACGAGGTAGGTAACAACAGGCGGACTTATCGCTAGATAGCGATCTCTTCATATATATAGTTGTCGACATATTCTATTATGTGTCCGTTCACTTGTATAGGTCTTTTGTAGTCATTGGTCATAACTTTGGTCTTGTTTGGATTCATTTCAAGGCCCACCTTTTTGCTTTCCTGGTCAAGGGTAGTTATCATTTCCTCTAGGTCTTTAGGTGTATCACAATATCATCTGCAAATCTTAAATGATTCAGGTATTTTCCATTTATCCTTATTCCTTTTTGTGCCCAGTTTATTCTGCTGAAAATGTCTTGAAGGACCGCTATAAAAAGCTTTGGTGACAGCGGATCTCCCTGTCTCACACCTCGTTCTATTTTAAAGGGATCTCCTATGGTCTCAAGTTTTACTCTACTGATGCTGTTTTCATACATGGTTTTTAATATGTTGATATACTTCTGGTCGATTTTCAGGTATGTGAGTGCCATCCAGATGGAGCTGTGGCTGATGCTGTCGAAGGCTTTACTGTAATCTATGAACGCCATGTAGAGGGGCCTGTTGTATTCACCATATTTTTCTATTATTTGTTGGGTTGTGTGTATATGATCGATAGTGCTGAAACCAGAGCGGAAACCTGCCTGCTCTATAGGTTGCGAGTTGTCTATTTCTCGGGTTATTCGCTTGAGTACTATTGAAGCAAAAAGTTTGTATGTGCTTATTAGTAAACTAATTGGTCTGTAGTTTTCTATATGTAACGGGTTTCCTTTTTTAAAAAGTAGAATAATGTCTGACGCGCACCATTGCTTGGGAACTCTCTCAGTGTTCATCATCATCATCATCATATCAGCCGAAAGACGTCCACTGCTGGACATAGGCCTCCCCCAAAGATTTCCACAATGACCGGTCCTGCGCCACCCGCATCCAGCGGACTCCTGCGACCTTCACCAGGTCATCAGTCCACCTTGCGGGGGCCTACCCACGCTGCGCCTTCCGGTACGCGGTCGCCACTCGAGAACCTTTCCGCCCCAACGGCCATCGGTTCTACGTGCAGTCTCAGTGTTCAGGATCATATTAAATAATTGAGTCAGAAGGTGTAGTAAGACTGGTGCTCCTGTCTTAAGCCCTCCGCACATCGAAAAGCGGAGCGTCGGCGGGACGTCAGCGGCGCAGAATGCGCGCGCCAGCCGCGCGGGCGTTGCGCGGTCTGACACACACCGGCACCGCGGCAGGACCGCCGCGGTGCCGCCGCGTTGCCGCCGTGTTGCCGCCGCGGTGCCGCCGCGGTGCCGCCGCGGTGCCGACGCGGTACCGCCGCGGTGCCGCCGCGGTGCATCAAAGGCCGCCGCCACTCTAACGCGGCGGACAGCGGAGTACAAAAATTGGTTAATTGACCAATTTCTTAACTATTTCATAAAGCTCTCTAATTTTTTTCATGTTTTTTTACTTAATTGCGTCAAAAAGTTAGAATGGGGATTTTTTCTTAACTTCCGGAGCGATATCTCCGAATATATTTACTTTATCAAAAAATATTTTTAGCAGAACCCCTATTCTTTTTTAAATACCTATCCAACGATACCTAACATTTGATTAGAGCTGAAACGAAAAAAAAATTTTGTTTACCCGAAAAATAAGTTTTTGGATTTTGTATTTTGCCACTGTCAGCGTGATTGATGTTTGTGTAAAATTTATACCAAATTACAGTTTTCTATTTATAACGGTCACTGACCCAAGCCGCAGACAGACAGACAGACAAACAGACAGACATGGCGAAACTATAAGCTTCCTATTTGACTACGGAACCCTAAAACAACATTTCTAGTACTAACGGTCACTGAACAAAGCCACGGACGGACAAACAGAAAGACATGGCGAAACTACTGATCGGCCCCGCCGCTCCGCGCCCTTCGCTACCGCGCTGCGCCTGCTCCGCTTCCGCGCCGCGCCTGCTCCGCTTCCGCACCGCGCCTGCTCCGCTACCGCGCTGCGCCTGCTCCGCTACCGCGCCGCGCCTGCTCCGCTACCGCGCCGCCCCGTCACCGCGCTGTTGTGACTGGGCAGGCCGAAAGCGGCGCGGGCGCGGCGCGGTCGCGGCGCGAACGCGGCGCCGGTGTGAGTCACCGTATTTAAATCAGTGTTATACAACGCGCCGCTTACGTCCCGCCGACGCTCCGCCGTTTCGGTCTGCGGAGGGCTTTAATAGCTTCATTGCTGATTGCATCCGGGCCTGGGCTTTTTTCATTCTTTAGTTGTTTTATATGTATGTACACCTCCCTTTCATCAATTGGTTGAACCGTGTTTGTTATTATTTCATAATTTGTTTGTTTTTCCGTGATGTTGCAGTCTTTCTTCTTGTATAGGTTTCTATAGAAATTTGTTGCATGATCAATCACATCTTTCCTTGTTTTTGTTTTAGTGCCATCTGATGACTGTTTGAGGTTCTGTATCCATTGGTTGTGTGTGGTTAATTCTTTAAATGCCCTCTTTGTACTTCTGAATTTATTCAAGTTTTTAGTTATGATGTTGTGTCTGTGGTCGCTGTAATCTTTCCTTATTGATTTATTTGTTGCTTTGTATAGCTTACTAAGTTCAGTTTTCATTTCTTTGTTTTTGTGTTTTGTTCTCATTAATTCTGTACGCCTGTTGATTAATATTTTTGTTTCTTTACTTATTATTTTATGAGGCTTTCGTTCCGTTGCCTGTGGCATTTTTAGGCTGTCGATTATGACGTTTTCAAGCTGGTTGTACGTTTGTACGTTGGTAGCCTCATCTGGTTTGCCAAGGGTCTCTATATTTTTCAAGGGTCTCTAAAGGTTTTTCAAATAAATTTCAATTTCTTTGTTTGTTTTGGGTCTGCAAGTTGTGTGTGTGAAGTTCTTCCTAGATTTTTTTGGTGGTCTTAGAGTAAGAGTTGCTCTTACAAGCCTGTGGTCAGAAGGGAACTTTATATTATTAAGAACCTCAACGTTTGTGACAATTTTTGGAACATTTGTCATTTTAAAGTCGATTTCATTCTTAGTTTTATTATCTGGTGATATCCAAGTCCACTTTTTATTGGTTCTCTTTTTAAAAAAGGTATTCATGATTGCTAATTTGTACTCTAAGGCATATTCTATTAACCTTTCACCTCTGTCATTTCTTTCACCATAGCTGAATTGACCTACTATTTGGTTAATATTTGTTTTTTGTTGGCCTATTTTTGCATTGAAGTCTCCGATGACCAAAACCTTGTTATCTGCCATAGAGTGGGCTTGGTTTAGGTCTTCATAGAATTGATGCATTTCCTCCTTGCTTGCTCGCTCTGTTGGGGCATAGGCCTGTATCAGAGATATTGAAATTTTCTCAGTTTGAAATGCAAACTGCATTTGTAGTATAGCAACTCTCTCTGAGATCCCAATGAAGTTTACGATGTTGTTCTTATACATTTTCATTGACTGGTGGGTTTACCCTACTACTACTATCAAACTATCTATCTGCTGACAGAAGTTGGCTTTAAAAATAAAATCATTAAATAATTTCAGAACCAGAGCCTTCACTTCGAGAAGGCCCACTTAGTGCCAACCATCCCTATCAATAGTTGTTCAGATATTCTGAATACTGATGACCTTGTTGGTCATATTGCATTGTCTGAAAGAGGGTATGTATTTTCTCTATACTCATATTTTCTCAAGTGAGCCACAAATATGTAAAATTATTTTAATAAATATATTATGTAGTGTATCTTTGCTTGGAAGCCATACTTTAACTATTTTATGCATTCAAAAGTCTGTAAATAAGCAAAACCACATACAGAACACAATAGATTCAGACAGATTCTAGTAAAGTGAAATTTCTAGTTAGGCTGTAAAATAATGACAAATTGTTACACCAAGTTTATTTTTTGTTTTTTTTAAACTATTACAATACAATACAATACAATAACTCTTTATTGCACCTCAAAACAACAAAAATAACACAAACTGGTATAGATTACACATGAAAAAGAGGCAAACAACAGGCGGTCTTATCGACCGCCATTACTACTATACTTATTACTACTACTATACTTACTATTATACTTATTGTTACAACTTTCAGTGAATGTTCCTTTGCCTTCAAAACTGTGAAGGCCCAGCAGGCTGGTGCCCGTGCGATGATCATCACAGAGGCTGTGGACAAATGGGATGATTCCATGGATCATCTTATTGAAATGGTGGATGATAGGTAAGTCGTTATTCGTTAATTGTACCCTCAAAGCTGTGAATTGTAACATTATATGTGATTGTTTTTAGTCAAATGTACCACCTGGTGCTTGCCGATAAGGACCAATTATGTTGGTAGTTGATAAGGTTATTTTCTAAATTAATTAGAAAATAACCTTATCAACTACCAACATAAGTGGTATCAAGTAGTACAAGTAGGGCTGCCATCCGTCGGGGTTTCCCCGGATTTGTCCTAGTTTGGAGCCCGTCCGGGGAGCGTCCGGCCCGGATTTTTAGAACTGTCCGGGGTAAATCCGGACATTTTTGGGTTCAGGTCAATCCCTAGCAACAACTAAATTTTTAAATTAAAAATTGATTTCTTTAGGGTCCGGGGAGAGACCGCGATTTCAATGAAACGTCCGGGTTTTTAAACTTTTTTGTCCGGTTTCGGCAATGTACGAGATGGCAGCCCTAAGTACAAGGAACCTAGCGCAATAGATAAGTGCTGGAAATTTTAAAAATTTCCCGGTTAGCAACACTGTATTTGAAAAATTCGAAAATTGTGTATTGTGTATTATTTGTGGCATGTAACTTTTATAAAAAGGTTACTTGCGCTTGTTAACAAATTTTTGTTTACGATATCTTAAGTAATATATTCTAAATTTTAGGCAAATATCAGTTATGATAATGATACGATAGCAAATGTAAAAAAAAATCGTAATATGTGAGGTTTGGTTTTGGGATGTCTTGAGGTTAGGTTTCAAAGTTTTCTATTGCAAACATTGATTTATCAATTGAAGTTCTTTCTTTATTTCAGTGTTATATGACATGCTAAACTTTAAAATGGATGCTGAATGGAGTCCAAGAAAACTGATTATGAGTTTATCTCTCGCTCAAGGCAAATGCTGCAGAATTTTGTTTAATTTGTTTTATTCTCAGTACTTTTCAAGTAGGTACAATAGAAAGCACATAAAAATATATGAATATTGATAAACAAGAAGAAGAAATGATACTAAACAGTGAATCAAAGCTAAATATGTTTGTGACATTTCAATGAAACAAATTATAATTATGCCTTGATTCGACTCCATTATATTAATTTGCAAAAGAGCTAAACTCCTCAAATTTCAGTTATGCGTTTAATAGCATCAAGTCTCCATTGTCATATTTTTTTAATTTCCAGGATGGACACTGATGTGAACATCCCGGCAGCCTTCCTCCTCGGGCGCAGCGGCGCCACTATCCTACGCACGTTGCGGCGCCTCAGGATGAATCACGCCGTCATCAACATGCCCGTCAACATGACGCATGTGCCTATTAGCAAAATGAACCAGCCTCCTTGGATCGCGTGGTAGTGTGGAGGTACTTTGTAAGCGTTAGAACTACATGCTGGTAGCTTTACGTATTTAGGAAGTATAAGACACGTGATTAGCTCGGTCATGATTTGTTTTAAATGCCACGTCATATTAGATTGCGTTGCGATACAAAGTTTGACCTTGAATGCTTTCAGCACCACATCAAATTCAAATTATACTGTAGGGTTGCTATATCGCACACCAAATCCGGGCAAAAAGTTAATAATTTTGGATATTTCATTGAAATCGCGTTTTCTCCACAAACACTTTTTTTATTTAAAAGTACAGTAGGCGCTTGGTTATCCGAGCTCTAAAGTTTCCCGCCAGATTGTTGGAAGTGCTAGATTATTAGATTTGTATGGGAAATGAGGGTAGACACAATGAAAAAATATAAATACAAACAAATGGAATCACTCTGTAATCCGGCGTTTGGCTGTGTAACTGCCGGATTATAGAGCGGGCCATTTAAGCCGTCAGAGTAAAGAGCGCCTACTGTATATTCTATTGATAGGGATTGACTTAAACCGTCAAATATCCGGGTTTTCTCCGCACTGCACCCGAGGACGGGCTCCAAACTAGGACAAATCCGAACGGTTGGCTGGTAGGTCATTTGAGTCGCCGGCGGTGGCCCGCAAGAATTTGAGTGCAGCAAGCTTCTAGACTAGTTGTAGCTCTCATGGCTGTATTAGAATGTTTGTGGGCTGCTGGCCAATCATATGGCCTGCTGATCAAGATAATAAAACATCAGAGTCTCTGGCACACTGGTGGCGAAGAAACTGTTGAAGAGATTTTCATGCTAATAAGCCTACTTTAGTGTAGACTGGAGTTTTCAAAATCAACTTTGATAACTTCCTTAATTGAAATTAATAATCAAACTCGGATCTAACTTTGGGTCTGTGGGAGTGTCTAAGGACTTGTTTAGAGAAATTAGCTTAAACAATACAAGCCGTGAGCTTAAATAACCTTCGGATTTTAGAACGATACTTCGGGTATTATTGGCGTACGTAAAGCAGGACAGCAGTATCACCTTCGCATGTTCCCGCCGAAAAACGAAGGTTCTTAACGCCCACGGGCTGTAAGCTGATACGCAAATCGCCGAAGAAATATTGCCATTTGGTATGGATGGATGGACTCGGCAATTTTGATATGCATCGACACTAATATACCTAAGCAATATAGCTTTTGCATCTAAAATAGCTAAAACTGATATTTTGTTGATTATTTATATAAAAAAGGTGATAGTTACTATGTTATAACATAATACACCAATACCTATTGCTCAGATTACTAAAATGCTTGAGTAAAGATGCAATAATAGTGTACACAATTTGAGTACAAGCATTTGCTCAATTTTAAATGTGTATTGCGGTTGTCTTTGACCTGTTTATGTAAGGTCAAAGTGGTTTATTTCGTCATCCACGTTATGCGCTGCAAATCCTCGAACATTGGCACGTGCGGCAGCCGGGGACGAGGACGCGTCTTCATGCGTTGAATATTAGCTCAGTACGCAGCGTTGCCGATTCAGTCGATAAGCTGCAGGCTATCCTGAGTTCATCGATTGAGTCAGCAGTGCCGTACTGTAATTATATGCAACGCAGGCGAGCATAAGACGGATTTGGCCCTATGACGGAATTATCCACATTGACCATACACATGTTTTTTTAGCTAACAAACCGACTTGTACGTGTAAAATACGTTACGCTTTCTGTAAAATACTAAAGTCCCTATTTTTAGTTGTTAAATTAACATTCCTGTAATTAGGTTTATCGTTTTGTATATATGAATATGATTTGGTTAGAATTCCCATTTTAAAGCTTTGAAGGAATATTTTTTACGAGATTGCTGTCCACTCCTTACAATACTTACCAAAGAATTATTTCTTTGTAGTCTAAACATGTTTTTTCCCAATAGGCATAAGAACCATACCTAACAGCATTCAATGAAAAGGGAAAGAAATAACTAAAAAAAATTAAGTTGGCAATCGGCAAATAACTACTGATAATGTGTAAGTAGATAAAATAATGTATGCAATTGTACATAATTGAGCCCAGCTGTCTCACTCGCTGCCGCTTGTTTCTTAAAACCACAATAGGGGCATTCCACGAGGATGTCCCTTACATAATAAAAACACAAGCCTAAAAACACAAGCCTTATTGAGCTTACCGTGGGACTAGGTCGATTTGTGTAAGATTGTCCCGTAATATTTATTTATTATTTATTTATTTATTTATAATGATTTTGCCTTGTATGGCAACTATTTCTACTATACGATTTTAAGCTAACATGGTCATTTGCATTATAACTAATATTTAAAACGGGATAATTACCATGTATGTTTGTTTTATTGAGCACCCGATAAAAATATCGGGTGCTCAATATCAATTTCAACTACTTGCTAATTTATTAGCCAAGTCATGAAATCAGAAAAAAAAATTGCTTGAGCTGAAAACGCTCTTAAGAACCACATGTCGTAAGGGACATTTTCGCGGAATGCCTCAAGGCTTCTTATTATGTACAAGTCGCATAATTTTCCAACCTTTAGCCCTAATGCGAGAATAAGTCATAGAGATTACTTTTATAGGACGTTGGAGTAAAATATATACTTAACTTAACTATCTAAGACTGAATCATCCCTAGCCCAGTGCAGTCATCACAAATGGGTTTCCCGTAGCTAAAAGTTTCCATTATGACTTTACTTATATTTACTTATATGACTTTACTTATGTCGTACTTGGCTTTGGATGTAAAAAATGTAACGTCGAAGTACCAGTGCATCACCAGTGCTGCATCAGTATTCGACATGGGTACTTTATGTCAAAGTGACAAGGTTTAAATTCGAATATTGAAAAATCTTCGTTGTTCAAATTTAACCTATTCCTATACCTACAGATGTAGTGCATAGGTAATTATTTTCCTTTGTATTTTTGCGGAAACGCCCGAACTTGTCATGCTATTTCAGTCAGTGTGAGTTATAAAAGTACCGAGGTCGATTGAAGTAGCATGACAAATACGAATGTTTCCGAGAAAATACGAAGGAAAGTCATTATGCACTATATCTGTACCTATAGTAGGTATAGTATAGTAATATTTATTGCAAACCATGGTACCTACAATATACAGTTTTTACAATAGTAAATAAGATCACATGGTAAGGGTATGGCAATTATTATTATAACTATATTACTTAACTAAATACAATTACTTTGACGTAGACTGCCCATGTCGAATACTGGTGCAGCGTCGACCACTGGAAGTACCAGTGGTCGACGCTGCACCAGTATTCAACAAAATTAGACGTTAATTAATTAATTTCACAAAACGATAAGGTCAAATGTTTGGTAAAAAAGACGGAATGGGTACAAAATTGTCATTCCTAATGAAATGCTATGAATTATGTCCAATTAAACATAATTGTATTATGCCCCTACTGTATTTGTACAAATACATAATTTATTTGTTCGACCTCCAATAGAATATAATGAATTTGCTAGTCAATAATGGATATTATTTGAGATATGCTAGCTAGAATACTATTTAATAATTTATTTAATCACTGACATTTTATTTAAATTGTAGACGTGGATATTGGAATGCGGTCCTACATTCGCCGTCAGAAATATTGGACACCAATATTTTCGATGCGGTTGAATGCTTGTGCACATTTTTTGAAAATATTGACTGCTCCGATATTTCTGACGGCGACTGTAAATAAAGGCATTGTTCAGATACGCTAAAAAGCTTAGATATGCTAGCCGCCCAAAATGCATGAAATGTTTTGTCTTTTTGAACCAATTGCATAGGGAATAGAGTTAATGGTTTTTTTTTTAATTTAATAGCCACAAAACAAATGCAATTATATTGTGATATAATGGGATTATAATTTTATCTTGAGGAGAACTTTTTATACACCTCAGGGCGTAGAGGATTAATATGGATACAGCCATATTAATAATCAATATTGGAATCCCTAATTTTTTTCTTATTTTTGCATTCTCTAATACTGTTTGTCATAATGATTATTTGTCCTTAACTCATTTATCTCACTATCCCCTAGTTTTCCCTAACATCATTTTAATCTAATTTTCTAGCAGCGATTCGGATCACTGTATGCGGTCACAGTTCTAACCGAACCGACTTTTCTAACAGCGATTCGGTTCTGTGTCGAAAATGTTCTTTATGGCAATAATTGATCATTACGACAAAACAGTTAGGGCAAGTGATTTAAAGATAAACGTTATTAGGGATTTCGAGGGAGACCCGATTAATATAGCACACTTGAAATATAGTACAATTAATCACTAACAAAGCAAAAACCCGTAGTGATGTGTTTTCTCACTTTTACATACCTAATACGGGAGGTTATTGCCACCGGTAAATAGTTGCATAGAATTTCATATTGTACAGTCGCCGTCAGATAAATAGGAGCTGCCAAGGTGGTCAAAAATATTTAAACACGGCTTTAACTCTGTGACAATAGAGTCGTGTTCAGATATTTGTGAGCACCTTGAATGCTCCAATATATTTGATAGCGACTGTACGAGTTTCTATTTCACCGTTAAAGCCGTAATAGCTTGCTTTGGAAAAACCAAGTACTGAAGATGTTTTTTTTTCTGTATCTGAATAATCATAATCATAATCATTTATTTGCAACCATGGTATTACATAAGTTCTTAAAATAAAATAAGTACAGTCATGGACCCTACTAGGGCGTAGCAACTTACCGATGTAGGTAAATAATATATACATTTTTATATTTATATATTATTTACCTACATTTTTATATTCTGAATAAAGCCTATTATCTTACATTATTTTATCATTGTTTAAGTACCTATTTAATTTTGAGCGTTTTTCGTGAATCGTGAATGAAGTTTTGGCCCACGTGCGTACGAGCTTCGGGCAAACTAAGTCGGTCAGCTAATTAAAAAAAAAACTATATGCCTCCATATTTTTCCGGAGTGGCAATCCAAGCGTAAGAAAAAGACAGTATGACTCTCTGACTAATATGCATGAGTGAGAAAACATGTCTTTGACAGACTATACCTGCAAGTGCGATAGACAGGCAAAACTTCGTTCGCGGTTTACGGTAATTATGCCCTCACGTTAATTGAGTCGCTTAACATCAAACTGGGGTAAATCCATCTGTCAGATTATGCGATTTTGGTATTAGGTAAAGGTAATAAAGTAGATATTTGCAGAGAGGGTCGAATCGATTTACCCGAGTTTAAAGTTAAGCGACACAATTATGATATTACAATGTTTTATAAAATATTTTTTTTATGTATATGAATACACAGTGATATCAGTTAACAAGGTAGAAAAACATACAGGAACTTATTTAAAAGCTAGTTTATGATAGATAGAGGGGTTGCAGCCAGAGGCGTAATAAGAGAGGGGGGGGGGGGGTTAGGGTTTGCCTCGGGTGCAGCACATTCTACAAATTTACAAAATAGGATGTGTTTCCTTTACTTGGCTAGCGCTTATACAGTACCAGTACATGGCCTAGTTCAAAACCTGTACAAATGTATTGCATACTGACTTTCTTTTGTATTTTCTCGGAAACACTCGTATTTGTCATCTACTTCTATAGACTTTGGTACTTTTAGTACCTACTGACACTGAAATAGCAAAACAGAATAAAAGTGTATTCCTGTATGTTTTTAAGTCTATGTTTTCACGTACGAATTATGTTTACTTATACCAAAAAGTTCAATAAAATGATATAAAACAATATTTTGTCTTGATTTTTAGTGCCTTTAGTGTATACATAAATTAGGCTAGCGTAACTTTGCCTATTTTGGCCCGGCTTGAAAAACGGTAATTTTCTTTAAGCAACACATGGAGGTGAGTCGGCGTACGTACCGTTTCCCCTGCCGAAGTTCAAGCCCAAATAAGTACGCGGCTCTGTGTTGTCACTAGTCCGTACACTAAAATATATCGAAGTGTGCAAAATTTGTTAGTGAAGTTGTATCATTTTCTGTGTTAGTGTCATCATTACAGATTGTTTTTTTGTAGTGTGTGAGAAGTGCGTCTGTGTGCACGTTTCCCCCCGCAAAAGGTGATAGAATAGTTTGTACGGTAAGATGTCGCTTTGCCGTCTCCCTTCCAACGCGTTGGAATCTTGTGTTGCTCAAAGACTGGAAGATGCAGCGTGATAGGCCTCCAAAGCAGCGTGGGAAGTCATCCAAAAAGGTGTTCCGACAATCTGGTCACAGAACCGTTGGATGAGTCGTATATTGTGGAAATACTTCGGGAAGGCCTTTGTCCAGCAGTGGACGTCTTTTCATTGAGATGGTGATGAATGCATGATGATGACAACGGCAGAAAAGAAAAAGCTACTGAAATTAAAAGCATAACCAATATTTGGAAAAAGTACCTTCTATATCAAATTGGCTAAAATTCTGTGACGCGTTCCAGTTTAACCTTTCCACGCCAAAGATGTCCTACTTATATATCAACGCCAAAGACGGATTAACCTTTCGAGATCCGTACGTCAAAAATCTACACGCAATTTTTAATTGTGACACTAATTAATTGAGGTCTCATTTAAATTATCAAGCCTGGGGAGCCCCAGGGAGCCGACGGGGCTTGATAGGTTAATCGGTCACACGTCACAGAGCAACATATTAGATCTTAATGAACACTCATACTCATAAATAATGTACAACTTCAATTTTGACACTTCGGTGACATGGTGTCAGAGTAAAAGCGTGTGTATTTAACATGGCATCGAAATGTTTAACCTGTATACTTTAAGGAGCAGGCTGCCATTATGAATCATAATAGGAACCATTCCGACAAACAAGGCTTTCGAAAAAAAAACTAACCGGTTTACCAGTTCAGGGGGTATGATGCCACAGACAGACACATATGTTACACACCTGAAACTTACAACACCCCTTTTTCTAGCAGGCGTGAATAAATTATCTGAGTTTAAGTAGAAAATGGTACGATATATTAATCATAATAACCAACTCTCTCGATATATTAATAACAAAATTTCAGTTTAAATGTATCTATACAGACTGGCAGCAAGCCGCAGCTTGAACCGTGAAGTAGGTACAGATTGAACCTTAGAATTGAATCTAACACATGTCACTGCATGTCACATTCTTCAAATGTAGGTACTTAAAGCTTAATAGGCAATATTCACCCATTGTTTTTACACTGTTGGATGATAGCTTTGTTCATTATAATATAATACAGCAAAAGCAGCGCAAAAACTAAAACGAAGTATTTATATCTTTAAAATTTTTTTTACAGATTCGGTTGTGATAGACGCCTGCCATTTTGACAAGTTTGGCCGTGACGTCATAGACTGCGACCTGAAGCCGAGACGCGAGTGTACAGCATGCCTACCACGAACATCGAAAATTAGCATTGACGGGAAAACCTCTTTGTCACTCCAATATGCAAGTGTGACAGCGTCAGAGATGGAGATACAAATCCGCAATCGTTCGATTTTCGTGGTATAAGCTCAGAGCTCCCTGTTCATTCGCGTTCTCGGCTTCTCGAATGTTTGGTGTATAGCCGGCCGTAGTTAAAGACGTCACACTCGACCAATTAACCCATTGACATTTCATTTTAACCGTTTTGAAATTTACATGGACTTCCGGTTGATGCTCAAGATGGCGAGGATGTCTCTGAAATAGTCTTTCGTTTTTGTCTTCTAATAGTTGCTTAATGTGTAATATTGATAGCTATAATAATTGTGGAGTGAACTAACGAAGCAGTTTGCAACTAATGAAGAATTAATTCTAAAACACTTTTAACCATTATTTTAGTCATCACGTGGTAGTCCCACGATCTCGGCCCCCTGATAAACTATCTGTTACGTTTTATAGCTATAAACTTAACAAATAGCAAAGCCAAATACCGAACAACGTCGCCCAAGTGGCAATATGTATAGGTACTATATTATTTATACGAAATACTTACTGCGGCAAAATTCTCTAACTTTCAGACAGACATGGCGTCTGTCTGAATTTTTTGCACTTTTCAATAGTTATTTTCACAGCTGAAAAGAAATAAAATTATCCTTACTAATATTATAAATGGGAAAGTGTGTGTGTCTGTTTGCTTGTCCGCTACTTTTTAGCTCTTTCTAACGCGATTGAAGCCGCGGGCAAAAGCTAGTAAAATATAATGCTGAACCGACATAGTTTCCGAGAAAAAATATAACCCTTATCTGTTTCAAGTGCATATAGCCTATTGGGCCATTTTCAACCGACTTCAATATTTCTAAAGGAGGAGGTTCTCAATTCGTCTGTTTTTTTTTTTAATGGATGTTCACTCATAACTCCGTCATTACTGAACCGATTTGAATTTTTTTTTGTTTTCTGAAAGTAGACGGTTCCTGGTTGGTCCCGTTTTTTTCAAAATCCATTTCTGATGATGGGATCCATGAGGAACTGAGGGAACTCCTCAAATTTGAAGGGCACATGCATGCTGATTTGGGTGATTTCTTAAGAAACTCGAGCATTTCTTTACGAAAATCATCAATTTGGTGGAGTGGATCTGATAATGAAGACCAGGGATGGCAAAGTGGAACTGCTTCGTAATTCTCAGGACTATGATCCGATTTTAAAAAATATTTTTTTGTCTGTATATAGATGGTTTCAGGATTGTCCCGTTTTTTTCAAAATCAATTTCTGATGATGGGATCCATGAGGAACTGAGGGAACTCCTCAAATTTGAAAGGCACATGCATGATGATTTGGGTAGTTTCTTAAGACACTCGAGCATTTCTTTACGAACATCATCAATTTGGTGGAGTGGACCTGATGATGAAGACCAGGGATGGCAAAGTGGAACTGCTTGTTAATTCCCAGCTCTATCATCCGATTTGAGACATTCATCTTTTCTTTGTAAAGAAATACCTTCAAGATAGTCCTATTTGATTATAGTTCTATTTTGATGATGGGCTTCATGAGGGATTGAGAGAACTCCTCAAATTTTAACGGCACATGCATTCTGATTTGAGGGTTTCCTTAAGTAACTAAAACAGTGTTTTGGCGGAGCCAACATTTTGATGAACTGGATCTGATGATGAAGACCAGGGATCGCAAAGTGGAACTGGTTAATAAACCTAGCTCTACTTATTATCCTAGTTGTGACATTCATCTTTTTGATTTGATTTATATTCTGATGATGGAGTTCTAGAAGAATTCAGAGAACTCCTCAAATTTGAACGGCAGGTTAATTGTGATTAGAGGGTGTTCATAATTAGCTTAGGCATTTTCTTACTGTGGCCATCATTTTGCTGGAGTGGACCTGATGTTGATAATCAGGGATGGCATAATGAATATGCTCGTTAATTTACAGTCTGTCATCCAATTCAACACATTGTTATTTTGTTTTCATCACACCTGCTCGAAAAGGTGATATTATATGCAAGCATACTTACACTTAAAGAGCTGTATTATTCCCATGGTTTTAAAGGATTCTCATACTACTTTACCGCCCGCCCGGAGCTCGTGGAGGACCTGCCCCGCACGCGCTCGCAGCACGTACTCACTCCGGAGTACTGTGGACTGTGCAACTACACTACCGCTTATCATTATTGTTTCTTTACCTGTATAGAGTTTATTTATTTCCTCGCAAATGTGATGAAAAACATTGTGTGTACCACGGGCAGTAAGGGGATTACTAACTCGGGTCATTTAAAGCCCTCCGCCTACGGCATCGGGCTTCAATAGACCCTCGTAAGTAATGCCCTTCTTACCGCCCTAGATGCACAATGTACTATTTTAGTCCTCCGGCCGGTAAGCGCCACTTTACGCAAAACTAAATTGCCATCTGCCGGCTCCGTCGGACAGAAAAATAGTATACAAACCTCGGCCGTTAGATGGGAAAGCCTCGGATCACATGTTAGTCGTCCTCGGCTTCACCTCGGCCGACAATTACATGGGATCCGAGACATTTCCCACTAAAACGGCCTTGGTATGTAATCTACTATTGTTTAAAGGTCTACAAGGGAGTTCCGTTTGATTATACTTCAAATGTAATGATGGAAGCCCTAGGACATTAAGAAAGCTCCTCAATTTTCAATCGTACACGTGCGGTGTATTGGATATTTGTGAAGTAAACTGGCTAACTCAAACAAATTCTTAATTTTACTTTTACCGGGAACCAAATGAAGTCGGTTTTTTTTTCTTAAAAATTATTTTCAAAGTTGTCCCCCGCATCGCGCGGGTAGTGGCATGTTTAGATAGAGTCAGACCAAGGTAAGTTTGCATCGATTTTGATATTAGAGACTGCGCAAGTGTTATTTTAAACGGCAAACTTCTATGAAATTGTGACATTTACTTAACAATCACAGTCTGAGCTATCAAAATCGATGCAAACTTCCTTTAGTCGGACTCTATCTCTACCTACACAGGTAATACGAAATTGTAGTTTATCATTAACCCAATTATTAGCCAGCAGGTACGTGATACTAGACATCGATACATAGCGATGCCATGACAGTCCGAGTTTAAATCAACTGCAGTGCAATAGCAAATTCGCGTGCTGCCCTCGACATGCGATCCGGTTATTATGAAATTAATGGAAGGCAAACACAGCCCCTGGAATTACATCAGTGATAACCCTAATGTATTCTGTAAAGTTACTTGTAATAACATTAATACTAAATAAATCTTTAACTACGGTCATATTATGACGACAATTTTATTAAGCAATAATACATTTTAATAAAAACTTGATTTCGTAGGTAAAGCAAACAACAAACGATACCTATTATAGAAAATAAACACATGAAAAAAGTTGACTTTCGTAAAGGTTAAATGCTTAATATTCGTCACAAAACTGATCGGATGTAAATTTTCCGACGCACACTATTTTGTGAAAACCTTTTTCATAGTTTTTTTATCCGACTACAAAGGATTGACGACGGAAGGTAAACATTTTTGGAAGTCTAATTACCTATGCGGGTTTGTGCAGCTTGTTTCACTACATGCTACAGCGTCAACACTAGGCACTGAGCCGTTTTTAGGGTTCCGTACCTCAAAAGGAAAAAACTGAACTCTTATAGGCTCACTTTGTTGTCCGTACGTCTGTCTGTCAATACCCTTTATCTCGAGAACCCGTAGAGGTAGCAAGTTGACATTAATACCAAATTAAGACAAGTTAAAAATCAAACCTCTACGTCAATGCAAATTTAAAGATTTTAAAAGTTGGATTTGAATATGTAGCCTATATTTACCTAATACCTAAATAGTTGAACAATTGGATTGGCCTCATAAAAACGAATACAACTCCCAGTAACAACTAACAATTGCCTGTAAAAGGATAAAAACGTTAGGTTGTAGGTGTACATTTATAGGCACACATTTTTTCAAATAACTAGGTACGGAAAACATTACTTATCATAACGGCATTACTCCTGAAAAAGTAACTGAACTAATAATAGGTAATTTAACGTTATACCGTTTCGGGGAAAAAGAATTAGGTCCTGCCATTAACCCCGCAATTAGACGGAATTAAACGTTGTATTCAAAGGGGACATTATGAAAACTAGGCTAAAGTTAAATATTTAATGCTACGTACGCGTGGATGCCGCGACCACTTCACCAAGAGCTCTCTCGCCCCTCTTTCGCGGGTCATTGTGGTACAACATAAGGGGGCTCCATTTAATCCCCTGAGGTCAAGATTTCTTGGAGGCGTATGTTTGGTCGCACGCTGGCTGTCGCAGCGGCGCCGAGCGTATCAAACATTCAAAGCTATCGACTTTTCCCAGCCATTTTGTCGCGGAAATAATATTTTTTTGGCGGGAAACGCAACATTAATTTTATTGTAACAGTTCTTGAAGGGGATGAAAAATGATATGGTATTTTTGGGTTGTTTCTCTGATGGCCAAATTGCTATGCGTGTTAGGATGTTATTTAGCAAAAGTGGGTCAAACACATAAATAATATACACATACACTGAACACATATTTACGATAAATATCGTTAAAAGTAATGATAAACAGCGCATTATGGATTAATAATATAAGACACCTCCTCCTCGAGTCGGTGTCAGGGTCGTGATTCTCCCTTATAAGGCACCTATATAAGTATTTAAACATATTTAAACATAATAATTAAACGGGTCTAACGCGAATTAATTTGTTTACCTTATTTACCGACGTTTCGACACAGGTTTCACTGGTCATGGTCGCGGCTGACTGATGTCCCAGCAAAATGTCAAAACAGAGATTTGTGTAACTACCCAACGAAAAGTCTATGTAGAAATTTGGGGTAAACACACAATTTTTAAACTACCCACAAAACATATGTTAATTATTGTCAATAGTCCGACACACGACACTCACAATATCCCCGCGTACATCCGAAGATATATCCCGTGGCTGCAACTTCTGGATCACTGGTCCCCAAGTTGGTGATAAGTTAAAACCATCCTCCCTATTAAAATTTCTAGGGTGTTTCTTGATTTCAATTGCCTCTCGAACTACTCGAGGATAATAATGGCGTTCAGTGGAGACAATTTTTGGTTTATGGAGTTCAATCCAGTGATTTACGCCAGATGTAAGAAGATGTTCGGCGATCGCGGATTTGTGTACTTGGCGGTTTTTAACTGCCGCTATGTGCTCCTTCACCCTCTCTTGCACGCTCCGTTTAGTTTGGCCAATGTACACACTTCCGCAACTGCATTCTATTTTGTACACGCCCGGGTTTTGGTATGGAATGACATCTTTTGGACTGCGTAAAAGATCTGCTACTTTGAATAACGGCTTGTATACAGTCTTGATGGAGAATTTCTTAAGTACTGTTCCAATTTTGTCCGTTACTCCTTTCACATACGGTAAGAACGCTGGCTGTCTGTTGACCTCTGGATGTCTTTCCGTTCTCTTCGGCCTGCGATTCATCCTCCCACGGTATCCATTCCTCTCTAACACACATCGGACATGGGCTAGTTCACCGTCCAAATGTTCATCGTCACATAAGTCATGTGCCCTGTTCACCAAGGACGTGACCACGGATTGTAGGTGCCTTGGGTGATGATGAGAGGATGCTTGCAAGTACCTATCGGTATGCGTAGGCTTTCTGTACACCGAGTGCGCCAAAGTGCCGTCCGATCTCACCCTTAGCTTGACATCCAGAAAAGGTAAGGTATAGCGGCAGTTAAAAACCGCCAAGTACACAAATCCGCGATCACCGAACATCTTCTTACATCTGGCGTAAATCACTGGATTGAACTCCATAAACCAAAAATTGTCTCCACTGAACGCCATTATTATCCTCGAGTAGTTCGAGAGGCAATTGAAATCAAGAAACACCCTAGAAATTTTAATAGGGAGGATGGTTTTAACTTATCACCAACTTGGGGACCAGTGATCCAGAAGTTGCAGCCACGGGATATATCTTCGGATGTACGCGGGGATATTGTGAGTGTCGTGTGTCGGACTATTGACAATAATTAACATATGTTTTGTGGGTAGTTTAAAAATTGTGTGTTTACCCCAAATTTCTACATAGACTTTTCGTTGGGTAGTTACACAAATCTCTGTTTTGACATTTTGCTGGGACATCAGTCAGCCGCGACCATGACCAGTGAAACCTGTGTCGAAACGTCGGTAAATAAGGTAAACAAATTAATTCGCGTTAGACCCGTTTAATTATTATGTTTAAATATGTGTTTAAATCGCGAAAGTTTTAAATGTTATATTTAAACATACTTTGAAAATTGAAATAAATCGGAGCTTCGGATTACTGATTTATAGGGCTTTGATTCTTATCATTCTCTAATTTACTTAGGAGAAATAAATGTTATTAAGCTACCCTATTTTATATTGTACCTAACTGACTTTCGCTTTCTTTGTAGTAACATCGAAAAAAGCAGGAAAAGTTAATTGTGCTTGAAAATGTCACTGCGGATATCCCCGTCATGGCGCCATCCACCGTAATACGTAGGGGGTTTATTAACTTCGCCAAAAGCGCATTTTGCGTCGCATCATATCCTGTCACAATCTTAATAGTACATTTCGATGCTAGTGCGGAAAGTATGTCATTACTTGAATGATGACATATCTGCACGTGAATCGAACGACGTTTTTCAATACAGATGCGAAAAAAAAAATACATAAGAACGAATTGAAAGTTTTTTTATTATTTCCGTGACACGATTGTAATACAGTTGATATATTAAGAACATCTTAAAAATGTTTATCTTATCTTCTTTACTTTCTCATTTTCAATCTCATAATAATTATTTCTCATAAACAAAATAATAAATCGCATGTGACAAATCGTATCGTCATGTCTTAGAGGCCCTTCGAACATGTTTACCTGATTGAAAAACGCCTCTACTTTGACTGACGTTTCGTAGGCTCGGTTCCGTTTCATACACACAGATTTATAAGAACTGTTTTCAATGTTAATATTTTTAATGAATGATCATTAGTATGATGAAGAAGTAATTATTTAAATATGAAATATCAATATCTTTAATATTATTGCGTTAATAGTAGGCATTTAGTTTTATTACGGCTCGGTAAAGTAATACTCTTCGGTAAGCAGTCATGAATTGGAACACAACTAAATTTAAAAAGGTTGGAAAAGTAAAAAGCACTAGTTCGCAAAAACAAACTTTGCGCACGCAAAACAGCCAAAAAAGGCACTTTTTGAGCAACTGTATTGAAAATCATGTTTCGAAACTAAAGTAGAGTCCGTTCCGTCTATGCTAAGTTTCATAGATTTTTATAGCACAGACTGAGAAAGTGTTAAGTGTTAGGGTTCGTGTATTAAAGCCTTAATTTGATTGTTATTTACCTTTTAAATATAGCAACACCATGTTAATTTGAGTAATATCAGTCTGATCGAGGATTGGTTGTCGAATTACGCGGTAAACCATTTTGCCATTGACAGCTGTCAGTGGTAAGATGGCGCGAAAAAGCTGATCGTTGATTGGTTGAGGTTTTGACAGGATTAACGCGGGGAGGGGACGACGATTGGGAACCCGGCCGGTTGCGTGAGCCTAGAATGGGTCGTGAAGAAGGACGGTTGTTGAAAGTAGATTATTAAGAGCAAGAGAAATAAAAGTGTTGTATAATCAAGTCTTGAGTTTTAAAATAGCCTCCGAGTCTTCGTAACCTGACTAGAAAGTGGTTTGTTCGAGTCCTCTTATATATCAGAAGTGGGATAACGCAACCAAAACGTAAGTACACACCCACATTTTATAGATGTATTTTATGACTCGAGAAAATCTGAATAGATTTAAATTGAGAAGCAGTGTCTTAATTTTATTGCAAATTCCTTTATGTCTATTAGTCAATACTACGTTAGTTTCAAGACTTAACGACTTGGTTTAATAATAAGAATAAGAATCGTTTATTGTCATATACCATAACAAAAACAAAACAAGATTACAAAAGATTAGAATAACTATAGGTAAAATAAAAGCCATGCAAATTTACAAAACAATGAAACACTCTATAGTATCAGCTACAACTAAGTTGTTTAACGGTTATATCTACAAAATAACGCGATGTGTTTTATGAGTCATGAGTACCTACAGGCAGCGGTTGAAAAGAGTGTTAAGACTAGGTATTAACGACCACACTTTGTATCGATCAGTCGGCAAAATATTTCTTTTTATGCGCCGCATGACCATTACCTATTCAGATTTGTTTCTCCTAATCTCTGTTAAAGTTTTGGTAAGCGTCGCAAGATACTGCGTCGTCTTACAGCGGAAACATGAAACCGACATTCCACTTAACTACCTACTGCTAGTTTCTCCTTCATGGTCAAGATAATTAGATAAACTCACGGTGGGTAATAAAATAATAGTTAATGGTCTGTTGGTACTGTTGTCTTGGGTGTTTGTTATCTTCTTAAAAAGGCAGATTAGAATAATACTTAACGTGACTGTGTAGTGTATTAATATTTAACTGATTCCGACAAGGAATATTTTGTTTTGCCTTATTTTCATCCTACCGTTTTTAGCTTAACTTACCTGACATTACCTTATCTGGTCATACATTAGCTGGCTGAATCTGCTAGCTGGTATCTTATCTTAGGTCGTCCTTTCTTATCTTATATTATGTTATCTTATCTTATCAGTGCTCGTGTGCCGTGTTAAATTTTCTAAAAATCACTTTTGTATAGTCAGATTAAATTACTTGTTTATTCTTCTATTTTATAATCTTACAACCTACCTACCTCCTTATATACGAGTACCTAAGGTATATTCTAATGCCTTCGATGTGAGTTTCAGGCACCATGTCGTCACCGAAAGCTCCTGATCGGGGTGCTAAACGAAGACTTTAGACCCCAAGTGACGATGAACCGGATGAATCCCGAGAAGTCACACGAAGTCGAAGATTCGAACCCGGGGCCTCCTGCTTCGTAGGCAGGGTCACTACCAACTAGGCTAGGAGGCCGTAAAGTCCCAGTCCTACGTTTCAACCTCGTCGAGAAGCTGACAACGCGAGGAGGGAACAAGAAAGGAATACGGGAAGCTGAAGGAAGGCGACGTTTGTCAAGACGTAACTGCGACAGAAGATCCATCAGCAGGCGACGCTGCAGCCGGTCTCCACCTGATCAGCACCGCGCCTCCGTCGACGCTGAGCAACAGGACGTACAGCGTGAAACGCGTCGGTCTGAGAGTCGGGTCCAGCGACAGCCTGAGCATCGTGACGACGCTGGAAGATCCGAAAGGTCACGTAGCCCTTCTTAAAAAAAAAAAAATGTTGATATTCTTATACAATTAAAAGGTGGTCTTACATTCCAACCGCCTGCACAGCCCCCACAGCCTTTGCAGGGAATAGTGCTGCTCAACCAAAACCGGGCTTTAGACCAGTAGTGCAGCAATCAGGTTGTTATAATTGCAAGTAATCGGGGCATAATTACTTGTATTGTCCCAAACCGATTATGAAATATACTAAGTGCAATCGAATTGGCCATACCGCAGATAAATGTTTTACTAAAGGTAACGTCGCTGTTCCTGGCGACAAGTCCTCCGGCCCGGCAAACAACACTCCTGCACCTAAGGTTATGAAGATTAGTCTTGCAGAATCTGATGTCGCCGCAACACCAGTTCCAAGTATTTCAGGGATGTGGTGGTTCAGGGCAGGACTATTAAAGAATTCATAGATTTTGGTAGCCAACTCACTTTGATTAGGGAGTCAACCGTTAAGGAGTTAGGAGTGTCGCACGAAAAGATTCCAAAAAAAAAAAAATATTTCAGATCAGTGATATACTCTAGACTTAACAACTATGTTAGTTTGATCATATCCAGACATAAAAGTAAACAAAAAAAAATACGTCCACGAGTACCTATTTGGCTCTTCCAATGACAACTTCGACCCAGCATTTTATTATAGGGCAGTCAAGGCAATCCGACAATACCTTGAGAAGGCCATTGCCACTGCAACGCACTCGCCTAAGTAGTGATTCAACACGCTTGCATCTGATTGCGAAAAAGTCGTCACTTCGCGTTTTCGCAAACACGGATGCGAATTATGGACTTATACGGAGCAGGCTCACATAACAGTATACAAGGATGCTAACAGGATGAAGTGAAGTTCTTTAATATTAGCAATGAATTAACCTGCGTTGATGTAGTTGAGGACGACGAATCTTTGTTGCGGTACAGCACTTCCAGCGTTGTACAGCTCCACGGTGCAGCCTCGGTTAGGGTCGAGACGAAGACAGCATTTGATGGGGACGTCCTCGTAAAGCAGTATGTAGCTGGTAAGCCTAACGAGCAATACATCATATGCGGCGGCCTTCATCGTTCTGTCAAGGGTTGCATATATGCATTGGTGATGCCATGTGCTAAGACTTGTCATATTCTACCAAATGTTGTGTTATGTCGTGCAGAACGGGTTCACTTGGTTAGGCAGGTTGCCCAGGTCCCAACAGACGCGTGTGCTGAGCCCGACCTTGATGTGAATGAAGTGCGGATTGGTGAAGGGGCGTCTGCCGCTGATAAAAGTAAATTGTTGGAGCTGCTGAAGAAATATAGACATTGTTATGCTTCTTCGCTTGCTACACTAGGTTGCACCAACGCTGCTGAGATGAGCATTGAGTTGAGCAGTCAACGTCCGGTCGTCTATCGTCCATATAGGTTATCACGCCCATCACGCCCATCACGAACGAGACCTTATCCCCAGAATAGCTTGCTAGTGGTTGATACTGCAGGAGTCTGACTGCTCCGTTGAATATAGGGCTGGAACTAAAATGGGCCACGTGGACGCGCTTTCACGTAACCCAATCGCGGAATCGTCGGATATCCAAGTGGATCAGTTTCCGATTGTTAGGTCCATCAGCGAACAAGACTGGTTACATACACTTCAGTTAGGAGATTCAGAGTTGAATAGGATAAGGGCAATATTGAGCGATGACGTGGATGAAAAGGGCATGCGATATATTAGGGAACATACAGTGGGGCCTCAATAACACCGTCCAAAAGACTATTGGGCGGGCGCCCTCAGAGGTAATGTTTGGTCCTGGTATGAATAGCGAGATAAACCCTGCGCTGAACTTCGTTGCTTGCGATGCGATGGAAGGTGAGGACGTAACTAACATTCGAAGTGAAGTGAAGGCTAGGATAGATTCAGAACAAGATAAGCAGAAGAACCATTATGACAAAGGTAGGATACCTGCCCGCTTGTATAAAGTAGGAGACCTTGTTAAAATAACAAAGACTTGATTTAAATTAAACTAAATTAAAAAAAAAAACATATATTTCGGGCAGGACCCATAGATATTTTAGTATACTGTACATTATTTCTTATTCACTACTGTTAGTAGGTACATACATATAATTCCTATATTTAATTTAAAGATAAACCGGATGAGCTACTTTAACATTATTATCTATAATAAACATTTAAATCCATAGTTAATAAAATTAGCGTAATTCATAAAGCAATAGAAATTTTTTTTTTAAATAAAATCCAAAATTAAAATGTCAATCAATTACAATACGAAAACATAGAATTCTTAAATTTATTGATTAAAATTATAATGTGTAATTATATTATTGAGATCAAGAATTTAATTAGGCCGGTACACGTCGAAATTTTCAATACTAAATGAATATACATATAAATAATTTCATAAAAAAAATTAATATAAAATAAAAATAAAAATGTCATAAAATGTTTTAACAACGATGGTCAGAGTAAGAAACTTATGCCCTCTTTCATGGGCCCTTACCGTATCACTAAAGATTTGGGTAAGGATAGATACAAGGTCGCACCGGTGCCGGGGCTTTCATGCACGGAAAATAGGCGACCTACGTACGACCTTGGCTGCGGCAGGGGGGGTTCACTCCGCCGATCCGCGTGAAATTATAAGTACATGCCGGCGGCACCCTCGAGGTTGCTTATTCAGTGGTTGTCTCGCCGTGGCCCGCGACACTCGCGTGCGTGTCTCCCGCATACCAACGTCGCAAGCGAGTATTGTATGCGATGAATATAATAAGGGCAATGAAATATTGCATTGCTGCGGGTTGGAGAAACAATGACCAAAATTCGGATTGCACGTTTTTCTATGTTCCGACGCGTGAAAAGGATATTGAAACGCAAGCACTAAATGCTCATTTATACTTATACTATCATAGTAAATCGAACACAAGAATCAAGTAAATAACCCAACAGCACAGTGTTATACTTCTGTCAACGGCATATCTACATGTGTATACAATTCATCAAAAGAAAATACCGAGATCGTGATTAAATCGGTACTTATTGAACTCATTTACACCTGGCGTGCGACCGCGAACCGTAACGAAGATCGTAAAGTCTCAGTCGTAGTCATATCTCCGGTCCTAAAGTCTATTTTCGGTGTTATTATTTACCTAAGTAGCTGCTAAGTGTAATAATTTATGCATGTAGATATACCACGCGTGCTATCTAATATTTATAATTCGCGTATTCGTTTCTAACATAGTCAATGCTTGCACCACAGAATAAATAATAGTGTAAAGCTACCGAATCCGCTTACGATCAGGCGGACTGTACGCTTGTTTGCCACTGACGTCGTTTAAAAAAATGACAACCCTATCTTCGGCAAGGTGCGGAGTAATATCGCCCTTCGCGCCGGGCAATAGAACTCAATGACGGCGCGACTCGCGTGCGGTCCGTACTAATAATAATTAATAGGCACGTAAAAAAAGGCGGCATTCGTGAACATCAAAACAGAGGGTCTTCTGTACTTGTGCTATTATTTATTCTGTGGCTGCGGACCGTATGAGACCTTGGATCAATATTGCAGCCCTAGAGGTTAATACCGATGACGACGAGTCAGGCGCCAGTAATAGTGACAATGATGATGATGATTATAGTATTCCAGGTTAAGGTTTTAATTGGACTGTATGTGATATAACTTGAATGTCGTGTAAAATGATATGTATTACTACAGGATTATTTATGTTGTTTCAGACCACGACTATCGGTTCGTGTTTCGATGCTGTCGAAGTCCTCCCGCACCTGTAAGAGTATTCGATCGGCTCTAAAGGTCAACGGCGAGGCATCTCGATCAAGTCCTTCCGCGCCCATCATAAGTATTCGATCGGCTTGTGGGGCCAACGGTAAGGCAACCCGATAATCGATCGTTCGGGGTTGATCTGATGGTTTATCGTTATTCGATCGGACGAAAACCAAGATTTAAGGTGGATACCTATTAATCGATCGTTGGGAGATCCACTGGTTTTGTAAACGCTTGCTTATTATTTATTGGCATTAAGTTTCATTCGATAATTACAAAAAAAAAAGGAAGGAAAAAGTCGCTTTTTCTCTTGATCGTGTTCTTTTAATATTACGTGAGTACGATAATTCTGTAAAGTATCTTTATGTTTAACAATTTGTCATCGAGGCATGTGTTAAGCGCTGATGATCATATGGTTGCAGCTATTTGTTAAGTTTAACACCTTGTGTACAATGTTATTTTAACAATCAAATCAAATTTCGAAATGTCCTTATACGAGTATGTAATTCGAATTTCTGACATTCTCATAATATAATCTAATTTTGTTGTGCAACACTGTTTCGGGCTTAAGAACGTTTTGAATCTTCAAGTAGGTACATATCACGATATGTAATTGTACTTAAGTGTATGAGTGATTTAAAATTAGTGCAATACGCTTAGTTACTTGTGTTTTCTTTATTTGAACACAATACATTTAACTTAAACTCATTTATGATTTTGCATTTGTATTTGAAAACAGGTTGGAATGTCACATTTTACAATTATTTAACAACTAAGTATATGTAATACATACTAAGGTGGATGTTAACACTTTCGACACCGCGCACCCGCCCCGCGGGCACTCGGGGGTATTTTTCGAAATTTTGCCTGGTTGCGAAAGTGTTAATTATGTGTGCAACTGGTCAAGATCCCGATTGTTAGGGTTCCCACCTGGGGACGTGTTCCGGGGCGGAACCGTCATCAGGATGGTCGATTGTTAGGGTTCGTGTATTAAAGCCTTAATTTGATTGTTATTTACCTTTTAAATATAGCAACACCATGTTAATTTGAGTAATATCAGTCTGATCGAGGATTGGTTGTCGAATTACGCGGTAAACCATTTTGCCATTGACAGCTGTCAGTGGTAAGATGGCGCGAAAAAGCTGATCGTTGATTGGTTGAGGTTTTGACAGGATTAACGCGGGGAGGGGACGACGATTGGGAACCCGGCCGGTTGCGTGAGCCTAGAATGGGTCGTGAAGAAGGACGGTTGTTGAAAGTAGATTATTAAGAGCAAGAGAAATAAAAGTGTTGTATAATCAAGTCTTGAGTTTTAAAATAGCCTCCGAGTCTTCGTAACCTGACTAGAAAGTGGTTTGTTCGAGTCCTCTTATATAAGTAAACGTAATAATTTCATAGATTTTTTTTTAATAACACATGATGGCCGCTCCACACAATGGGCCATGATGGTCGATGATAAGGGAGAGGGACGCAGTTATGAGCAAGAGGGGTTACGCAATACTGCCATCCCGTTTTGCTGCATAAATAATTAAAAAAAAAAAACAAATCATTTATTTTCAGACTCCGGGTCCATAGAGGGTTAGTAGTACAGTATTAAATCTTAAATTAGTTTAAACTAAGGGTTAGTATTTGTGACATTACATTTTATGTATATTTACAACGAATGGTGGAAGGTTTGTTTGGCAGTAAGTGAATCACACGGCAATGGTTCAGATACTGGCAATCAAACCTGTCTGCAAATGCTCTCAGGATGTCACGTGACGTGTATAGCCACGTCCCGTATAATTACCAATGATGGCCCATTGTATGGTCGGCCATAAGGGTCGCCACACACGTCCGGAATCAGAGTATGAATTCATATTATGAATTCCGTTTCTGATCCCGATTTGCCAGCCACACATGGCCGGAATCAGATCAATCTGACAGATTCATAATCTGAAAAAAATCAGAACGCGTGTGATCAATAGCTAAATTATATATAAATAAAGATTATGAAATTCATACTCTGATTTCGGACCTAGTATATAATATGTCATAATATTAAACGTCTATTATAGACGCTTATAAATAATTCCCACAGAGCCAGGGTTTGATTTTTTGGTTCATTATATGTATTTACAAAAGTTTGCATAACACACGATTGACATCCCAATTCAGTATCAAATGTATTCGTTTTATTCTGAGAATTCCTGTGTAGTTTAAATACTAAGCGCCACTTGCACCACTGCGGTTAGCCTACTAATCCAGAGTTAAACGTGTATTTTATATGGAATTTGACAGTCAACACCGGGTTAGCCAACTAACCTGAACGCCTAGTACCTATACAAATATTTTTTTGGAATATAATACCTATTAGACAAATTTAAACATTTCCCTTACAAACATTTATTTGCCTTATAAAGAATTCACAATATGAAATCGTGCCTAACGACAATTTGACCACATGAAACTATTGCGAAATGGTTCTTGACTCTTGAGACATGATATTTTGCGAAACATTTTTTTGGCGAATGGACAAGATATGGTAATAATAATGACATCGAAATTGAGCTATGCTAGTTATTAGCCGCTCATATACGTTCGGGCAATCTGTCGGATCTCCATAGCAGGTATGTCCGCTGGGCATCCGCCGGACACATTTCCCATACATTGATTGACTGATCCGGCGGATATGCCCGAACGCATATCGCCGGCTATTATCTAACATAATTGAAGTGACCTAGCTAAGTAGGTACTTACCAATCATACCTAATGACAACCAAGTACCTAGTTAAACTAAATTACTTATATCGATTACCCTCTGGGAACTTCTACAGCTGCCTCTAACTTAGTGCTCATAAAATATTCTTGACCACTTTAACTGAAAATAGTTTTCACAATTGTAGCTCGCTGTGGAAAACAACCGACTGTTGTTTGACTTAACTATTTATAATGGTGTCAGAGGTATATATATGTATAAATAATAATAAATAAATATTATGGGACAATCTTACACAAATCGACCTAGTTTCACGGTAAGCTCAATAAGGCTTGTGTTGTGGGTACTAGACGACGATATATATAATAGACAGATACATATATAAATACTTAAATACATTAAAAACATCCATAACTCAGAATTCAATATTCGTGATAAACACAAATAAATGCCCTCACCAGGATTCGAACCCGGGACCTTCTGCTTTGCAGGCAGGGCTATATACTAGGCTAGGAGGACGTTTTTTTTATATACTACGACGGTAACAAACAAGCATACGGCCTGCCTGCTAGTAAGCGATCACCGTAGCCTATGGACTCCTGCAACTCCAGGGGTGTTACATGCGCGTTGCCGACCCTTTAAAAAAAAGGATTCGTGTTGTGTTGACAGCTAAAGGGGCAAGCTTTGCTCCGTGGGTTTGCCCCAGCTGTCAACACAGTGAAAATAAAAAGTAGTTTTCTAATACACCTACTGTATTAGAAAACTACTTTTTATTAAACAGGACTAATTTTAGTTATAACACATAGACACCGCATTATGAAGCGTTTACAAAGAGAACGAGGTCACCACACATCGGTATGCACAGCTTTACTTCTTTTCTACGATTATGTGCATAACCGACTACCACCATACACCATGGTATACTAGAGCTCCAAGAGGATTCACTGTGTTGACAGCTGGGGCAAACCCACGGAGCAAAGCTTGCCCCTTTAGCTGTCAACACAACACGAATCCTTTTTTTTAAAGGGTCGGCAACGCGCATGTAACACCCCTGGAGTTGCAGGAGTCCATAGGCTACGGTGATCGCTTACTAGCAGGCAGGCCGTATGCTTGTTTGTTACCGTCGTAGTATATAAAAAAAACGTCCTCCTAGCCTAGTATATAGCCCTGCCTGCAAAGCAGAAGGTCCCGGGTTCGAATCCTGGTGAGGGCATTTATTTGTGTTTATCACGAATATTGAATTCTGAGTTATGGATGTTTTTAATGTATTTAAGTATTTATATATGTATCTGTCTATTATATATATCGTCGTCTAGTACCCACAACACAAGCCTTATTGAGCTTACCGTGAAACTAGGTCGATTTGTGTAAGATTGTCCCATAATATTTATTTATTATTATTTATACATATATATACCTACTAACAATAAAAAAATAGGGGCATTCGTTTTCTGCATTGGACAGTTGGCCTGAATAGTGTACTTGCTTTATAAAAAAGTGCTATAACAATAATATGTGCTATAGGTAATTATTGTAACCATTCCAAAAAAAATACCGTAGGTAATATTAACCGGTACCGCTGCCGGCCCATTTCATAATCGGATTATAGGTGCGAGATTTAAAAAAAAAATTATAATCAACTCTCCGACATTTTTTTATTTGCTGCATTTTGTGCCGCCAAATTTTAGGTTCCAACAATCTTGAAAACGAACAAAATTCGGTTTGTTTCTTTATTTAAGTACGCTTTTTTTAAACGATTACAGTGCCACCTGCTTCGAGCTTTGCGCGTTATCCTCATATCGTAAATAAGTTAACGAGTCCCACTGAGTTAAAGCATCCACAATATGCGAGAGTAGTTAAGTTTGAACCTCGTAAAACATAAAATCAGTAATTAAGCTCCGTTACTTTCGTAGTTAATAATCATTAATAAACTCGACTATGCAACGGTTTTCTGCAAAAAAGATAAATTAACTGGAATCGTACAATGTAGTAAAAAAAGCATGTGTGGCAATATACTTACTTTTAAGATGACGATCCTATTGTGAAATTATTACTCTTAATTCGAATATATATGTGTACAGCATCAATAAATTGCTCTAAGTAATAATTTATAATTTGTTGAAGATTCGTAAGTGCTTGTTGCTATGTCATTAATGGAATTGAATGGAATTTAAAATTGAACTGAACTGTATTTTTTCAAATGAATGCATGTTAGAGCCGGTATAGCTTTATTTAGTTTTAATTAATTCCACGTTCAAAATGCTCTGTAACATGCCTACTTGAAAAATAAATATTTTGATTTTGATTTTGATTCTATTTATTCTTGGAGCAGAGTTAAACTTGTTTGTAAAATAAGTTAGGTAGATAAGGAACCTTGTTTTTACTCTATTTAGAACTAAAAATACCTATAGAAGTTGGAGAAAATACGCAGTCCAAAATAGTTTGGAATATGTTCCTGGGTAGTTTGTAGCACAAAAAATATAGAAAACTGGAAAATTTGGAAATAATAATACTTCTGTCGGTTATTGCGAAATTTAAGAGAGTTAATTTACGCAAAATTTTTGGTTAAATAATGTAACTTCCAAGTTCCATAGCAAACATACAGCAAGTAAGTATATTGAATTGAAGTCCATCAGAACATAATCTATCAACATTTCATAAGCTTGTCGATCGATAAATTCCATTAAGCACCAAGCATTAAGACATTGTCTTTAACTTCCTGGCACTAAGTCGTTTATAATTTGTATTGCGTAATAGACTAAGAGCTAAGCCTGCAAAATGGTCTACGATTTTGCCCTCTCAATATATGGTAGGTATATAGATTTGTCCGGCGGATGCCTGGCAGACATATATACCCTTTATGCAGTTTGGACGGATTTCGCGTGTGACGTAGATTTATCACACTCTGTGGTGTGCAAGCCAGCGTAGTGTATAATGAGTAGGCACTCCAAATCAGCCATTTTTCGTGACTAGCTCTCCGTCCACAAAGAACAGTCGGTCTCGCTTGAGATAGCCGAGTAACTGTCAAACGGCGGACTCCAGTCGCGTGTGACGCAGACTTATGTCATGCTGTGTGCTGTGCAGGCGAGCATAGTGTATACCTACTTAATTTCCACGTAGTTTACGCCTTATGTGTTGCGGCTCAAGAAGTCTGGTAACTTAATCTCAAGTTTTGCGTTGGTTAGTAAGCCCCCGAACAAAATAAACGTTAAACTTCGGGTTAATTGGCTAACTTCGCTGGTGAAAGTGGCCCTAAAGATTTATTTTTATTTATTTTTTATTTTATTTATTTTTTCAACATAATGACACAGCATAACAGTCTTAACTAAGTAACTGTGTATTACAAATTTTAACAAAACTTAAATTATCAATAAATTACTGAAGATTTACTTCTATCCATCGCCTCACAGTACCTTATACATTCTCGCCATACCGATTGCCAACCACTAGCAAAAGATAAAATATGACAGACAGATACTAGTATTACTCCTTCTGAATAATCTCCAACACCGATTCCTGTAGTTGATAAGACTGAAATACAGAAGACAAAGTTAGGTAGGTATTTTATTGAGATAATTTACTGTTCCTACACATGTTTCTTCTTCTCAATAATTTCGAATTCTACATCCAGACCTCCTATTTAACAATTTATTCAATACTAGGAAAAAACCCTCCCTTATAATAACCGGTGTGAAGTTAGCAGAAGACAAGAAGTATGAACCATACACGCGTAGATATACGGGCTCATTGCTCATGCGCATGTACAGATAATGTAATTTGAATCGATGCGCTCGAGCAGCCTCGAACAAAGAAACTAATCAACAGGAAGCGATAAACAAACCAGCTTGACGATGAGAAGCCTGTACAAGTATCGAGTATTTAGTAAGTACCAATAAGTTACGCATTGTAATAAGTTAGATAGGTTGGGCCCAGAAGATTCGGTCATTGAACTCAGTAGTTGTAGCGAGCTATCTGGTAAGTGTATTCCTATCTATCGCCGGCACAGATGAGAATAGGTGTAGGGAATAAGTAATTCCTTTCTGTGCTCGCTCTGTGTTCTGTCTGGTGGTGTCTCGTTCATGTAGCGCGGGGACAAATGGGAATATATCATCTGGTAACAAAAATTCGGCAGCAGTGACGGATGGGTAGTGCTATCGGCAATAGAAATATGGTTTTTACCGTCTGTCACTGATTCGCTGTGGGTGTTGAGGTCTAACAATGATGTAAGTGCAAAAGTGACGCATGACATGATAGACGTTAGAAAGATATGCACGCTATCCGTCCTGACTACTTCTTCTTTTCTTTTCTTATTCTGTGCTCGCTCTGTGTTCTGTCTGGTGGTGTCTTGTTCATGTAGCGCGGGGACAAATGGGAATATATCATCTGGTTGTAACAAAAATTCGGCAGCAGTGACGGACGGGTAGTGCTATCGGCAATAGAAATATGGTTTTTACCGTCTGTCACTGATTCGCTGTGGGTGTTGAGGTCTAACAATGATGTAAGTGCAAAAGTGACGCATGAAATGATAGACGTTAGAAAGATATGCACGCTATCCGTCCTGACTACTTCTTCTTTTCTTAGTCGTGTGTGATCCTAGGGGTCGGTGAACAACATTTTTTACTGTCTCCCAGAATTTCTCTCTCCGAGGCATTTCGAAGGCACAGTTTCTGGAGTCCTTTCATGAGGGCTTTTACCTCATCCCTCCGTCGCAATCCCCGGATCTTCAGCAATCTACTCTATTCTGGATAGCAAATATCAATAGCCAGCGACGTCTTCCTTACGCATGCCGATTGTAATTCAGAATTGTGAACGATTGCAAATTTATTGGACTACTTACTTGGAGATATAAGTGATTATCTGGTAATAAATTAACCAAAACAACGTACGGGTAAGGTAAGGTATGCTTAGTCCATTTCAAATAAAAGTAGTGCTAGTTTACTTTTACCGCTGATTTGGCAATTACTGATTTCATGGGAATCAACTTCATCAACTTTTTCAGAAACAAATTGTTCCGGTTTAAATATAACGGTGTGATTATTATACTAACAAAAATCCATAGCTGTACATTATTTGATACAGTATCACGCTCTAATATCCCCGCTTAGAACTACAACAATGGCCGCGGATACGCCCGTCGATTTCTCTGCGAACAATGTTTATGTAGAAAAAAACGGTTTGCGCTTGACCGGCCAAGCGTGACCGACATGGCGTGTGCGCCGTGCTCTATGCACGCGCCATCTTGAATGCGCGGATTGAGTTGCGTTTGCGCCGCTTTTTAGGTAAGTCATTCATTAATACGTTCTTGTTGATCGTAAAGCTTTCTAGATGTACATAAATGGTATGATAAATGCAGTTTCGGTTGCTGTTAAAAGAGCGCTAGTATAATTTGAACTGCTACTTCACTGTATCGGCTATAAACTCACAGGGGTAGAAAAAAGGAGTTGCGGAAGGTTTTGCCAACGCTATGAAACACAAAGCGGAGAAAAGTAGGAGAGCAACCAGACGTGACCACATGTGGCCAAAAAGAATCATTTATTTTCAAAATATATACAGTAAGCGTAACTTACCTAGCTACCTGTTAATTTATGCGCTGGTTCATAATTTTGAATTTATTGTCCACGCCTCGGACACATGGTGAACAAACAAAAAGAAAACAATATATATAATAAGCCCTACACTCACCCGTGGATATATTTGTCCCGACTTCGCTGGCCAGCTTAATTCTTCTTGATATTCAAACAATTTGATCCGCTTTTTTCCCCTGACTTGACTCGACTGTCAAAACTATATTTTTCTTTTTCCCCAACCGAATATATACTTTTAAATGAGATGAATGAACCAAAAAGGATGGATGATAAATAAAAACTTAACATACCCCCGCCCGAGAAAGGCAAAAGCCTTTATCAACAAAAAAAATGTCAACTATGTAACAAAGGTACTAACTTAAACTTAACTAAAACAGTTTGGTATCACCATAACCACCTAGTCATCTAGGGGTAGTCTGCATATTTTAACAACAGGCCGCGTAAGACTACCTGTTGTAGTTTTCAGCCTCACAACCCTGATAACTCCGTCCTTACCGGGTAACAACTCTTCTATCCTACCTAATTTCCATCTTAAGGAGGGTAAATTTTCTTCTTTTAATAAAACAAGATCACCCAGCCTAGGCGGATCAGTCGGAGACGTCCATTTCCTACGCATTTGGAGAGAGTGTAGATACTGTTCACTCCATTTTCTCCAAAGACGCTGCGACATAGCCTGTATCAAACTAAAACGACTCAACCGAGAGTTAGGAACGTCTTCCAGATTGTACTCCGGAACTGAAAACAACGGTCTACCGATAAGTAAATGTGCAGGCGTCAGCACCTCCAGTTCTTGAGGGTCTTGAGACAACGGACATAAGGGACGACAGTTTAACACTGCTTCCACTCTAGTAAATATCGTTACGAGTTCCTCGAACGTTAAAATTTGTTCGCCTATAACGCGCCGCAATAAAGTTTTAGCCGACTTTACGGTCGCCTCAAACAGACCGCCAAAATGAGGGGCCGCTGGGGAGTTAAATCGCCAAGTAATAGAGTGTTTAGCTGCGCCGTCGCTAAGTCCTTGCTGGACTTCCTGAGAAGCCAAGTATTTCCGCACATCATCCAAATACCTATTCGCTCCCGTATAATTAGTTCCGCAATCTGAGCGTATCATGCTTGGCATACCACGTCTAGACGTGAAGCGCGTCAAGGCAGCTAAAAATCCTTCCGTTGAGAGATCAGTGACGCACTCTAAATGAACCCCTTTAGACGCAGAGCAAATAAATACGCAAAGGTAAGCCTTCAAAATCTTTGCGTTCCGCAAACGAGAATGTTTAATGCTAAACGGACCGGCAAAATCCGTTTGTACAGTGTGAAATACACCAGTCGCATTGACCCGATCCCAGGGCAACGCGGACATAATTGGCGCTGTGGGCCTGGCCTTAGTTCTGAAGCATTTTATACACTTATAAATTCGTGTCCGAATCACTTGCCCAGCTGATATAATCCAAAATTGCCGTTGTAAAACTCCTGTCAGGACAGTAGCCCCTGCATGGCAATAAAGTATGTGGAAATGATCCACGATCAGGCCTGTTAAGGTGTGTGACTTTGGCAAGATTGCAGGATGTTTTCTATCCATCGATAAGTTGGAATACTGCAGACGGCCACCAACGCGCAGTAAACCATCATCTGCAATAAAAGGCCCGAGCCGCCGTAACCGCGTAGAGCACTCTTTGTTCCGGGATAAGCAGTGGATGTCCTCCGCAAACTCCACTTGCTGAACCAATTTAATTAACCGCTGCAGAGCAAACCGTCGCTCTGGCACTGTTAGCACTCCCACCACTCTATCCGATGGACTCCTGGCATTTCTTATAAACCTAAAACAATATGCTACGACCGCCAGTAGCATATTCAAACTACTAAACCGGGTATAAATACTGTCATCGGTAGTAATTCCTACTAGAGCCCGAACATTTATCTTATTTTTCCGCAACCCGGGTAATTCCTCTTGAGCTTTGTCCATAATATTCTTCGGCCAGGTGTTTTCATCACCTTTCAGCCAAACCGGTCCCCACCATAATGGATGCTCAAGCAATTCCGATGCGCGACAACCACGACTTGCGACATCAGCTGGGTTCATTTCTGAAGGTAAATGTCTCCATACCATATCTAAACCGCAATTTACAATTTGTGAAACTCGATTTCCCTCAAAAACCTGCAATAAATGTGGTGACACCTTTAGCCACGAAAGCACAATAGTGCTGTCGCACCATCCGACGATGCCATCGATTTTCATGTCATCACTGATAGCAGCAACAACGTATTTCAAAAGTCGGACAAGCAACATAGCCCCGCTAAGCTCGAGTTTTGGTATAGTTAGCTTCGATTTGATCGGCGCAACGCGAGATTTTGCCATCATCAAACTAACTTTTATTTTGCCATCTTGTCCCACAGTCCTCAGATATACCGCTGCACCATATCCAAGTTCCGATGCATCTGAGAATCCGTGCAAGGAACAATGCTTAACGTCTAATAAGACGAAACGCTCCAGACGGAGATGCGAAATTAATGGTAAATCTCCCAGAATGCCTTTCCATTCTACCGCCACATCATCGGGGGCTTTTGAGTCCCACGATAGATTCTTCGACCACATCTTCTGCATAAGGACTTTGCCTTGAAATATTACTGGAGAAATCCACCCCAAAGGATCAAAAGCTCTAGCCAGTGTAGACAAAATTGATCGCTTAGTGCACCCGCTAGTGTCGTCTAGCCTTGTACGATATGAGAAACTGTCACTTTTTGAATCCCACTGAATGCCTAGAAGTTTAAAGAAACTAGGCCCATCCGCACTATCAAATATTTTTTTAGGCTTTTCCAAATGCTCCGCTTCTATGCCTTGTAAGACTTCCCCGCTGTTTGAAGTCCACTTGCTCAATTCAAAACCGCCAGAGCGTAACAAGTCCGTCAGCTCCTGTTTCAATTTGCATGCTTCTTCTATAGAATCTGCTCCGCCTAAAATGTCATCCATATACACTGAAGAGCGAAGAAGGTGCGCCGCTGCAGGATATCTTGTTCCCTCGTCATCTGCTAACTGTCGTAGCGTCCGGATTGCTAGATATGGACTCGATTTCATTCCATAAGTTACCGTATTGAGCCGATAAACCAGCAAAGGTAAGTCAGGAGACTCCCTCCAGAAGATGAGTTGGAACCGCCGATCCTCCTCAGCAATCAAAATCTGTCGAAACATCATTCTAATGTCTGTTGTAAACACATAAGGATGTAATCGAAACCTGCACATTATATCTGCGATATCACGCTGTAACTTCGGTCCCGCGTGTAAACAGTCGTTAAGAGCGACTCCATTACTCGAAATACAGCTAGCATCGAAAACAACTCGAATTTTGTCAGAATCCGCCTTAAATATTCCATGATGTGGAATCACATAACTGCCGCGTGTATAGTCCAGTGGATCTCCATCACAAAGAGACATATGCCCCGTCTCTAGGTACTCCCGCATAAATCCAATATACTTTTCTCTAAACGTTTCATTTCCGTTCGCAAGGAGCCGCCTCTCCATAGCAAAGAACCGCTTCATGGCTATTGGTACCGTGTTTCCAAGATCTGGAGCGTCCGATAAAAAAGGCAACCGTGCCATATATCTGCCCTCTTCAACCCGTCGATGAGTATCCTTAAAAATCATTTCACATTCCAGATCCTTAGGGCATTCCACCTTAGTTGGAATATCCTCAACTTCCCAGAATCGTTCCAAAATCTTATCCGTGCTTGAACTACAGAAAAAGTTCTGAGAGCAAGTCGCTTGAGGACCAGACGCCGCAATGGTAACCGGACCTGACAACACGTCACCGAACACCGTCTTCGATACCCGTGGAATGTGATCTTTAATCTTAAGACGTCCAGTGAGTACAACGTCACAAAGCAAATCTTCACCGATCACAATGTCGATTTCACGACTAACATAAAACTTTTCATCCGCAAGATTATATCCCCGATAATTATGCACCAATTCAGCTGGGAGTGAACATCCTGGTAGGTCATTAGTGAGTTTGTTTAAAACTGTAGCTGTAGTCACTAAAACAGGTTGATCCGTCAGCCTAGGTGTCATGGTCAGATTAACCACACCTCTGCCTCCTTGAACAGGTGTGCAGCCCAATCCTGTGAGTGTAGCCGTATCAGATTTAAACCGCTTTAAACCCAATCTTTGCACACATGCTTCCGAAATAAATGTGCTCTCGGCTCCTCCATCCAGCATGGCCCGCGCCTCTTGGTAGCAGCCACTACCGTCCAATACTCTTATTATAGCCGTCGCGAGGAGCACCTGCCGCTTAAACTGCGGTTTACTGGCATGCAGAGCCGTTAGTCCAGTCACTCCAGGGACCGCACTTCCTGGAACACTGGCCACAGGTGTACTCACACCAAAAGTGCTTGGGAAAGGCGATGCAGAATTGTGACCCCTTCCACTTGCAGCAACATTATTTGATGTCGAACGGTGTTCACGATCTGTACCAGCTGTCGGAAGATCAAAATGTAACAAATAGTGATGTTTCGCCGAATCACACTTGTAACAGTTTTTATTATAAGTGCATTGATCAATATTGTGACCATTTAAACACTTGAAGCACAATCTGAGCGACACAACCTGCCGTTTTCTAGCCGTAGGTTTCATCTCTAAGAACTTTTCACACTTGGCAATGAAGTGCCCGCTTTTTCCGCACATTCTGCAAGACGATTTTGACCCCGCGCTCTGAAAAGCCGCATGAGCCCTAACCGTATGATTCTGTCCTCCGTCACCACGCCTAACCGCTGACGACGTACTGACATGTGAGTCCGCACTGGACTCCAGAATCCGTATTTCCGTTTCCAAAAATTTTAGTAGGTCCGCAAATGTAGGCATCTCTTTCTCAGCGTGCTTATCCTCAAAGTGTTTCTTCAAATTGTTGTCTAACTTTTGAAAATTAATGTAGAACAGCAAATAGCACCATGAATCAACTGGAAATTTCATTTTTTCCAAAGCCTTTGTATTCTCGATTAAAGTGTTAAGGAATGTTTTTAGCCCACTTATTCCTTTCGAGGTGACATTAGAAACACCCAATAAGTTATGCAACAACCGATCCGCCAGCAATCTTTTATTGTTGTACCGCGCATTTAACAACTCGATCGCAACGGAATAATTGTCCCCAGTTACCGATAAATGCTGGACTAAAGTCTTTGGTTCCCCCAAGAGTGATCCTGCCAAATAATACATTTTTTCCGTGTCCGATAAAGAAGAGTCATTGCCCACCAATGACTGAAACAGTTCCATAAAAGGAACAAACTCCTCTACCTGTCCCGCAAAAGTAGGAAGTTTCACTTTAGGAAGGTATGCTCTTTTCCGCGCGTTAGAATTGTCATTGCCGCTTGTGTTGCAACAGCTATTGTCCGAATTAGCTGCAGTCAACCTTAAATGCCGATGTTTTATAAAATAATATTTTTTATTATACGCATCGTATTCTTGTTTGTGACCTTCCCGATCAAAATTCTCAATATCCGCAGCAGATAGCTGGAGTTCATAAAACATTTCCGTATATGCCTCATAAACCTTCTCAAGATCCTGACACCGCACCATAAAATCATTTTCTTGTTCCGAAAACAATTCTGGATTACCAGCCAACCCATACATTACATCAAGACTACGACAAGCTGTTTGATACTTCATCTGCAACAACTGTATCCGCCTAGCTGCTGCCATGTTTACACTTTTATTCGAGTGCGTAGTCCAAACAAATAAAATCAACAGTAACCCTAATAGGAATAACACAACCAAGAAAAACACCATGGAAGCTACAAATAATAATTATACATATCCTCATTAATTATAATAGTTATAATTTTATAACGCACCGACAACCGCATTTTTTTTTAAATATAATATTTAAACCGCACTTCGAAATAATATATTAAGCTTGTTCCGCTAACTTTAATATAAGTTTATTTTACCTTTCAAATAAATGTTCCGAACCTCTGGAATAAGTACCGAAATAGCATTAAGTACCGATAAATAATGCTTTACACCGCATTAACGATAAATACAATACTTGGAAAAATACAAAAAGTGTGCATTTCCTGAGGCTCGAACCATCGACCTCACGCTTGCAAAGCGAACAATGTAACCGCTAGGCCAATGAAGCAATTAAATTATACAACAAAATTAACCTACACTATCGCAATATGGTAACCTGGCAACCAAACTGTTTTAATTTGAGACGTCAAAATTAATAAAATAATTTTAGATAAATTGAAATCGCAATTGAATTTCCCGCATGAAATTCAATCCCAATTTAATATTCCCCAAAAATAGCTACCGCAATTCAATCCGATAAACCGCAACGGATAAAATAAGTATGTAGGTTTTTTTAGTAAGCATGAAATTTAATATGAAAATGAATTGTGACAAAATAAAAAACGTCCCCTCAAATATTAAACAATGAGAACTAAAACATAAATATTTCCCCAAAAAATGACCGAAAAATGAAGCGAATGTGCCGAGGCGTCGACAATAAAACTAAGTCCGAAAATGCATCAATCCGCTCGATTGACCAAAATGTTAATTTATGCGCTGGTTCATAATTTTGAATTTATTGTCCACGCCTCGGACACATGGTGAACAAACAAAAAGAAAACAATATATATAATAAACCCTACACTCACCCGTGGATATATTTGTCCCGACTTCGCTGGCCAGCTTAATTCTTCTTGATATTCAAACAATTTGATCCGCTTTTTTCCCCTGACTTGACTCGACTGTCAAAACTATATTTTTCTTTTTACCCAACCGAATATATACTTTTAAATGAGATGAATGAACCAAAAAGGATGGATGATAAATAAAAACTTATTTATCTCTACCTACCTTAAATCTAAAATATGTCCTTGTGTTCTAAATCTTTTGTTCATTTGTACCATGATTGATGCCAAAATTTTTAATCTGAGCTTTCGAATAGAACCATTTTTAAGGTTCAAGTTAAAGCCTTTAAAAATACTCTCGTTACATTTGTATGAGTTAACGTTTGTTCACCTTTAAAGATCTAGCTTTAATGGGCTATAAAGATAAATTCATTTTTTGTTTAGCCTTCAGTTTAATTCGAGAACAATTTCTATCGGTTTGCAAATTCGAATAGCTCTAAGCAATGAGAAATTAATTAAATTGAGTTCTAATACAATATCATTTGAAACGTAGCGGTGAAACTAGACTACAGTAGCATCCTCGGTAGGTATTAATTTGTCTAATTGTACGTCGGCCTACCGACCTAGATAATGGTTCTAATTGTTTTCGGTAACACGCAAACGTTCGAAGCAGGTTTCTTAATATTATGAAGCGAGTTCAGAGTTGTTTGGATATCCTTTATAACTTATTCTAATTATTACTGATTGTAATGATAGATGAGTCTCATAATGCGCTACCCGACCTACTGCCACGAAAATCGAAAGATCGAAAATTGTATCTTCCTCTCTGTCAGAAGTCAGACTTCCTTATTGTTCCTGCGTACTTCGGAGATAAAAGTCGGCGACGAAAGTAGAGTCTGGCTAAAATATCTTTGCCCTAGTAATTTTAATTTTAATTATACCTACTTACCGATTTACAGGTAAGTAGGTATAAGTAGGCATAAGTATGGTTCAGAAACCGTAACTGCAATTTAAATAGCACTTAACTTTACGTGTGCCAAATTGGTAGGTATAGGATTTTAACCGGGTACGGAGGGCTAAACTTCATTTCAGCATTACGAGCATGCTTATTCTGCAATATTTAAATGAATGTAAATTGTTCCGGGACCCTGGGCCTCTGGTGTGGTAAAGGAAGAACGTGGCATAAGCCTTAGAACTCGTAGGTATTACTTATGCCGTATGCACAGCTTTAATACAACGGGAGAGGCAATTTTTTCATATGAAAACAACGCACCCCTTTGAGGATTCTCGCGATGTGTCTAACTTTTAATGCTTTGCATATCACTATTTACCACTAGATGGAGCATATAAGACTAGATATAATCTGACAATTACACTATAGGCTGCAGTAATTTTTTTATTTTGTGTATTTATGCCTCCCTCTTTTTTTAGTCCGAAAAAAAGAGACGCACATATATTTAAAAAATGTACCGCTGCCTGTAGTTGTCAGACTACGAGTATACTAACTAATGTAACGTGTGCAAAAGGCGGTTTCTTCAAACCTTATTTACACAACAACCGCTATATCGTGAATTTCAATCACATTTTAATGATCGGCTCTTTTGTGCAAGCCAGTGATCAAATGTCGATATACGCCGGGACAGTTTCCATAGTAGGAAAAAGCTATGTAATAACCAAGCGACAATACACACAAAAGTTATTATAGGAACATACATTTAAAGACAAAACATTTATTTTCATAATATATACAGTAAGAGCAACTTACCTAGCTACCTACCTCTACCTACCTTAAATATAAAATGGGTCCTTGAGGCATTGTACCTAGGATGCTGGTGGCATTTTCTCGTTCTATCGCAATGCGATGTTGTGCGAGTAAGCCACCAGTAGCAGTACCATGAGTTGCCAACAATTCGTTAGTCGCTAGAGACTAACGCTTTCTAAAGTATTTGCAACTCGCTCGCACCAATGAGAAAGAGCAGGATGCAAAATACTCTGGATTCTAAACCAGCTATAGAAACGTCACTGTCAAATGAGCACTTAATTTGGTACCATAGGTTTTTATTAGCGCTGGCGAAGGCGTGAGAAGCTCTGGCTACGCGATCGCGCCTAGGGTTGCCATATGGACAAATTGAATTTCCCGACAAAAATTCCCTACAATCTTTACAGAAAGTCGGTAATGACAATTTTTTCATGTGGTGTTTTTGGTCAATTTTGAAATTACAAGGTAGAGAGCCCAGTAAAGTGATGTGCAAAATTTGTAGCAGTTACTTTAGCATAAAATATAAAGGTGCAACAGACATTCAGAACCATATTCAGACTGGCAAGCATCGGAACAGAATATCAAAACAGTGATAAAATAAATACAAAACTCGACGCATTCATTAAACCCCAAAAATCAGGGAGCTCTTCTGCAGCTACGCAAGCAGCCTATGGCTACTATTCCACACTGTGAAACACCATCAATAATTTAATTCCATGAATTGCACATCGAATTTGATGCCAACAAATGCTGCGAAATATCCTAGGGTAGAGGATCCAAAAGATGAACAACCCCCAATAGATGAACGTTGTTCCTAAAAATCCCAATAATTAAATCCTGACGTACTTTATAAGCTTAAGAATATTTTTTATTAAAACTTTAACATTTTCCCTTCATAGACCTTTAAACTTTTAAATAATAGATTAGCGTATGTGCTTGTGAGAGCTCACCGAAAATATGCCTCGCGCTGAAATCGCCGTTTGTATATGGGATTCTTATTAAGAATGGCGCTTCAAAATTTAAGGAAATTAATTCGTATAAAATTTAATAATGTTTCTACTGACATGCTTTTGCTTGGTAACGATTCTAGATAGACTAATCCCGCTTCCCTTTACGTTATTAATAAAGGCATTATTTAACTTATTTTATTAAATATTAACCGTTCAAGTTATGGTTCCAATATCGTGTGATTTATCCAATAGGTGAACAGCGTTCAACTTTTGGGTAAATGTTAGTTTTTTGAAATATTTATACAAATCCTAACGGTAACGGTAGATACTCCATTTATGTCTTAAATTTCTAGTTTGCCGTTCCTTGATTTTTTGACTAAAAGATGAACGGAACTTTCCTTGCCTAACTCAATTATTACGGGGTATATTTTTGTATGGAAACGGGACTGTTCACTGTATTAAATTATACCTAAAACATGAACTATGAGAATTTACTAGTTCATCTATTGGGCTGCATTCCAATACATGAACGATTGTGTTACTTTTGTTAGTTCATTTCATCAACATCGTGCCCAAAACTTGAATGAACTAAATTTATTTTGTCTTCCTATACTACCGTTCATCTATTGGTGCCCAGCCGTTTATAATTAGGGTACTCCCTTTTGCATTTTTACTGGTTCATCTTTTGGGGTAAAAATGTTCAGAGTTAGGGCACTTTGTTCATATTCTAGGGAAATTGGGCCATTTTGGAACATAATCATTTTTATAAAAATATTGGATCGTTGAAAGAGGGTTTGGAATAGTTTAATCTAAACTTCTATATGTAGTATAGTATAAAAAAATACATTTTAGTGACAATTTGTTGTAACATACGTAAAAAAAATACCAAAGTGAGGTAAGTCGCTTAACCGTTCATTTATTGGTTCCCCTACCCTATTTCAAATTGCTCCGAAAGGAATATTATTGTTTTGTTGATTACTGTTTGCTTATATTTGTCATTTAATTCGTAATGTTTATACTGTAAAGATTTGTGTATTGCCACTAAGACCCATATTGGCCATATTACACTATACCAATTAATTTTTATACCATATAGGATCATAGTGTCTAATGAAAGCTGCATGCCTACCACGAACATCGAAAATTGGCATTGACGGGAAAACCTCTTTGTCACTCCAATTTCCAAGTGTGACAGAGATGGAGATACAAATCCGCAATCGTTCGATTTTCGTGGTATAGGCCCTGAACCCAGCTATTATTTGAGTGGCAACACCCCAATAAAATGTCATTCTGACGTTGACAAGCTAGTTGCTGTTAGCAAGAGTCCGTATAAAAGGCAGCCAAATAATCGGCAGCCCAATAATTCGTGTCCATTTTTTTGGTAGTGATTATTGTACTGCAAAAACTGGCTTCGGATTATTGGCCCGCTACCGAGCTTGTCCGACCCGATAAAAGGCAGCCCAATCAATAATCAGCGACCCAATATTTGGCGACCACGATGTACATGGATTAATGGGCTGCCGATTATTGGCCTGCTTCGAGATTGCTCGATCCAAGAAAAGGCAACCCAACAATCGTTGACCCAATAATACATGTATATCGTGGTCGCCAATTATTGGCGCGCCGATTATTGGGCTGCCTTTTCGCGGGATGCGAAAAAAGTCGGTTCTGGCGCTTCGCCGGCCGCTACTGCGGCACGCCCGCTTCGCTCGCTCGGCTCGCGCGCTGTTAGGTTGCAGTTCTACCTAACACTCCTCCTCGCTTCGCTCGTCGTCGTACCTAAACCGACCTGCCTTAACATTCGATCTAAGGAGTCTGTATAAAAAGCAGACAAATAATCGGCAGCCCAATAATTCGTGTCCATTTTTTTGGTTTTGGATTATTGGGTTGCTGATGATTGTACTGTAAAAACTGTGGCTTCGGATTATTGGCCCGCTACCGAGCTTGTCCGACCCGATAAAAGGCAGCCCAATAATCCATGTACATCGTGGTCCCCAATTATTGGGTCGCCGATTATTGGGCTGACTTTTCGCGGGAGTCCGTATAAAAGGCAGCCAAATAATCGGCAGCCCAATAATTCGTGTCCATTTTTTTGGTTGCGGATTATTGGGTTGCTGATTATTGTACTGCTAAAACTGTGGCTTCGGATTATTACCGAGCGATTACCGAGCTTGTCCGACCCCGATAAAAGGCAGCCCAATAATCGGCGACCCAATAATTGGCGACCACGATGTACAATTGTACATGGATTATTGGGCTGCCGATTATTGGCCTGCTTCGAGATTGCTCGACCCAAGAAAAGGCAACCCAATAATCGGCGACCCAATAATCCATGTACATCGTGGTCGCCAATTATTGGGGCGCCGATTATTGGGCTGCCTTTTCGCGGGATGCGAAAAAAGTCGGTTCTGGCAGTTAGGTCGCAGTTCAACCTAACACTCCTCCTCGCTTCGCTCGTCGTCGTACCTAAACCGACCTGCCTTAACATTCGATCTAAGGAGTCTGTATAAAAAGCAGCCAAATAATCGGCAGCCCAATAATTCGTGTCCATTTTTTTGGTTGCGGATTATTGGGTTGCTGATTATTGTACTGCTAAAACTGTGGGTTCGGATTATTGGCCCGCTATCGAGCTTGTCCGACCCGATAAAAGGCAGCCCAATAATCGGCGACCCAATAATTGGCGACCACGATGTACATGGATTATTGGGCTGCCGATTATTGGCCCGCTTCGAGATTGCTCGACCCACGGAAGAATAACTAGCGTGGAAGTAGTACGATAACTGTCAAATGAGAACAGTTTGGAGCGATCTATATTTTGGCAGTGGATTTCTCAAATGTCGTAAGTCTAACTTAATTACGTGCCTCTTACGACATTTCTAAAATCCGCTATCAAAATATGCGACCAAGTTAAGTTGTAATGCATTGATACCGACTACCAAATTACAACGATGTGTTTAATTTGGCTGCTTGGACCAATTGCATCAAAAGAGATCAGCAAAACTGTTTTCAACCTACGGAATCGGAGAAATAACAAACATATATACATCTCTTTTTGTCACTTCCTTTACTTGGTAAGGAAGTGAAGGACGAGTTTATGACTTTGATGTTTTCAGTTTTGACGGGAGGCTTGGCTCGACCCAAGAAAAGGCAGCCCAATAATCGGCGACCCAATAATCCATGTACATCGTGGTCGCCAATTATTGGGTCGCCGATTATTGGGCTGCCTTTTCGCGGGATGCGGATTAGTGGCACCCTTTCGCGGGATGCGGATTAGTGGCACCCGTTTAATAATATGTGTGATATCCGCGTGTTAAATAGAAGAGTTTTGTTGGAAATTCACTGCTGAAACATGGGTAAAACCATTAAAAGTTGTGTGCGGCAGATACTTTTTACCATTATAAACAAATTCAAACAAAAACAAGAAGAGAGGGATGCTTTGCTTAAACAGAAAAAAGAGTCTTAAATGTGTTGAACACATTTATTGGTTAGTAAATCATGTTAATTCATCATGATATCTTGTTGTCATATTTTTTTTGTCCAATCTATGTTTAAATTAATAAATTTAACGATGTATTCCTTTCAGATAAACTCGACGTTTCTGATAAAAAAACAGTTCTTTTGGAAAATCTCGGGAAGCTGAAAGATTTGGAGCAAAACGATTTGCTGGATCAGAACAAGTATTAAAAGGAAATATCTTCAATGACTGGTAAATATTAAATTGAATTAAGTAATCGTCTTTTTCAAATATATGTAGATGCATAGGTTATCATCTTGTTACCTGTTGTTGTGTCCTTGTTACCCACTGTAACTTATCATATTCAATCACTCAACATTTGCAATTTTATTAATAGACTAATATCACTAAAACATACCTAATTAACACTCATAGGTTTGGTACAACTAATAATAGATACTTATAAATTTATTGTATGCAGAGCAAACATCATTTTATTGTTTGTGAAACAAGCATACCTCCATGAGCACATATAAGAATCTATTGGGTTTATACATGCCTTGCTTGTTCTTAAACTGTTGACATTCAACCCACACTGATTTTACTTTTATTAAATCTGAATTAGCTGTAGAACAGTACACATATTAAAGTGTTCTCTTTATTTCATTTGTTCTTACAGATGTCAGTTTATCAACATTGAATAGAATAATCAATGACGGAAAAGTGAAACAACCACACAAGCCCACGGTATCCAATTTAGACAGTTTTGATATCCAAGCCATCCAAAACAAAATAAATGAATTTCATATGGTAAAAAAGCAAGTGCAGATGTCTGTTGACAGAGTTAAGAGAAAGCTTAAATCTGACCCAACCAATATTAAAGAAACATAGTGAAACTAGTGGAAGTTAGGTACAATTCATAAGGACACCACAGGAGAAAAATTCAGTTGGAAACAGGAATAGTTTTATTAAAACAGTTGCATTATTTTCAGATACCATCAGTTAAACCAAGGTGCCGGCGACCATTCTGTTCACCCTCCAGTGAAGCGCTGAAAGAAAACAGTTTTATTTATGTAAAAAGTAATAAAATTTGACATATTTCAATGGGATGTTTAATTTTACTCATTGATAAATAATGTTTTCACATCTTAAAGATTACATTGGCAGTAGGAATTATGATACAATTTTAATTTAGAGAAATATATGGGTAAGGTCATATAGACTTCACAGAGCAAAAGAACTCTGCAAACATTTAGGAATGGTTATGAATGTGTAGTTTTAATAACCAATGCTATGCTAGGTACAAACTACTCAAACTAAATACAAAAATGATATTGTAATAAATGTTTCCTATATAGGTACATGTTTCCTATAAAGATTGCATTTCATTTGATAACCGGTTGGCGTAGTTGGTAGTGACCCTGCCTGCTAAGCCGATGGTTCTGGGTTCAAATCCCGGTAAGAGCATTTATTTGTGTGATGAACACAGATATTTGTTACTGATTCATGGATGTTTCCTATGTATTTATGTATTTGTATACTTATTATATATATATCGTTGTCTGAGTACCCGTAACACAAGCCTTATTGAGCTTACTGCGGGACTTAGTCAGTTTGTGTCAGAATGTCCTGTAATATTTATTTATTTACGAAATTTATTGTTGTTGGAATAGTTTTCAGATATATGAAATTAAAGTTTGTCTAAAGGTTTATAGGTATACAGGAACAAATAATAAAAAGTTCATTTAAATGTTGATAAGTAATACAATATGATTACCTTTGGCAATATTTTTATGCTTATTAGTGAAAAATACTGCCCGGTGAAGACATTTCTTCTTTATTTAGGCAGACTTGAGTCTTCTTGTCTTGATTATTCTATCTGAAAATGAAAGTAATAATATTATTTTTCTACTTTTTAATAAAGTCATCAGTTAATACAGTCTATTAAACACAAATTTTCACTAGTAGGTAAATAGGCTTATAATAGTTACAAAGTAGTTATAAATAATGATTAGTAGGTACATGGACTCCAGTTGTGTACCCTACGTACAGCTATGATTTTTCTTTAGGTTCCTTAGTATGAACCTAAAGAAAAATAAGAGCTGTAGGTAGGGTTTACAAAAAGTATATAAAACCAACATATTTTATGTTGTACATGTACAATGTACACCTAGATTCAATTAAGTACTTACTTACAAGATTAAAACCTACCTAAATGAGAAAATTTGTAATAGGAGTAATAAGTACCTACACATATATAGGTAAATAAGAAAGCTCTTCTAATGAGTAACAAAACTGCTTACATTTTTGGTCCATGAGCACCTGAGCGCCGAGTAGATTGCTGAACTTAGTTCAATGATTATCTTCAGGATTTTGCGTCTGTTACAGACGATATAAGATTGCTATGGTATTGGTGGCTATGGAGACCAATGCACGAGTGGCATAACCTGCTTCTCTTCTGCTCTGAACAGTATATCATTTCCAAACGCACCCGTCACACGTGAACACTTTTAAATGCAAAATACACGATAATCCGAAATTTGCCAATATATGTTGTCGACTCAAAACTCTTATTTTTTTACGTTCTTTCATTTGAGTATAGTTTCATTCGGTTCCGTGTAATTTTGTAACTGACAGTAGGTTTAGAATTAGAATGTACTGACGCCATTAAGCGTTTGTCACGCACGACTTTGGCAGTGAGAGTCGTAGCTACAGAAGCTCACGCCTTTTTCTAAACCGATTGTCAAACTTGAAACTCATGGTACCGCAATTAACAAAATTGTATGGGTTTGACAGTTGAGCGTTAGACGCTCACGCACATTTTCTACAGACGCTTTCGATATCTACACCAGCTCACGCCTCGTTAACAATGTAACTCATGGTAAGGGTACAGCTCTTTGGTCACCAGTTACATCAACCAGACATAACGTTACATATAAATACCTAATAAAAACTATTGCTCAATAAACAATTTTACATATTTTCAATACTATATCCGGACATGTATGTGCAACAGCTGGTATCTTATTTACTTTGAAATATGAACCACTTGTGAACTCCCTAGAATTGCACAACATTGAATCTATTCTGTTTTAACTCTGATGTATGTAGTTGGTTCTATATACTTATTTGAGCACAAAATATGACTATAAAAAAATATTTACCTAACAAGCGTTTAGACATTAACGTCTCACCATGCTGGATCTACTGAGGATTAATCTATGGCTATGCATTATCTCACGGGATTGTGAAACTTCCACCAAGTATATGTATACACTGTCCTTGGCAAAGTGTATAATTCAGGCATTTTATAAAATACGAGTACCTAGTAATTTTATAGAATGCCTGGTAATGTGTAATTTTATTTATGTACCAACTCGTACGGTTAATCATTAGTATCATTACACACTTTTCCTATGCAGTGCCGGTCATTGTGATAATGCATTGAGAAAACTATGTACATGGTGTTATTTTATTTAGCAAATAATCGCGAGAAGCATCAAGTTAATTCATACTATTCTTCTTCCTAGTGTTTTTCCGGCTTATGACACGGCTCAGGGTCCGCTTTGGAAACTAATCCCAAAATTTGGCGAAGGCGCTAGTTTTACGAAAGCGGCTGTCATCTGACTTTTCAACCCAGAGGGTAAACTAGGCCTGAATTGGGATTATTCCAGTTACCTTACGATGTTTTCCTTCACCAAATAGCGATTGGTCTGGAAAACTCATTGGTACGAGCCGGGGTTTGAACCCGCGACTTTCGAATTGCAAGCCGCACGATCTTAACGCTGGACCAACGCTCTTCAAATTTAATTCATACAATATACACAAAATTTAAAGATTATGTGCATAATACAAATACTTGCCGATTATGCAACTACATTGAATGTTCAGCTGAGAATAAGTTTTTTAACAGGTACCTACTAATCTTCTAGAACAATTTACCTGAAATGAATGAAATGTTTTTAAAGCCTGTTCTATTTCCAAGATCACGTACCTAGTACCTACGTCATGCCAAGATTCTGGCAAACTTAATTTTAGACAACCGGAAAGACTGTATTGATTACTTACAATAAAATTATTATATTGGCTAAGTAGAGTCATTTTGAAAACATGCGTAATTGTGTGCAAGTCGTACCTACCTAAAGAAACATCCTGAATCTTTGGTAGGTAGTAGTTAGGTAAATGAAATAGCATTTATTTCAGACTTTTAGCCCATATAAAATGTACCTACCTACAATAAGTTAAAGTTAAAGTTATTCGATTCGAGTTCGTCGATTTCGAAATCGAATCGTTGTTGGCAATATCTAAGTACCAGGAGCGTACTCTATGACAAATTATGAAATTTAATTTTGAATGGTTTCTTCAAGATAACTTGCATGTGGATAAGATTTGTAATCGTATACAATACAATACAATACTCTTTATTGCACACCTCACACAGATGAAATACAGTTACAAGAGAAAATAATAATACAGAACAGTAACAGTAAGGGGTAACAACAGGCGGTCTTATCGCTAAAGAGCGATCTCTTCCAGACAACCTTTGGGTAGTGGAGTACAGATCAAATGAAAAAATGTATTAGGTGGCACAGAGATTAACAAAAGCACACAAACAACACACACAATAAATATACATACCAAAATAATAATACGATAAAACATACATACATACATACATACATAAACATACATACATTATAAATACATACGTAAACATACATACATAATATATATATATATATACATAACGATGAGTGAAGAAGAGAAACGACAGTGTCAAAGAAGAAGAAAAAAAGAAGCTCGAAGAACTCGAGCTCGGGAGCCCGTGAGTGAAGAAGAGTGTCAGTGTCAGTGTCGTATGTATGTAGTCTTTATTTTAATCGCGATATTGAAGGGAAAAATGTTGAATTACACTCGGCGGCAAAGTTTTTTCAACTCTCGTGCCTTGAGACCCTCGTAAAGCTGAAGATTCTCGTGCCTCAATTTAGGAATATTTTGCTTGCTCGGGTCATAATATAAACCCGAGAGTTAAACAACAACTTTGCCCCCTTGTATAATAAATAACTATTATTCATCATCATAATATAAATATAACTAGTGTGTTATAAATAACCTCTACGTTATAGTGGGTCGCGTGCGACACAAAATCCGCCCATCCTCATAAAACAAACGACTGATATTAAAGGGGAAGTCACAAAAGCGGTATAATGCCAGTGGATAGTTCCTACGCCATTTTATTACCCCAAATATGAGCTACGATTCAAAGTTTTCATATCAATTTTCTACTCGTAGCGTGACACATCGCCATGAACGGTTCCCAGAGTTTTTATCGACTGAAACCGAGCTGAAATATAAGGCTTGAGAAAGCAAAAAAATACTTAGGGTGCTTTGGGGTATATTTGACATATTTTTAGATGAGTGTAGAGTATGTTAGGGTTTCGGCTCGTAAGATTTACACTATATCGTATATGATCATATATCTGACCATAGATTCCATGCCGTACTTTTTCTTCACGCTGGTAAAAATGGGAGGCATATAGATCTATGATCAAAGATATTTGATAATGTCATATGGATCTAAGGAGTATTCCTTTCAAGTAATGAGATCATTTTAAAATTGGATATCAACCCATCAACGGTTTGTGAAAATAGCGTTTTAATACTTTACTTGACTCTGGAAATAAATAAAAATAAAAGAATATTTTAATAATAATCGTGTTTTGGTTAGTAAATAATAATATTATTATACACGGCGCCCGTGAGCATTGCGAGAGATTTTAACAGCGTATTCCTGAGGCTAAAAGTAACAAAAAATGTCGTATTAAGTGCATTGGATTAGGGCAATTTTTATTTAAACATAATTTTACCGCCACTCGGTAAATAACGCGTTTTGGAATGTGATATTGCTACTAAATTTACTTACGTGGTATCAAAGCATTAAAAAAAAGAAAAAAACAAAAATCATATGACATTTTTTGTTTCTCTTAGCCTCAAGAATACGCTGTTAAAATTTCTCGCAATGCCCACGGGCACCGTGTATATTTATCACAACATTTTTTTGCAACACCAATATTTCGTACTATTTTAGCAATTGAAATTTATATGCGTTATTTCTTTATCTAACGATTTTCACTTCAAAAAGTATACCGGACTGTTAAGAACCATATTTTTTTGTTCTAAGTACTAATTTAACCCGATTCACGGTGAACAACAAGATTTAAAAAAAAGTATCAAAATTAATTTTTGAATATTGTATCAGTAAGATCAGTGATACATTTATTCGATTTTTTCTCGTAAATGGGTTTTTTAAAACTACAGATAGACCGTTATGCTGTTAGGTACTCAATAATACGACAAAAATGACAATCTAACGTAAAAACAAACGACCAATGATTTAACTTATCAGATTCCCGAGTTATCTGGCATAGGGTACTTTAAAAAATCCTCATACAGACCGCAGTTCACGTGCGCACACGACTAGCAACGCGAAGTCAACCGAAATGGAGGAGCAGATAAATATGGCGTCTTGACAAGTGTCCCCAGTGTAGAAATTGTTCCCAGTTTAGTAGAGATTTGCGATTTTCGACTTATCCCCATTTTCGATTTTTTCCCAAAGCATCCTACATACGAGGATACGAGTTTAGACGTGACATGATCCTCGAAGGGACCCCATACAAAATTGCTGTAGGTTTTATAAACTATATTTAATCGACGGACCAACGGTTGTAAAGTACTACATACTCATAGTAGAGGAACCGAAATAAACCCTTCAAATAAAACCGTAGCGTTTCATGTGTCGTAATTTCCAACAACCACAAATGACTTTATTGTACTAAACGTTCGTTATAACAGCCTATTTTACCCAAATGATGGAGTGATTGGATTGCGTGGGCTAATGAGGCCCTTATTAACAAGCTACTTTTTACCACAATAACAATTTTCAGTAATTATAATAAATATTGTATTATATTTGTGATAAACTTGGAAGTAATTTGGTTTGTGTGCGTGAGAGTTATCGCACGTTGGCATATACCCTAATCGCCCTATTTGGTGAGCCGTTTTCTCCATAATAAACCACTGATTATTTCAAATATCATATTAAACAGTATGAAGACGCCATAATTCACCATTTGAATAGTTCAGTGCGATAAAGGATTAAAGTTTTTCAAATTAATTAATTTGAAATTCAACGCTTTAGAACAGATTAATCGCGTTTATTAACACCATTATCCTACGGCTCTACGGTTAAGACGATGACTCTCAGTATATATTATAAGTAACTCTATGATGATGACTGAGAGAATGCGAATTCTCGCTGTTAGGCGGTTGAATTGATTTGATCGAATTCGCAGAACATTCGAGAACGCGGAAACAGAAGAGAGGCTAAAATACAGGATGTAAAAAAAGTCCCGAATGATACTTCAACATCGGATAAGGTCAATAGGTCAATAGTCGATAAGGCCTTTCCGAGTGCACACTGGCACTAATAATGTTTAAAACGGTCAAAATTTATGAAAAACTTTAATTCGACAGTACCTAACTCAAAAACCGTGCCACTTTTACTGCGGTCATGTTAAGTTGGTTTGGTACCTCTTGACCTGGTCTACCTCCAGTGTCACTGTGACGTGTCATTTATGGGACACCCTGTATAATGATAAGACTAAACTACGAGTAAGTATACCATAAATATTGCAAACACATACAAAATGACCTCCACGAGGCAAATGCCAAAGTTTGACATTTAACGGCTGAGAATGTACTCAAGTTTCACAAAAACCACCAATAAAATTACTTGAATTGCTTCACTATGTTTCTTCGCAAAAGTTTTTTTTCCAGTTCTTCTCGATATTTTTAATGTATCTATTTATTAATTAGAACGATCGCAGTTTTCTACTTTGTTTTTTTTTTTGTAATAAAATCTGGACTTTTTAATCCATTTTTCCGAGCGCTGGCGAACATTCTGCTTAAAAGAAAAAGTATGTGGCAGATCGCAAAACCCATGGCAACCATGAACATTCGTAGACCATAGTTATACTGGGGCCATATAAGCAAATATTCGCCAACACTCGTCTGTGACGGGAATATCGTTTATTGCGTAGCGCACCCTGCTTTATCGACAAAGTCAGGGCCTGTCAAAACCTCCCCCACTGCGCATGCTCGTGGCATTTGACAACACTGACATCCTTGGCATCAAGTAAGGCACGCTTAGAAAATATTACGGGCTAAACCCTAAAAACATATCAATATTTCATTTAAAACGCAAGTTTATCTCTTATATTTCCGTTTTGAGTTTATCTGTGTTCTTTTCCCGACGCCTTCGTGCTTCATTTCCCCGTTTTCCAGTGCTGTTTCATAAGATAACCAATCTAAACAATCTAATCCGCCATAACCCGATGTAATAACTGAGGAACGATGTGGTAATAACAGCTAGTGGACAGTGAACTCAAAATGATAAAAAGAAAAGTGCGGTGGACATTTTCTGTGTGAATTTAAAGGATAATCTAATTATGGACTAAATGGGACTGACTGCCGTAATCTATGCTGTGACTTGAAGCAACGTAAAAACGCGTTGAAATTAACTTAAAACTATGTTATAAGACTTAAAATATCAACAAAATTAAATACATATCATTTGTGTGCCTGTAAATTTAAGCCATATAATATTTACCTATTGATAATCTATTGAACATATTTTGGCATATTTATCACAATTATTCACGATTATACATTTCGAATTTATATGGAAAAGACTATTTGATATATACAAGAATTCTGAGTTGTGAATTTTGCAATACTATTGGGACTTGTCGGCGAGGATCTTCATTGATTGGTGAGTATTCTTTTACAGTTTATTTATTCCTAAAGTGCGCTAAAATTACTTGAAATTGAGCGTCAAATTTTTGCTGGACTTGTAAGCATTTTGTCGTTTTGTTGAATGTACAGTCGCGTTCAAAAGAGCTTGGACATATTCAGAATGAATTTAATCATAAATTGTCCATGCACTTTTGAACGCGACTATAGGCATCTAATAGGGTTTTTCATTAAGTAGTCCACTTGTGGCTTCTCTCTACGTATTACTGCGACAAGGTACAATACAAACATATGCGTTCAGTTTTCTGTACCAGACCAGAGAGCCTGCTTTAGACTATGAGAGTTGGAATCGCAGGTGACAATCTATAAGTAGGTATAGTCTGACCAGCGAACGAGCGCAGTAACAGTAGGCAAAAAAAAATATCCATTCCTTTTTTAGGAATGATAATAGTTACTAGCGTAAGAATAAAAACTTATTAACAAACCTGCTTCAAAAAGTGAAAAATAAAATTAATTCATTTTTATTTGCTGTAAGGTTCGAAAAGGATGAATAATCACACAAATTGAGGTACCTAACACCAAATAGCGCTACCAAAACGTTTGAAGTCGGTGCTAAGCCATAAGAGAAATGATCTCTACAGTCCACCAGTGCCATAACCTAAAGGGAAAAGTTTACTTGCGTTAATTCACAACATTCAATTATTTTCTAGAGTCACAGCTCCCTTGTTTAGGGTTGTTTCGTAGCCTATAGCATGTTAATCTCGTAACGTAGAGGAATATTGTGCTACGCGCGTGCGCATTTCACGCGCACAATAAGGCCTACCGCTACCACGAATTGATGTGGTTAACTATTTTACGTTTACTATAGTTGCATCTCACTGCCTTTAGGGCATTTTCGCGAGCAAAACCCAATATAGTATTTTTTCTAGCAAATCGTTTTTCCTACTCAGAATCACGAGCTCTTTCAATCTTGTGGACAAAAAGTAGGAGTTTTTTTTTTCTAAATTTACAGACGTTTTACACAAGCTCTCCATTTTGTGACCGCCGTACAAAGTGTTTGAAAAATAATAACGGATTGCAAAATGAAATTCGGGACGCGTTTTTTCTTCCAGTAGGATCGAAAGAGCTCGTGATTCCGAGTAAGAAATACATTTAATTTACCTATTTTAGAAGAAATAAAATACAAATTGGATTATAAATTGAAAGAGATGTCATATACTACAGAAAAAGTGACCAAGGTCCCCGGTGAGCAGGGCTGGGATCGAACCAGCGACCTCCTGCTTTTGCGGATTTCCTAAGTACTTATATGCAATCCTTTCTTATTTTTAAACGTTTCTTTAAGATGCGTTCCGCTCATCCTACAGCTCAGACTTACGCCCAGTGCTGCCCTCTAGATAATCTTTACAGATTATTTTTAACTAGAAGCGAGAGATGGCGCCACCATACTGTACAATTGTAAAGCATGAATGAAATCATTTATTATTTATAATAAATGTTTTGATTCATGTTTTTAGTAGGCGCACTATTATATATAAATTGAAAGAGATGTCTTACACTACAGAAAAAGTGACCAAGGTCCCCGGTGAGCAGGGCTGGGATAAATTCATGCTTTACAATTGTACTAATTAGATTCTTCTCGCGAAAATGCCCACCAGCATTGAGCTTGAGACGCTATAGCGGGTATAGTATACTACAGTAAACAGGTCTGCGTCGACTTCGGCACGCCCACTAACCTTTGCTTTCAAGCATCTGACCTATAACTCTGCGGAAAATCGATTTGATTTTGGCTGGTGCATATTTAAAATTAATTCCCACATCACTTTTCCTATTCTTTATCCTCTTAGTCCTTGCCAATGAAATATTTTTACGACTTTTTTTCTATTGAACTTATTAATTACTATATAAGTAGGATCTTGGGTCGTAGGAGAACAAAATAAGATTATATCATTTTATAACCTTTTTAAATATGTCAAGCCCACACAAACCATCCACTCACGTCATTTTCCTTTATCATAACACGGGGTACGTATCAAAACACAATCTGTTAAAAGTGCCGCTACTTAGGTAAATAAGAAACACATTAGCATCTATTTACCCACGCATTTACCCCAAAGGGAGAAGGCCAAATTGACGGCGAAATAAATAAAGGCGTGTCGAGATAGCCTAACGGGCGAATTGAGTTTCGGATTACACCCGGTAATCGCTGAAGGAAACCTCGTTGAAATTTTAAGGCTTCTTCGGGACTCTGTTCGTTACTTCAAGTTAAATTATTACATTACGTAGGCACTTTCTGTTTCGTGCTAGAATGTTCCACAGTCTTGTGATTATCGATCAAATTACTTTCTGAAGTCAAGGATTATTATTCTTACGCTTGTATTGCGACTACGAAAAAAGGGAGGCGTAGGTATAGAGTTTTTTTAATCTACTGTCAGATTGGTTTTTCAGTAGATATTTATAGTTGTTGATTAGAAAGTATTTTTGCGTAATGAATTGACTGTCGTTAATAATAAATCCTAAAGGCGAATAAGTATTCACTAACAAAATGTTGTAGAAATTATACGTTGACTATGATTGTTTCGTAAGACCTTTCGTCTTTCCAGGTCGGTTACATACTCGTATGTAGGTAGTAAGTAAACCAATTACCAGTCGGAAAATTCAAATTATTCGTAGATTAACCCATGTTTATCATACTAAAACACCGAAGTTGTTTTATAGTTAAATATGACATGTCACATTTAACTACAACATTCAGGTAGGTACTAGATCACCACACACGCGATGTCACATTTTGTATTTCCAAAGCTACGAGTCGTGTCAATATGGCAGTATGGCAGTAATATTGCCGAGACAGGGCGCGGCTCGCGTGCCTACACCGGCAACAAACAACTTTGCTTGCATGTTTAGTCAGTTATTTACCTATTTTTTCTACTAATGTCAGATAAGCTTAATGGATATTAGCTTTTTAGCTTTTAATAATATTTTAAGCTTTTATTTGCTATAACAACGGAAAGGTGAGTTTTGAATAGACTGTGGAAAACGTAAGCTTATTACTTGCATTTCAGCGGCTTTAAATTAATAAAATCGCGTGAAAAGTGTGTTCTGAATAATTGTACTAGAGGGAAGAACTGCTTTACTGCTAGACAGTCGGATAAAGGGACAGTAGGACAGTAATCCGAAAGCATAAATAGAGACACTTCGCTCGCTGAATAAAAACGTTTGCTCAAATATCTTCCCCATGAAGTTATGCTCGATTTAGACGGTCGTTGCGCGCATTTTTAAATCAGAGTTAGCTACAAGAGCAGTTCTTGCAGAAATGGCTTATTTCACCTCACTGTACCAAAGGCGTATAAAGGTGACTTTCAGTCACAACATTTCGATCTAAATAAACGATTATTGTAAATACAGTCGTATAAACGTCGACAGTGCAAATATAAAACGAACTCAAATTTCACTTAAATTGCTAGTAAATTCATCATACCTAACATGCAGAATATTTGAACTTAATGGAAGCTAATGGCGTATTTATGTTCGTTTTTAAAAACGTGACTTTGTACGGTGAGAAGCCTTGTTTTTTGTAAAGTTGTAGCTGGATCTTTAGAAGTAGCCACGAGGCGGTCACGACCCTGGACTACCGGGTGATGACCAAAGAGTGTTTAAACGCGTGTATGGGTCAATTTCAACAGTACTAGTTTTTTGTGTCATTCCGGTGTAATTCTTTATTTACGTTTCTTCGATGTTTCTTTTAATGTCAATCGACACCTCAGACTGTTCTTTGATAAGCCTCTTACAGAGCACTTGATATCTTAAGCCTTTTGAGAATTATCGGAGATTAAAAAAATTGACTCGCACGTGAATGATAAGTATACACAGGAATGATATAACACTCCACCTGAATGACATTTTTCCCAACGGAATGAGAAAAATAAACACAGGAATGATATCTATACACTAAAATGAGAAAAATGCTAAGAAGTGCCAAAAAATCAGCCAAGTTCAATAATTAACCGAAAATTTATTTCGAATGGCCATGTTCAATCTAGCATATCGAGTATTTCTTTCAAAAGTGCCACTTTTACTAAATTATAAGGACAATTTAAAGTAAGTTGAAGACCCCGAAAAGACGTCAACGATCGATCTCGAAAAACGCCAAATATGAGAGAGCCCATAGAGCCGTGACAAAAGCGAGTTGAGATAAAAAAAGGAAAATTACCAATTTAAGAACAGCATTGTATGTCCGTAACAACAAAATCAACAACGCGTACAAATAAAAATATTTTTAACTTATAAAAAATATAACTCAACAGCCACTTATTATTTTTATAATATTTACCCAATTTAAGAACAGTTAACAACAAAATCAATAACGCGTACAAATAAAAAATATATCAAACAACTATTAACTAGTACCTACTACTAGTTATCACTTATTTACATGTCAAAGACCAAGCTCATGAAGTCATGACTAACTCCTCGAAAACAACAGAGTGGTAGTAGATGGTGAAGCAATGTTATATGTCGATGAGTATATATACCTGGGCCTGGGAAAATGCCTGGAGGAGCTATTGGTCTATGAATGATCAGATGAAGGGTGACCTTCCCATATCTTTAAAAAATAAACTCTTGGACATATGCATTCTTCCCATCATGACCTACGGAGCACAGACTTGGTCTTTGACAAAAGTTAAGAAATCCACCTTCAAGGTTTGCCAGCGAGCCATGGAGCGAAGTATTCTTGGCGTAAAGTTAACTGATCGCATCAGATGTACGGTACTACGCTCGAAGACCCGAATAGCCGACGCAGCAGAAACAGCCGCCAAACTGAAATGGGACTGGGCTGGATATGTTTGCCGTATGCCCGATGAGTTGTGGGCTAAAACAGTAACCAAGTGGGTACCACATGATAGAACACGGGACTGCGGCAAACCTCAGCGGCGATGCCGAGACGACCTGGATGCTTTTAGTAGGAACTGGTGGGAGATGGGGCAAGACAGAGATACGTGGAAAGAAAGGAGGGAGGCCTTTGCCCAGCAGTGGGACACTCTAGGCTCATATAAATAAATATAAAAACATTTGAAAAAAAAAGAATGGTACTATAAACATCACTGAAGTGTTTTTCGAAAAATAGTTTTGATTAATAATTACCTACTTGGAGTAATTTTGTCAAAATTTGCCAAATACAGGTGTTTACCAGTTTACCGAGAAACACCCAATTGATGTCAATGCCTATTTTTTAACCACAAATTCAGGGGTCTAGCTTTACCCATCATAAAACGACATGAGGTTTAATGGCTTGTAGAAAAATATGATACAGCCGGAATCTTATTTTGTCGGACTTGGCGGGGGCATGGCAGTGCCCCCAAATAAAACTAAACACAAAAGTGAAGCTACTTTTGATATCATTCCGGTGTTATTTTCATTCTGGTGGGTATTAAAGCCATTTTACTACACCGAAAACACCGGAATGAAATTGGTGGAATGATAAACCGAGGTGAAATAAAATTATAAAAAAATAACTAAATCCCACATTCTTTAACTATCGCGACATTTAAACTCACAAGTACAAAATACACGATCTGTAAATATTTGAAAAATAACAAATATGAAACAAAAAACATATAGCAAACTCCGGAATGATATTTTTTTTGTCCCCGTTAATCGAAATGACGTGACTCGCGTGTGTAGCGGATCTATTCAGCATCACGTCGACATCTTCTTGCGGTGAGAGCCACGGCACAACTGACTCCTCAAAGTGCTCAGGAGACGGGGGGTGTACGAAGTCAAACATAGCCAATAAACGTCGATGAAATCTGTCCGCGGTAATAAGGATTATTTTGCCGGACAAATTTCTTTACGCATAATAAGGGGGTTTATTAAAGAGTTAGTAAGCAAGTAATATTTTAAAGGGTTCTTTATTAATATGGTATTATAATGAACTAAAAACTAATTTGATATCTTGTATAGTTTTCGAGTTATGCCGCATTAAACAAGAATAACTGGGTCCCGGACAACCCACCTGAATGAAAAAATGGGCCTTTATTATTTTTTTTCAATTATTAAATTATTTAATATTTTAATATTAGTTATTGCCCGAGGTCGATAGCTAATAGATGTTTCCAAAAAAAAATTGTATATGACTATTTTGACTTTCTGCACCAGCGTTTTCAGTCTTGCCATCAAATTTTATTGCTTGGGATATTCACCCGTATGCGTTAATTCTTCATTAACTGCAAATTTCTTGAATAATAAGCTACCAAATTTCAAACTAAAGTACTTTTGACGAACAAAAAAAAAACATTCTGACACAACTTCGCCATCTTGAGTATCAACCGGGCGTCATTGCGTATTTATGTATGTTTCCTGACGTTTCAGACGTCGTCTTACGTTCCCTAACCACATGAGCTAGTTTTCTTTGTTTTTGGATGTCTTCCCGGGGTCAAAAACATACCGTATTAACGTTGAAAGTTCTTGTTGAACGTAGTATATAAAATTCTAGTCCATCTAGTGTTAACCAAATTTCATATAAAATGAAAGCATAAATCCAGTTTACAAACTAAATAAAATGATGGTAAGGGTGAGTTTTATCAACTAAATAGAGTAGGTTAGGTCAAACTATGCTAGAAGCGAGCTTATTAGTTAGACAAAATGTTTTGCTAATCACGTAGTGGTTAGTATCAAATGCGGCAATAGATTTAGTAGTATAAACAGAACCGATAGCAGGCTAAATAATTGGCGTAAACGAATGGATGGAGCGTAATGCGATTAAATCAGCGTGCAACTGTGCAAATTATCGAAACACAATGGCTATCTACATAAGCATTTTTTTGACATAAATGTAATTTTTGTAACTTTTATCGCTGACTGTACTTTCCTTCCACGGTCAATTTATACTCATCGAGGAAATTCTAAGAAACCCAAACATAATGGGGGTTGCTTGGTTGTTTCATCAAAGAGTTCCTATGGCCACCTCCGGTCTCCGTCACCCGATCAGCTCAATAATGGGAAGCTTAGCTTCCAAGAATTTACCCTAACAAACACAAGCATACATTTCAGGCACTGTAAAAACACAAGTTTCGATACTACTTACCAAACATTTTGTCAGTTACCCAGAAATGGTCTCGCCGGAAGATCAGCGCTTGCTTTCCAGTAAGCATTATGCTGAGGCGAGTCCATTTCGTTGTAAACTGTTTATGTCTTTTTGTTTTGTATATTTGATTTGTACTTGTATGTTAGGACCACGAAAATCATTTAGATTTTGTATTGTATTATTGTACTAACACACAGTTTCTTTACAAAACGGATCGTTTATTTACAGCAGTGACAACTTTGTGGCATGCTTTTACAATAGTTTATTCAGGTACGAGCAAATTAGAGAGTAGAGAATAGAGTACACTTTTCGATGCCAACGACGTATTAATCCGTCACAGACCACAGAGCAAAATATACCTTAAAGCAGATTCATAAAATTCAACTTCAGTTTTGACACCTCATAGACGTGCCGTTTGAGTGAGCTTTTGTGTTGATATGGCGTCAAAAGGGTTAAACATAAAGAACAGTTGTACTGATACTGACTGACAAGGATCCGCCTAAAAACGCTGAAAGGGGCAACATGAAATGTGATACATAGTAGCGATGTAACGAATATCGGTTTTGAAATATTCGCGAATGCGAATACGAATATTTGCTAATAATATTCGTATTCATTTGTATAATTCTAATGCGAATGCGAATGTGAATATTGTTTATGTCCCACATTTCGCCATTATAATAATTAATATTATAGAAAAGACCATGTGCTTTGGCGTCGATATCTTTAGTAAAGCAAGTACAATGACATTTTTTCCATACAAACACTTTTGTAGTTTGACTGATGAAAAAATGTATGAAATATATGAATTAAAATATTCGCAATATTCGCATCGAATTTGCGAATGCGAATATTTAAAAATATGCGAACATACGTGAATGCGAATGCCAATATTCGTTACATTACTAGTAGGTAGTATTCCCCAAACTTACGTTTGCTTAGCGACTTGTTTTGATTTTACACTTTAAAGTTGGTAAGAAGACGCAATGTACCTACTGCGAATTTTGTCATTTTTTAAGATTCGTCAATTAGGCTGATGCTAACGTTATAACGTACTACCTTTGAATGAAAAAGTGAAAACCTACAGAGTACAGTCGAGTGCAAAAATGTGGTTCGACATAATCGACTCATAAATATGGTACTAACTACGCCTACGCTCTTATTACACCGGCATAAGGTGCTATGGGACATATTTTTGAGTAAGATGTGCACCATCATATTTTTACACTTGACTGTACCTACTTAATTTTTTAAAGTTGTTGAACAAAGTTGTTAGGTTTGAGTTTGAGGAGCACTACTTACGATTACATATATTGCTCCTATTAGAGGAAACACCCGTATTCTTCTATTTAATTTACCATTTCAACATAGATGAAGTTACGGCCAAATGCTAGTTAATCGGTACAATCTTTTAAAAATGACAGTTATATTTCGTGCAAACATTTACCATACAATTTGCATAGAAAATATAATATGTAACAATTTGACAAGCTAACCCCACAGGAATAGAGCATTTAGCAACGTATCTGCCTGCTTTTCAGCCGCATGCGAAGTTGCTAGAAAGTTACGGCACCGCAATATATTCGGTGAGAATTTACCTTCGAGGCGAAGAGTCCAACGTAGCCCGCCAGTATCTGCTTCAGGAGTAAGGAAACTGAGAAGAGTAGCAAATGTCTGCGAGGGATGCAGATTCACGGCACACATCTAAAAATAAATTTGGATATCACTATCAGCCTTTCTGGCATAAATAAATAAATAAACATCTTTCAAACACTATAATATGACTTGTTGTGAAATGAAATACACACCACACAATGTTTGATCAAATTGTGACTATAACTACAAAGTACGTGACATTAGTAAGTGGGTATAAAATTACCTAATTTTCAACAATACATTAGTACCATTTCTTAAAATTAGTATTCAGTTGAATGTCCCACTCTATAAAATTTGAAAAATATTGATGTTTCTAACAGTTACAAGTCTACCAGCCAGGAGTTATTCGCGAATCAAATGTATCGATATTATATTGGAAATCATATTAGATACAGAAACTCGTTGGTACAGTCACCGATAATAACATCTTACGAAACGAAGATTCCAAAAATATGTGACGCACTCGTATGGTTCTACAAATAAGATTGTGCCAAGTATTTTTGCCTGCTTTGTTGTGTAAGATATTATTGCTGTGACTGTACGATTACTATTAGGCCACCGTGTACTTGTAAGAATCGCTATATGTGGCACCTATATGACTAATTATAAAATGACTCTGTTCTGTTTCTTTACTCCTACACCAGTACGTTGCAGAGGTATTGCAAGCTAAGTTTATTACAGCCGCAAGAGTCCCTCTTTGTGGGATGTTTCTCTGAGGGCGAAGTTCGCCGTCATCGCCTTTATAAATAAATATTTAAGAGCTCACAAATCGACCTAGTTCCTTCACTAAGGTTCGGGCACCTATATCGGTACCACGAGTTACTCTCGCTTACGAATTGCTATCGACTGCGCGATTCGAAAGTATATGCATCATGCTCGTTCTTGACAGTTCTTGTCGGAACGTCACATCCTCGTCATATCTTGACTCGTGGCTACGTAAAACTATTGTATAGGTACCATAGTGGTTTTTTACATAAAGACATGGATAAATACCACGGAGTAGGATGGAGGTGGTGAGTAGGCGTTCCCGTGTAACCGGCATTGAGGAATGGAAAGGAAAAGGAAAAGTAACGTTGGGGTTTGGTCTAGAATGAAAAATCGGAGTTAGACATTGCGTTCGTTGTGCTTGTAAATTCCGTTATGTGCTCGATTTTTGAAAACTGAAATGCCACTCTGATGACTTTACATAGGGTTTTTTTTCATTAAATTTGACAAGCACATGTCAGATTTAAGAGGCGCAGCGACGCATTGTCACTTTGTATTGCGAGAGAGATTGTATTCCTACCTAAGTTTGCGTTAGTCCTGGAAATAAAAATTATAAATATTGCCAATTGCGTGATTAAATGATTAGTTGGGAAATGAATATTTGGCAAACCTGTGTTTTGGAATAAATTGATTTGTAAATAAATCCCGTATGTACTCAAATATTTAATAGATTAATACGTATTTCAACAAAGAACGGATGTAGTACCGGATAGTATGCAATTAATTGCAACAAACCTGATTGATTGCGAGTTCGATTCCGGCTCACAACTGCCACCGTGACGACTACATCACTTATTAGAATATTAGGAATGTTGCATGTAAATATGTTTTAGGTACATTATGTAGTTTTAGTAATGTTGAATATTGGGATACGATTTAACAAATTGTAAGTTACAAATAGGAACAAAAATATACTGATTTCAGTTTACTTTTGTTCCCATAGTAGTTTGTTTTTTGCCTTAGCAGGCTCAGCAGTTTTTCTTGTGAAAACGAATAAATTTAAGACTGTGTTCAGCGAGAAGTGAGTTGACATTTCCCACTTTATAGCAAAAATGGCGCGTAAACGCTTAACGACAACGTGTCGTGATTAACGCTGAATGGGTTTAAAGCGTTCAGAAATATTCGGATAATATTTGTGTCCAACAAACAATAGGTAGGTAGGTATAAATCGGGTAAACACGGACTGATGATCCATTGATCCTTGCTGCACTTAAAGGTAGGTATATATCGATACGTAAGTATACACGAGGACACGATAAATAGGGTCCGATGCGCCACAGTGGATCAATAAGCATGTCGGACGCGATTTCATTTCCTGCGCGCGCGCCGAGCCGTGCGCCGATTTCCGCTAGTTTCGTATTGTTGCTTACCTATGATTCAATTGAGGTCGTAGTTCTGTAATAACCTAATGAATAAACTGTTTACCTGCTATTGAAATACGGGTGGGGTACTTTACTGCGCAACTATTGCTGGGTATTTTTTATTTACATTATTTACCTATTTAGTTTAATTGCTCTATATGCTATATGTTTATTAGTGCGTACAAAAAAAACCTAAACACCATTATCTGATATACAAATTGATGTATCAGAATGTTACACGCACAATGATAGATGTTATTAGTTCTCCAAATTCTGTACAGGTTATACCTAAGATCAAATTACTTTAAAAATACCAAGAAATAAGTTTGCTACATTTTCGGTATTTTTATTTTAGATGAAGATTTTTGACCGAATGTGGGTTGTTTTGGTTTAACTATGTCTGTAACCTGTAGGTTGGGTCGTGTATTATGCGCCACGCAGCATCAAAGGGCAGAGATAGAAACCAATGTTGAACATTGTGATTCGTGGTTCACATAATCATTTTTTAGACGACTTGAAGGGCCAAAATTAAACCATGACGCCAATTTATTTAAAAGATCCATAAATTGTTTTATTCAATATTTCGGCCTTGCTTTTCCAAACTTGCTTATTAGTCAGAGAAACAAATAACATTTTAGTTTATCGTTCGTCAGCCGTAATGCCATTTCAAATATATTACTTTGTCGCGTGGCAAGCCAGGTCTGTATGCGTGCAACACGCATTTTCTTTTTTTCAGATATTGTAATACGAATAAAATATCCGAATTAACTATAATAGCCATATTGTAAAAACGTTTCAGTTTTTGTTACGTAAATCTGAAAAGAATTCGGTTTTTGCCTCGTTATTGTATTGTAGACATCAAACTTTTACTTAATATTTTTCGTGAGTTGTCCCAAATGCCTGAAAAACTTGAACTGTGTTTTATTGTGGCGATGTTGTACGGTCTCAGCGGTTAGCGTGCAGCGGAGCGTTGAGCGTCGCGGGTAGCGTAGCGTGGCGTCAAGCGGAAAGAAGGATCTGTGTATCTGGGCCGTTCTCTTTTTTTACCGATAGTGATCTGTAGCCGCGCTGAATAATGACTGATTTAAAATTTTATTATTATATTTTCTATAGGAGGTTTATGCCCGAAATTCTACAATATACTTTAGTTTTATCAGTACAATATACTTGTTACGTCCCTGGTTAGTGACTGTAAACTTATCTACACTATTAAACTTATAATACAATACAATGAAGGCTGTTCTGAAAAGGGCCACTCTGTCACGGTGTTTTTTAGAAAACTACTGAAAACTACCAAAAATATCTTACTGACATGAAAATAACTATGAAAAAGTCTACTTCAAACACATATATTGTTGTTTTTAATAAGTTCTATCTTTATCATTTCACAAATGATCAAAAATCCGAAAAATCGAGAAAATCGCGTTTCGTTGTCGGTAAAATAGGAGAACAACCCGGCCGCATTTGTGTAATATGACCGCCGCAGGTCGCTCTTATAGTGTTTTTTTTTAATTCATATACATCCCTTTCTTTCGAAGTGAAAAAAAAGGAAGCCATATTAAAAATGCGTTTATTTTTAGGTAACAGTTTAACTCACGTGCCGCTTAGGTGTTAGAGCATTTTTGTGTGGTTATTAAGTTCTGCTACGTCTGCTAGCGAAATGATAATTAGTGATGTGCATTGCTCCGGAATATTCCTTGCTTTATCCCAGGGAACGTCACATCATTATCACAATAATTTGAAATAAAGGAAACATGAAAAACAAACGGGTGAGACTTAAACTTGCGACTCCGGTATACCTGACCACCGCTCTACCAATTGAAGTATTGGAGTCAAGTTCGGGTCTCGCCTTGTGGTAGGCATTTAATTTTTCATTAAACCGGGTTAATGGTTTTTCCGCTTATTATTTAGATCTAGGTTTCACAAAACAACTTGATCGGTTTGAGCAGATTATTGCAATTCATGAAAAGTCATATTTTGTAGTTACATTTTCTACCTAAATGCCAGCTCCTTCTCTGTTGATCAAGTAACTAAGTCAGTTAAGTACGGACTAAGAAATGTAGTGTACGAAGTTCTTGGTTAGAAATTGACGGTTTTTAAACTAAATTAATTCCCGCTCCATATAGCTATAATAAGTTACCAAAAAAAAACGAGAACATATTAATTATTACCAATAAAAACTGGCCTCACGTTATAAAGAATTCATTTTAACATGTGCGTGAGGTCGGCAGTTTCACATGAAATTCGTCGGTGTAATGACCGCCCAGGGTAAACTAGCAAATACTCTATTGAGTTAGTTAGTCGTTGCGATATAATTGTAGTTGCGGGCAAAAGTGGCGCTTGATAGCGCGGGAATAATAAAATAGCTACCTACTGCTGTTTGCATTGCATGTTGTGTTTGTATCGTATACTCGTATTATGAACAAATATATCATAACACTGTATTTCGATTTAAAAGCTCAACATTCATTTTAGGGTTGATCGGGACGAGAACATAGCTGGTGATCACTATAGTAGTTTATGTGTCTGTATATAGTAAAAGGCATTTAAACTCGAGTGTGGATTTCATAATACGTAACATCACACGAGTGTTTTCAACCGATTTCATAATTTCAAAAGGAGGTTCTCAATTCGTGTGTTTTTTTTATTATTATTTTTAATGTTACCCGAGAACTCCGTGATTACTGAACCGACTTTAAAAATTATTTTCTTATCTGAAAGTAGAAAAAAAAAGAAATAAAAAAATAAGAAATTATTTTCTTATCTGATGGTGGTCTCTTAGCAACAAGCACGATTTTGATCGCTGCTAACAAATATAAATAAATTTTGCCAATAGGCGTGTTTTGGTTGTCTAAATATGCTCAAACAAGTGCATTTGCCACGGTGAGGCTCCGTGAGTGTAGGCAGCGCGCGGTGTAATCCCCTCCTAATCTTTTTGTAAAAAACATTGTACAATGTGCTCAACATCGACGGACACAACACTGAATGTCGCCTCTCCCTCTCTTGCAACTGTACAGTGCCCGATTTGTCCCCTTAGTCGCTCTTTTAAAGGTCAGAAAGGACTAAAAATCCACTTGAGCCGCATTCACGGCACAAAGTCACCGCAACTAGATCCCAACCCTGCCGGGAATACAGACCATGACCCTAGAACACGCCTCGATACTTTGTCTAAATTAAAGAAAAATATTCGGGTTTTAAAACATGTTCCTAAAGGGGCCAGAAGTCTAGCTGCCGGCAGGTTGGCGTGCATTATTGAAAATTGTCTTAGAACTAACAGCATAGAGGATTGGTACGTTTTATTATCTTTTTCTTTCACAGCACTTAGAGTCCCTGAGAGCTCTAATCACCGATCACTTACTTCAAAAGTGAAGGAGAACATTGAATCTGTAAACGTATACTTTCCAGACGAAATTAAGTTTAAACCACAGTCTCTCTATCGTTTAATAGAATCAAAAGTTCATGAAGGTGACTTGCGTGGGGCAGTTCGGCTGCTAATGTCCGAATCGACCTTAGCTCCAAATAACGACGATACTTTAAAAGAGTTACAAAACAAACACCCACCTCCGTCAAGACAGCTTTTTCTACCAGCAGAACCTAATTTATCGAGCCCATATCTTAACGTGACAACCTTGGAGGTAACAAATGCCTTGGGAAGTTTTTACAATGGATCTGCTGCTGGCTTGGATGGCCTTCGCCCCCAGCATCTTAAAGAGCTAACATCCCCTTTAGCTGGAAGTAATGGGCCAAAATTACTCGAATCATTAACAAAATTATGCAATTTTCTACTAAGAGGTATGGTTAACCCACAAGTCTGCCCGTACTTGTACGGGGCGTCAGTATGCGCCTTAACAAAAAAGGACGGAGGCGTTAGACCTATTGCGATAGGCAATACCATACGCCGTTTGGTTGCCAAGGTTTGCTGCCATTCTGTTAGAGATGACATGGCCCGCTACCTTCAACCACAGCAAGTGGGTTTCGGCACACCCTTAGGCTGTGAAGCAGCAATACATGCTACGCGGTCTTTTGCCACCTCCCAAGACGGCACTGAGAAAGTCATACTCAAATTAGACCTGAAAAATGCTTTTAATAGCGTGGAAAGGGATACATTGTTAGAGGAAGTAAAGGATTTGGTACCGTCAATATATCCTTTCCTCTACCAATGTTATTCCTCTCCAAGCAATCTTTTTTACAACTCCAACGTGTTGTCTTCACAAGTAGGCGCCCAACAGGGAGACCCTTTGGGTCCATTAGTCTTCTGCCTAGCCATACATAAACATATTTCGACGCTAAGCGCCCCTTTAAATGTATGGTACTTAGATGACGGCACGATTGGAGGACCTCCAGATGTTGTTCTCAACGATTTAAAAAAATTGCTGCCGGCCTTATCCACGATTGGCTTAGAGGTTAATCCGGGAAAATGTGAATTGTTCCCTTGTAGTTCACCCGGGTCAATCTCTCATTTTCAGACTTTGCTGCCCGGGTTAAAAGTTATTGATGCTGCATCTTTTTTTCTATTAGGTGCTCCAATATTTCCTGAAGGGGTTCCGTCAGTAATACAAAAGAAAAGAGACTCTTTGTCAACGTCACTTAACCATTTGCAACAGCTCTCTGCTCATGTTGCATTAGTTCTTTTGCGTACCTCTTTCTCCATGCCTCGCATGACTTACACCTTAAGAACTGCACCTTCATGGCTATTTCCGCAGCAGGTTATTGAGTTTGACCAAACTGTACGATATGGTCTTGAATTAATTCTAAACGTTAGCTTGAGCGAGTTACAGTGGTCTCAATCTGCACTGCCAATCCGTTTTGGTGGACTCGGGATTCGACGTGTTCACGATGTCGGTCTTGCTGCATTTATTGCCTCCGCCCACGCTTCAATGGAACTAGTCACTCGCATCTTATCCGAAGACGGTGGCAATGTTCGAATTCCATTTTTGGAAGAAGCCTTTTTAGAATGGAGGATTAGGTGCCCAAGCGATGCAAGACCAGACAATCTAAATTCACAAAGATCTTGGGATGATATTTTAAGTAAAATTACGTACAATGGCCTTCTAAATACGGCAGTTGGAGCTGAACATGCACGCTTGAAAGCTGCCATAGTGCCAGAATCTGGCGCATGGTTGCACGCTCTGCCATCGTCAAACCTTGGCACGCTCCTAGATAATGACTCTCTACGTATAGGAGTAGCCCTGAGACTTGGTTGTGCGGTGTGCGAACCTCACCTGTGTGTCTGTGGCGCTGCAGTGGAAGCAAACGGACATCATGGTCTGAGCTGCGTGCGGTGTGCTGGTAGGCTTTCCAGGCACCACTCGATCAACGAAATAATTCGTCGTGCGATGGTGTCATCCAACTTGCCCTGTGTTTTGGAGCCCCAGGGTCTAAACAGAACGGACGGCAAGAGACCAGACGGTTTGACACTGGTTCCTTGGGCAAGGGGTAGGAGTTTAATCTGGGATGCAACGTGCGTAAGCACATTCGCACCCTCACACCTTGCCCAGACAGTTCGAAAAGCTGGAGCTGCTGCTGAAAACGCAGCAAAGCTAAAGCACAACAAATATTCGAACTTGGAACCAGTGTATGACTTTGTTCCGGTTGCGGTGGAAACGGGTGGACCCTGGTGCTCCGAGGCCAAACGTTTTATAAATATTTTAGGTAAACGCATCAGAGAGAGAGGTGGCGATGCCCGGTCTGGCTCGTACCTGGTCCAGCAAATATCGTTGGCGATACAGCGAGGCAACGCCGCCAGCATATTTGGCACATTCGCGCCGGGTACTGTCGCTCCGGGCATTAGTAGTTAAATGTATTTTAGATTAATTTTAATGTCATCTTCTTATATTTATGTTAGTTTATTTTCTAGTAGAAGGCTTATTTGAAAGTAGATGGTTCCAGATAGGTCCCATTTGTTTCAAAATCTATTTTTGATGATGGGATCCATGAGGAAGTGAGGGAACTCCTTAAATTTGAGAGGTACAGGCATGATGATTTGGGTGGTTTCTTAAGACACTCAAGCATTTCTGTACGAAAATCATCAAATTGGTGGAGTGGACCTTATGATGGAGACCAGGGATGGCAAAGTGGAACTGCTTTGTAATTCCCAGCTCTATCATCCGATTTGAGACATTCATATTTTGTTTGTAAGGAAATACCTTCAAGGTAGTCCCTTTTGATTGTAGTTCTATTCTGATGCTGGAATTCATGAGGAATTGAGAGAACTCCTCCAATTTTAATGGCACATGCATTGTGATTTGAGGGTTTTCTTAGGTAACTTAAACATTGTTTTGGGGGGGACCAACATTTTGGTGAAGTGGACCTGATTATGAAGACCAGGGATGGCAAAGTGAAACTGGCCGAAAAACCTAGCTCCACGTATTATCCGAGTTGTGACATTCATCTTTTTGATTTCATTTCTATTCTGATGATGGAGTTCTTGGGGAATTCAGAGAACTCCTCAAATTTAAACGGTACGTGCATAGTGATTCCCGGTATTCATAATTAGCTTGGACATTTTATTATTGAAGCCATCATTTTTCTGGAGTGGACCTAATGTTGAAGATCAGGGATGGCATATTTGATCTGCTCGATAATTTCCAGTCTGTCATCCGATTTGACACACTGTTATTTAGTTTGCGACCTTGGAGGTCTACAAGGTAGTTTGGTAGGGTAGGTAAGGTAGTTCAAAGGTACACGTGTGGTGAATTGGATATTTTTGAAGTGAACTGTCTAACCTAATTCAAAATCTCACTCTTACCGGGAAGGCCAAACGATTTTTTTTCTTAAAAATTATAATGCCTAATTATTTACAATTAAATACACTGCTTTATATACACTCATATCACGAGCTCTCCATGATGCGTTCAAACCGCATATAATATATCGACCGCCATTACGACTTTATGAATGAATGAAAACTTTTCTGACTTTCAGTTTTTGACATTAAAACTTAAAAAAAATATATTATCGAATTCTATAACATAAATTATAACTAGTCTGACAAGCCAAAGATCGCAGTAACAGTAGGACAAAAAAACTATATCTATCCCTTTTTTCGGGGTGATACTTAAACCGCTTACTTACTACCGCAAGAAAAGTATCATTTTTGCAGATAATAAATTTATTGTAACAATAAAGTTTATTATTATGGGGGTCTATACAGGGTGTCCCATAAATGACACGTCACAGTGACACTGGAGGTAGACCAGGTCAAGAAGTACCAAACCAACTTCACATGACTCCAGTAAAAGTGGCACGGTTTTTGAGTTATTGTCGAATTAAAGTTTTTCATAAATTTTGACCGTTTTAAACATTATTAGTGCCAGTGTGCACTCGGAAAGGTATCAAGGTTAGTTTTTTTATGTGTACCACCATGAATTGTTAATTAACGTTACAGAAATGGTATTTTATCCAAAAACTAAGAAAAAAAAATACTAGTTTGATCTTGAAACTGATTCACAGCGAAACATTAATTTCGACTTTAACCACCAGTCGTGAAAAAAAAAAACTTATAACTAATGAGAAAATATCGTGAAACTATTGAGCATTTTACGCAGATTTCAAAATTGTATGATACATGTAGATACCTTCCTGCAATAAAATAAGGAACTATTATATGCGGTTTTTGAACGCATTATCGAGGCCCGAGGGCTAATGATATGTGGGTATATAAACTACCTTAATATGGTTACCATTAAAGATGCAATTAAAAACAAATCGAATACCACTCAAGGCACTCTCCCTTAATTAGATATTTATTTGTAAGTCCTGCTTAGGAAGCAAGTCTTGGTCTAGCAAAATTGTAAAACCTCTTGCGGAGAGTTGAATAAAGAATGTGGAAGATTGTCGATTTAGCCTTCCTACTTTGTAGTTAAGGAATTGGTGCCCTGCGATTCCGAAACAAGTAAGCAGTAGCAAGTTGCAGGTACTCGGTACTTGCATTTTTCGTTTAACGAATTTTGAGTGAAGTGCTACGTTCTTATTGGTCAGAACTTTACTAGGCACTGATATCAGCCTCATAGATCGATGTTGTATAATTATACGAGTATCACTAGGTAGTTAAGGGATATCCATCCATACTAAAAGGGACATGACCCCCTTATGGGTAGGTACTTGGGTAGTGGTCAAAGACATAATTCGGACGCGGACACCGTTACTACATTTTAGTATGTTGTTGGACATAGTAGCTAAGTACTTTACTCTGATAAACTTCTTTATCTTTATGAAATGTTCTTAGAAAAATGAAACATTGTCTCATGTTACCGTAATATGCGCCAACTTAGTACCAGGGGTATCTTTACCCCAATATTTTTTTATGACGGTAGACAATTTAACACGGTAATTTTGAGATCGGTAAATTCCAATATTACCCATGATAACGAATGACTTTGGATTGTCACTTCCCGCTGTTTGTCTAAAAATGTCTATTTAGACAAAGATACCCCTGGTCAAAGAGGTCAATACTAGAGCCGGTTATACCATACTTGCGCGGAAATGTGTCACTCCTGAAATGAGCAACTTCACTCAATCTAGAACCAATCGTACTTACGGTGTCCAAAGACCTCCTTACGGTCACCATGGCAACGGAGAACAAACAAATATTTCAAAATCTTGCTAAACTATTTCCCTTTGAAGGCGTCTCTATCTACTTCTATCTCGATGCCACTGGTGGCAAAGTTGGTGCATATTACGGTACCCTCTATCCCTAGCTTTCCCATTTGAATGCAGGTATGTATCAGTGGCGATACTGGTACTTAATACGCTCGCGTGGAATTATGTAATTACACTCTTTACTGGCAAAGGTAAATTCGAACAAACGGAAAATCGTTCTCGGTTCATAGAATTTAACTACATTTCTCCCGTTTATTGGTCATATCAGATCAGGAAGTATTTAGAAAACTTCGACTGTAAACGCAGTTTCCAACGAAAAATAACTTCCCCGTGCCTAATACATTTTTCACGACGTGACGTCGGTTTTTTCAACGGAACTTACCTTTTCAATCAAAGTTCATGCGTACATACCACGTGAGTGGCTATAGCCAGTGGCGCCGCGGCGGCGTGTTGTGGGGCGCGGTTGCCATGGTAACCACCCCTCCCCCATCAACATTCCAAAACATTGGCGACTCGTCAGTTAGACAAACCACTGTAACTTAAGAACTGTATCAACTACGGGTAAACAGATAATGCAGTTATACTGGTTTTTTTGCTAGTTAAATTGCCTAAGCTTTGTAAGCGTTTGGAGTAACCCGCACACACAGTGACCCGCCGACCCCTAGTGATGAGCCACACTGTCTCTGCCATCGGCTTTTTGCAAGCTAAGTTTGAACTGTAAAAAACATTGCTCTTCATTAATTATTACGTCGCATTATGCAAATGATGTTTAGGATAATTATTTAGGTACTTAATTTTTTTAATGTGCTTATTCGTAGACGTGTTATTAAATAGAATTTGCTCGTCTAGAGGTCGGTTTCTTATACTGAGAACGAAGCTTGTTAATTTTACATAGGTACTTTTATTTCTGCTATGGGCTTTAGCTCAGCTCAGGGTCTCATTACTCCAAAAGAAGTTTCTACTTAGCCCCACTCTGCGGTACGAATGCGGGCAATTATGAAAGTTGAAGTGTTTTGGCCTTTTAGCTACACTCAAATATATTAATATATTTGCGTACATTTTTTATTGTAGTTTCTTTATTTAAAAAGTAGCTGATGCCCGCGACTTCGTTCGCGGATAATTTTGTTTCAGTGGGAATTATTTTGGGAATGTTCAGCTTTTATAGTATTACTAGCTGACCCGGCGAACTTTGTTCCGCCTTAAAGGCAATATTACATGATCACATTTTTTACTTGAAAAAAATAAAAAAAATATAATTATTCAATGATTCTTTATTTGCCATTTATTGTAGCAACGTGCATTGGAAGCACTTAACCGAAAATTGCAAGATCTACGTAATGTCTGGCGATTTCCGCCAAACATTGCCAGTAATTCCCAGATCGACTGCTGCCGACGAAAAATAAACGCTTGCCTCAAATCATCGAATCTATGGCGCTATGTTAAGAAACTTCAGCTGACAACAAACATGAGAGTTGCATTGCTGAACAATACATCTGCTAAAGATTTCTCTGAGCAATTGCTGACTATCGGTAATGGTCGAGTACCTGTCGACGAATCGAGCGGATTGATTTCATTTCTTCCGAATTTCTGTAACTTTGTCTCATCGAAAGACGAACTCAACAACAAAGTATTCCCAAACATCATAACATTCATAACTAACGGGTCAGCTAGTGTCTCATAAACTTCCTTTTGTTGGGGATTCATCAGGGATACGTTCGTTTGAACTACTAACGTTTTATGTCACGTCACACGGGAACGGGATAAAAAGTCCTATGTCCTTCTCCCAGTTCTTAGCTACCTCCCTACCAATTTTCAGCCAAATCGGTTCAGCCGTTCTTGAGTTATAAATAGTGTAACTAACACGACTTTCTTTTATATATATAGATTCAAGATAATATATACTGTTAGACTTTAAAACTAAACAAAATCCCATTTACAATGAAAAATTATGAACCTAAGCCGGCGAGAAGCCTTCTTTAGAGTTCCGTAGTGAACTATTAGGAACCCTTATAGTTTCGCCATGTCTGTTTGTCCGTCCGTCCGTCAGCAGCTTAGCTCAGTCACCGTTAGTATTACACAGCTGGTACTTATGAATATGCATATGAATCATGCCGACAAAGTAATAAAATAAAAAGTCGAAATTTTTGTAGGGTATTTCCCCTACACGTAAAGTACCCCCCACTTTACGTGTAGGGGAAATACCCTAAAAAATTTCGTCTTATTATTTTACTACTTTGTCGGCATGATTGATATGCATTGATTTTTATTTCGATTCAACCCCTTAAGAGTGAGGTATCGTTGGATAGGTATTCGAAATAGAATAGGGGCTATCTGCAAACATTTTTTGATAAAGTAAATATTTTCGGAAATAATCGCTAAGGAAGTTATTAATGAAAATAGAGCTTTATAAAAACTTTCTAGGAAAATTATTTTGAGCTTGGTCAGTTACTTAAAGCTTGTTTTGATTTTACGCACAAAAACGTATCTTCTCGGACAAAGGTGCGTTAAGTCGTAAGAGCTGCGAAGATACTCCTTTTTGATTAAATCCCTTTTTAAGTTCGTCTATTGTGAATTTGTGACGCACGGTAAACTGCGGTATCCTACACTGAGCATTGCCTGACATGCTCTTGACCGGTTTTTTATCAAATATATCTTCATCAATGTACAAATTTTTGACCCTACTTTATTATGAAAGATAGAGCATAGATAGAATTATATATATGTTAAAAATGGTGGAAATTGGAATGCACAAAAGATTGCCTTACAGACTCTTATGGCGCTACAGTTTTATCTGTACTCTACAGTTCACAGAACCACTAGCGTTTGCTTTCAATCCACTCTGTTGTTTTTACACATTTATTATTGTTTTTATAACCCAGTTAAGGTTATGAAATGCCAACGACCCTAAAGTAACGTGTTACCGTTACTACGCCCACCCTATTTGCCAATACGTTCATTATAGATGATAAGGAATAGCAATATAATATTTATGCACCCTCGATAGTCAATAACATTATGCGACGATCCATCAGGTTTTTAATCAACTTCACTAAGTTACGAGTAAATGCGTAACGTTACTATGGCAAGTTGATATCAATTCAATTAAATCTAATGGGAGCTACCGTATTGTCGCTCACCAGGCGGCGCCACTCATACGTGGGTCCTGTGTCAGTATGAGGGAATTGTCAAAGTGACGTTTGAAATATTCCCGCTAGCGGAATATCGACTCGCGGTTATCCTCATTGCATTAAAAGCCTGAAGCCTAGACCTTAATAAAAACGTGGTGCATTTCTAAAGTGGTTCAACTGCAATGGGTTAGTTTGAAGAGTAAATTCGATTCCACGTTCATATTTTGTCGTCGAGTTCATATTTAACCTGAATGTAATGAATTGAACTGCTTCTTGACTTCCAAAATCTTAAGTAAAAGTTTAATGATCCCCCCTTAAAATAATCATATCTACTTAACTTAATTAAAACTGATTTAAATATTATCTAGATAGATAAGTACGTATATTAAAAACTGTCCTCAAATCGGTCCCTCTATTTGAGTACTATGTTGTTACCGTATATATATATATATACCTTCGCACGCCCCTCCCCGCGGCTTTCCTGTTATTCCTAAAACAATTAACAGACGTTTTAGTTAAATTATGTTTTCTCCATTTCTAACAAACGCAAATGTCTGATAGATAAAGACAAACAATAATTTAGCTGTGTTAGGTGTGCGTTTAATCATGTCATTAATATATATTACGAGTATGTATTTAATTCAAATTAGAAAAACAGCAATTGAAAACAAAAATAAAAACTTCCTCTGACATAAGAATAAAAAAAAAAACAAAAAAAATCGAATGCAACGTCACACCCCTAAAGTCTTTCTGGTCCTCGAGGTACTTGGTGTTATGAAAACGACTCCTCATTCTTTGGGAAGCTTCAGGTGCTTGTGTATGGCTTGTACACTGCGGGCCACTATAAACTATCAACCATGTTTATTCGTAAATATGTTCAACTTTGTAGGATTGTCTTAAGATATTAACTTAATTTGCAATATTATTATTGATTTTTGTACAACCAATTTTATTAATACAACTAAAATCAAAGGTAATTTTTTTTTATAAAAGGAAAGGAAATGTCTCAAATTACAAAACTTCCAATTAAAACTGGTTAACTTAAATTGATGTCATATACTATAGAAAAAGTGACCAAGGCCTCCAGCGTCATGTTTGTGTTCTATAATTGTACAAGTTGTGCAACTACTAAAGTTGTAAAATCTTGGTAATTTTTAGCAGCTCTTTCTGTACAGGTCTTGAATAAAAATTCAGTCTTTTTAAGTAGTATTCTCTTAAGAATATCTTATAAAGAATATTACTATGATAATGTTAGACCTCTACGGACATTACCTACGGCTCGTGCTTTGTAAAATAATTTGTTGGTTTTGCATACCTTTCATAGTCTCCATCATAGCATCTAGAACTTCCGCTAGCTTCTCCATTGTAATAGATTTTCGTGACTAGGGAGAGTGTTAGACCTCTACGGACATTACCTACGGCTCGTGCTTTATGACACAATGTGACATATACTTTTTCTGTTGATTTGATTGTTACCTATAAAATAAAAACACGATTAAACATAATATTAATCTTTAATATTCTTTACGTATACAGCAGATAATATAGTAAACAATAATAGGTACATATTACTGTTTCGCAAAACCTGAATATCATTTAAACAACAATCCTTAATCTGGCGAATGCTGAATGGAATAAGCAGTTTCAACTCACGGACATACAATAACGTCCACTGTTGGACAAAGGTCTCCCTTGCGTACACACCCGTACCTTTGAATAATAGATTGGCATATGTGACTGCCTCGCGTTGCACTGTTATTACGTAACCTTGCATTTTTGCATAATTTAGCAGCGTTAAAGTGTGTCGGCCAGATTGTCCATAAGTGTAGCTCTTTCCATACGTCCCGGCAATGAGTCACGTGTCAAAAGGCCAAAGGGATAATAACGAACTGACTTGGTCGTTTTTATGCGGAATTGTGTTCGAGTAAAAATATAGGAATGCTTTAATGCAAACTTATTAACACGAGGAATGAAGTCAGTTTTTAAATTGTATAAGTTAGACGTGTTTCTGTCTTTTTGATTTAAGTTGTTTTTGTTTGCACGGTGATGTAATCGAGCATTGCATGCTATGATTTAATAAAATGTGTTTCAGTTGGAGAATACAACTTTTTATCTTTATTTAAAATCTTTCCACGCTGTTTAAATTTATTAAATGCTATTATTTAATATTTGTTTATGTTGTTTCAAGTACACAAAAACTCCGAGCCGAGACTGCAAGTCGGTCTCGTTCGGAATTCGCTTTTTTAACAACAATTGATTTATTATTTTATTTCATCCTTAGTTACTCAATCACAACAAATAGGTATATATTGTTTGTAATAATATAATATTGTCTTGTTTCCGCGATTGTTATTAATTGAAATTAAACACTTTAGAACGGATTAATCGCGTTTATTGACGTGGAGAATCCACGTTCTCTCAGTCATCAACTCATCATCATCATCATTTTCCCTGTGAAAATGAGAGCTGCAAAGGGCTCGAAACGTTGGGTCATGGTGTTAATAAACGTGATTAATCCTTTCTGAAGTGTTTAATTTCAATGTAATAATATACTTCACTACTTAAATGAAGTACCTATTTAGACAGATCCCAGAGATACATGGATGTAAAAAATATGTATAAAAAATATCTGAAGAAAATTCTTTTAGTTGGGTCTGCTATACATCATCATCATCAAGTAAAAGTTGCACTCGCAAAGGCTTTTTGCGTACAAAAGGACAATCATCTATAGAGCTCTATTCACCCCATTGTCCTGCAGTATCATCATTGAGCATATGCTTGGTTTTTAATTTAGTATATGTGCTTGTTTTTAGTGTTAGGTACCACTGTGTCGCTTGATGATAAGGTTCATTTCTAAATGAATCTTTATGGCATTAGCGCCTTATCGGCCAGCGATAAAGTGGTACCATTTACTAAAATAGTCACATATGTGTGTAATTTGTAGCTTTTCCTTCTACTGTACCGGAAAATAACATAGTTATCTTAAAATATAAAAAGAAGATCTATTATGGGGCTTCCATTATTTAAGATTTTCCATTACTGAAAATTTTCCTCCTCAAAGTTCATGTCATACCTTTTGATCAAATAGGGAATTCAGTGGAAATAAGTTTATACGAGATGAATTTGAATTGGTGAAACACCATGTTGTAGATTGAGATGTAATTGCAGGTAGATTGTTTCATGCGGAAACATACAATTAGGTATATGATATTGGACGCTCCACATTATATCCACATATACAGCCACGTTTTACTATCGGTAAAACAAGAAATCTACAAAGACCCAAGATATAAGAAAATACAATGGCCGGACTTCCATAGTTTTAAAACACCTTTTAAAAAAAATTGCGTACAATGTTACATAGATCGACCTAGCGACTAGAATCAATGAACTAACTAACTAGAATCAATGTTTTTACAGTAGCTTTACGGTGCTTTAGTGTACCAAAGCACCGTAAAGCTACAGTAAGTACCTGTATCCAATTTAAAAAGCGACCAGGCGGTAGCAACTACTTACCTACATATTTAAAATGTATGTAAAAACACGAGCGCACACAAAAATTACACGCGCGTAAATTGCAATAATTTTAACGTCATTACGTGGGCATTGTTTTTTACGCGGTTGCGTTCACAAGTTATTGCTGCGTTGTATCCTGCATTGCGGCTCGTTTTTTTGACATTTATCATATCGCGAACACCGCGGCCTTAATAGGCTTTTTGGAACATTACCAATTTACCAGCGAGTCACGGGCGAAGTGCAATAGAGCTCGAATTTTCCACGAAATTCATCCTGGAGGGCTAGCATGGTTGCGATTTTATCGACTATCACGCTATGCATCACTTTCGCACTTATATACTTGTTAGATCGGGACAACCACTGTGATGGTCGGTATAACCCCGACCATATTTGAATAGCTGGCTACTGAAGCGAATTCGTTTTAGCGAGTCGGTGACATGGGTGCGGAAAATGCTTAGTTGTAGATATTATAATATTACTTACTTTTTAGGGTTCTGTACCTCAAAAGGAAAAACTGAACCCTTTATAAGATCACTTTTTTGTCGGTCCGTCTGTCTGTCTCTCAAGACCCCTTTATCTAGGGAACGCGTAAAGGTAGCAAGTTGAAATTATTTATTACCACGTACACAAGTTTGCGGTCCCTTGAAGCTGTGAAAAAACAAAACCTCTACGTCAACGCAATCAAGATACGGCCGTTTATGTCGCATTTCGCATACATTTGCAATGGGAATCAAAACAGGGTACCTTATCCTAGGTCAACTTCCCGTGGACTTAGAATTACGAAATTTGGCAAAAAGCAAGAGCTTATAGTAGTTACGAGTACAGGAGACAATCCGAAAACCGTATAATTGCCGCACACTGAGAGTTCCGTGCCACCATTATTTTTACCAGCATCCTTTGTGCGGAACCATCGGTGGGCGAGTCCGACTTGCACTTGGCCGGTTTTTTACATAAGTAAGACAAGACTAGAGTATAGAGCATAACGACTGTCCTCACTACTAATTGGTGTTCATTATTATAAACATAGAACAATTACCTACAACATCCGCGCATCGATCCGAAAATAGATCTCGCGGTTTGAACTTCTCGCGGTTCTGATTCACTGGTCTTCAGGTAGGTGATAAATTGAAACTATCTTCACGATTAAAAATTTTGGTATGTTTTTTTGGAAGCTGACACCATGACACATGAAACAGTTTCGAAACGTCGGTATACTACTTAAGGTAAATTAACTACATTCGCGATAGACTCGTTCTATGTTAAAATAATGTGTACAAAACGCGAAAGTTTAAAGTGTTATAATTTGTGTTCTTTAACACAATATTAAAAATAATATAACGTGGACCGTAGGTTCAATTCGGGTATCGGACTGGGATTTGCATGTCCCTTACCCTAATCGAACCTACTGTTGACGATAAAAAATCAAATCAAAATCAAAATCAATTTATATCCGGATAACTTAGACCCATAGAGATACAAAAGAGATAAATAGAACAAAATTATACAGTGAGTAGTAAGTTACATAGTGAGATACATACATTTCTATAAAATCTGATATTCCGTTGATAAACGGTTTTTTCCTATACTTCATATAGACTTTTGTGTTTGTTAGAGAGTGAGAGAGAGATAGACAAAATTAGTCGAGATTTATGAATGAGGTGTTTGTACACTTCTTAAATATTTGAATACAATGTAGACGATTAAATTGTTATGAGTCAGGCATAAGTTAATATTTGCTATGCCAAATACCGTCAAATCAAAGGACTTTCAGTTAAAAACATAAAATGTTTTCTAACAAAAATACCACTCCTCCCTCAAAATTATTGTTGTCTTTTAATTTATAAACCAAAATCTGACAAAGGAACTTTGCAGTGTTGTTGTTGCTAAAATTATGTTTCTTTTGCGAGAATACGGCCAGCATTAATAAAATTCCTCAGTGAAGAAGCGAGGAAGTTTTTTGTTCGTGGAGGGCTCGAACATTGTACAAGTTGGACTTTTTTTCGACACCCTCTTCATAACTGCACGAGGAATTTAATAAAAAAATGCTGTTTAATCGTGCGTTGCTGTAATTTGCTTGGCAATAATCGATCATTTAGAATAGCGGCATATGGACGCAAAACATAGGTATATTAAGTTATTACTTACTCAGCGCCACTTTTGCCAGCCGGGTTTAGCTGTTAACCCGGAGTTAAGAGTTTATAGACTTCCAATTGATACTCAAGATGGCGAGGACGCCTCAGGAATAGTTTTTGTTTTTTGCCCGTTTAAAGTTGTTTAGTGTTTAATATTGATAGCTTATTATACAGTGAACCAACAATGAAGTGTGCAGAAAGACTTTTAACGACACTTTAGTCATCAATCGGCAGTCCGGGGTAAGGCTCCTATGCCATGCAAGGCCTCCACAATGTAGGTTAAAGACTCCAGTGTAATAATAAGCTCAGAGGTACCTACAGTTTTTTTTATTTAACACTGATTATTGTTAATATTTAGTAAGTTTTTTTTACTATGTCATAATAGGCTGTCTCACAGTACAAAAAAATGAGTAATAACGTGGAAATGTATGTCTATTAATGAGACATTACTTCAGGTGATTCACTGTCACCATGTGAAGATCCAAAGTGACCCATCCCCGGGTCACAGTGGATAATTTCCCATTTTTATTTAAAGTTGCTATAACTTGTAAGTTTATTCAGTATTTGATAATACCTAATTGCTTTTTTTTTGTAGATTAGGTACATACCTCTCTTATGATTACTTATCATAGATTAATTATTTAGGTATAAACTTTGGATTTGCGGAGCTTCAAAAAAAATAGTAATCCACTGTCCACTCTCCCCTACCTACTTTTAATACCTTGTGACTAAAAAGAGAAAGATTCTGTCAAAGTCGATCCGCCATGTAGACAAGTACGCCCAATATAAACTTGCAAAAAAATGTAGTTTCAAAAAACAGAAGTCGAGCAAAAAATATGAATTTTAATATACCCTTTCATTTCCACATTTAAATAGCTTATTTAATTTAGCAAATGATTTCAACGAGCTCGTGATAACAATCTGCTGAACCGTGGAAAAGGGTGTAAAGGTCTGTGTCCATTGGCTGCGCTGTATAATATTTCCAAGCGTTTAAATTTGCAGTAAAAAGTTTAAAAGTAATGGTCAATTGTTATTGAAATACTGACTACTGACACAAAGATAAAATTAAATATAGTGAGTAACAAAGTGACAGTGAGTGGGCCATATTGCTCGCAGAACCGATGGCCGATGGGGCAGAACTGGCAGAAGGGTTCTTGATTGGCGACCACGTACTGGAAGACGCACCGTAGGAAGACTCCAGACTAGACAGACTGACGATCTGGTGAAGGTCGCGGGAGACCGTTGGCTGAGGGCGACGAATGACCGTTCTTTGTGGAAATCGTTGGAGGTGGCCTTTGTTAAGCAGTGGACGTCTTTCGGCTACGTGAGATAAAGAGAACCATTGTTGGTTCTTTAATTCACTTAGCCCAAAGACGTCCACTGAAAATAGCACTCTCTAAAACCTATCTATGACATCTATTAATTATCACAGTTAGAGTCGTTCGAAAACCCGTACCCTTTTTTACAGAGTATTTTCCTTACTCAATGTCTTGATTCACTGCTTTGGAAAGTGTCACAACGCCTTGTAGTTTTAAGAACAAATAAACTTAACAATCGGTTAAAACTACCACACTACAATACTTTGGCCACATAGCTCGCACATACCTTGGGAACTTGAAGAGACAGGTGGTGATGGGAAAGGTGGACGGTTCTAGACCACGGGGAAGAAGCCCAACAGGATGGTGCGATCAGATATCCGACTAACTGAATACGACTCTTAGCGGCGCGCTCCACAAAGCAACGGACAGGGAGAAATGGAGAGCGGCCATCAAAAATATTAATCGGCAGGGTCTGGATCCTCAGCAGTGAGGGCCTGACTTAGAAGAGAAGAAAGAAAACTATCATCCATGAAGATTGAATGAATGCAGACGACATTGCCTGACAACGATTCAATGAACAACCTTTGCTCGGAAATTATTGTGATTTTAGTGGAGTTGTTAGTAGGCAAGTGCCCTTATAGCCTCCTGGCTCCACTGGAGTGGGCCTGCTCGACCGAATAATGTAAATCTCATCAACACCAGGAACTTTTAAAAGACGGCGAGCACCGCTCGGAACGAATGAAATCACGGCCTACTAAAGTATATTTCACCCTTTTGACGACACATTATGTACATTCGCAGCGCGTAACGACACGGGCTCGGCTCACAATTTCCATTAAGCCTTTCCGTAATAGGAACAGCCCAAATTTTAATGTTAGTATTCAAATTTGGACTCTAATTTCTAAGTAGGTAGGTCGCTTGTGTGGTAGAAGGGGTGGACGTTTTGCGTTTCGGATGGTTCGACGCGGCCGCTCCCCGTATGACACACATCGTATTAGTGAAGGACGGTATCTTACTGCAATTAGCTCCAGCTTTTTAGGAGTGCCGTTGTGTTATGAGACTTGTCTGGTGATTTAAGGCCAGGGTTTTATGGCTCGTTGGTGTTAAATATGATAATTAGCTGCGTTATGGAAGTCGTGCATAGGGATTTTTACGGTATGCCCGTCTGTACTCGGTAGATTGTTAGTGTTTGCTTGAAACGAGCGAGCGCGTGAAATAGCTTTGGAAATATGGAAGATTCTGCATCAACATGGGATGAAATAATATTACAGACTACAGTGCGCAAAATAAATATCAATTCTTAAATAAAAGGATTACGTATGTGGATTACTAATTACACAATGTACAATCAAGGTATTTATTTAACTTGTGACACCCTTAAGGTTGACAGTCCCGTCAAACTGTATTGAAATAAAAAGTAATAGTTTGCGAAATTCAAATTCAATTCAAATTCAAATTATTTATCTCCTCCTCCTTATTTATCCTCTCCCCCCGGACCACCGAAAGGTGTGCACGTGCCCAAGTCCCCGCGCTAATTTATTTTCCGAAAATAATCAATTTTGAAATTTAATTCAACACCATTAATTCGCGAGAGTCACTAGGAGTGCATACATCCGCACGGTACGCGTGTTCAGAAGCTTCCAGCGGCGGCGCGGAGCAGCGCATCCTCTACTATCTCGCACGCTGCAAACCATCTCACGTTCCTGTTGCCCTGGTACTTCGTGATAAAGCCCGGCTCCAAATAACGCCAGCGCCGCCGGACTATAATTGGTAAGAGCTTCGAGTCTTCGACGCACCTATCGGCTACGCAACATCTGCTACGCCGTAGCCGCTACGCCGTATCTACTACGCAAAGTTACTACGGATTGAACTACGTGCCATTTCTGCTCTCCTGGTACACTAAATCGGAGCACAGTAATAATGATAACGAACTTAGACGACAGTATGATCTGCAACGGCTGCCGACTGGAGCTGCAGGTAGGCGAGAAGTATCTCCAATGCATGGTTGCGGCTTGCGGTAAATTATACCATTACGATTGCCAAAACAAAACGCTTTCGGATGCCGAGAAAGGCGTATGGGTATGTCCAGAATGCGCTTGCGCGGCTAAACGAGGGGGCCCAAATTGCGAAACACCAGTAGGTTCTCCTGCCAGTATAAAAAACATAGCACTAAGAAATATATCGTCTGCTACCCGCGGTGCTCCACATTCTCCGATGCAACTATTACCGGAGGGAAATACGACTTTTTCTGACCCCGCTACCCTAGAAATACAGCTTCTTCGAGAACAAATAACCAGTTTATCTGAGCGCCTGGCCGATGCACTTGCTACCATAGGGCAATACCACTCTGCCTTGACATTGTGCACGACCAAGATTGAAGAAATCGGGAAGAAACTTTTAGATTTAGAGCAATCTCGCGTCGTTACTGCCAATCCTGCGTATTCTGATGTTTTGACTGGAGAATCAAGTAAGACTTCTGAAATACGCGGACCCGTAGGCATGCGCGCCAAAGTTAGAGAACCGATTTTAACCTCAAGAGTTGTAACCAGTAGCCCCCTGAAGAAGCAAGCGGATCACACGGTGATTGTTTCCCCTGACACAATTAGATTGCACCCTCAGCGTACTGACCAACAAAGTAACACAACAACGACGGAGTTGCATGACGAAAATGGGCAATGGGAGCAGGCAAAAACAAGAAAGCAGAGACGCCTGACCTCAAAACGCGGCACTGCAGGCCCAGGCGTTACTACCCTCAGGGCAGTCGAACCACGTAAGCATATTCATCTGTGGAATATGGTGTCAGGGATTGATGAAATAAAAGAATATCTGCAACAGTTGTGTCAAGGGGCTGAATGCGGCGTGGAGGAGCTCAAATCTAAAGGTAGCTATAAGTCATACAAATTGAGTGTCCCAGTCGTCCATTACGATAAGTGCATTTCGGCTGACGTGTGGCCTGAAAATGCCAGGGTCAAGATATGGTTATTTCGGAAGCCTGGAGGAATACAGTCCTAGACACTATTCCAGTTTGCCTGGCGTCCCGTCTTTCAGCATTGCGTATCAAAACGTTCGAGGCTTAAATACCAAACTTGACTTCTTTAGGCAGAGTGTGTCCGCACATCAATGTGACGTCATCGCAGTGACTGAAACATGGTTGACTGAGTCAGTTGAAGATGCTGAGCTAATTGGACAGGATTGGAGCTTGATGCGCCGAGATCGGGCTAATGGTCGTAGAGGTGGCGGTGTTTTGGTTGCAACCCGTCCAGGCATCACTCTGCGCCATAGACCTGACTTGGAGACGACATCTGGCGAAGATCTATGGACTTCATTTGCGGTTGGAAACAAAATAATACACCTTTGTGTTGTGTACATTCCACCTAGCGCCACGGATGACGTTTACATGCGATTTTTTCAAAAAGTCGAATCGTTTATTGATTCTCTCGCGGGTGAAGTGATGATTATAGGTGACCTAAATATGAACCCTAAGTACACTACCGTTAGTATTTTAAGTTATTACTGTTATTTTACTGCTGTTTGTGATTTGAAAGAGATGAATGTAGTGTTGAATGCGCATGGCGGTATGTTAGATGTGGTGTTGGTGCGAAATCGTGAGCGCAGTGTCTCTGTAACCGAAGTGACAGATTCGGGACTAGTTCCGTACTCAGATGCTTATCATCCTCCTCTAGAGATCACAATTCCACTCCTAGATGCCTCAAACCATGCTGTCAATGTTCTTCCGAGCAATATTGACTCGAGTCTTGATTGGAACTTTCCGAGGGGCAACTATAAACTCCTTTACGAACTAGTCTCTAGTGCGTCTTGGAAGGATGTTCTCGATTGCCACGATGTGGACACTGCTTTAGGAATTTTTTACAGAAAATTGTACAATATCTTTGACGTCTGCATACCCAGGAAGTCAAGGCCTAAAAAACCGTGTAGGAGATATCCAACTTGGTATTCAGCAGATATTATTGCGGATATTAGTCAGAAGGCGCATCTGCACCGTGAGTGGAAACGTACTGGAGATACAGTGATGTATGTTGCTTTTTCAAAGCTGAGGGCAGCCATAAAAACAAATATTAAAACTGCCTACGGGGCTTACTTGGGTTACATTCAAACCAAAATTACATGTGATCCTAGGGCTTTTTGGCAACACGTTGGAAGCCTTAAGTCTAAAGGTGGCTTTGAGACTCAGGTAAGCTACGAAGGTGAGTTGCACGAGGGCGCCCAAGCTGCTCAGGCATTCGCAGATTTCTTTTCGAGCGTATTTTTACCATCGTTACCTAATCTTGACTTTAAGCAAATTGTCGAAGATGACATATCGTGTAATGCTAATTTTATCCACATCACTAAAATATCTCATGAGGATGTAGAAAAAGGAATTGCCCACTTAAAACCACATAGCGCTCCTGGCCCTGATTGCTTGCCTTCATATATCCTTAAAGGCTGTAAGGATTGGCTAGTTGGACCATTGGTGCACATTTTTAATCTGTCTCTTAGTACTGGACATTACCCATCCCAATGGAAGACTACGCGTGTACGACCTATTCCAAAATCGAGTGAGACTTCTAGTGTGGAAAATTATCGCCCTATAGCCATCCTCTCTTCCACGGCTAAACTGTTCGAGTCTGTCGTGAATAGGCTCCTCACTCCTCAGATTAAGCCTTATCTTTGTGATGCTCAGCACGGTTTCAGGTCGAAGCGATCAGTGGACACTAACCTTTTAACTCTGGTTGACTACATCTCCGAACATATGGATGAAGGTATACAAGTTGACGTGCTGTACTTCGATTTCAAAAAAGCTTTTGACCGCGTAGATAATGACGTACTATTAAGTAAGCTAAGTACCATTGGTTTTTCGCCTAAGCTAATACGGTTCTTTGCGAGTTATCTGCGTGACAGACAGCAGTATGTGCAGCACGGATGCTTTGTTTCAGAGCCATACCACACACGTTCGGGAGTCAGCCAGGGTTCAGTTTTGGGACCGTTTCTATTTGGAGTCATGATAAATGATTTGACCTCAGTTCTCAAATCGGCTAGCTGCTTGCTGTACGCTGACGATTTAAAGCTTATTTACGGGATTCAGCATTTATCTGACTGCTTATCGCTGCAAGAGGACATAAACCGAGTTTATCAGTGGAGCCTCGATAATAAGCTTCTTTTCAATCCAGCAAAATGCACCATGATGACTTTTAGCCGTTCGAGTAATCCCTTGTTAGCTGAATACCTATTGGGTCCAAAACTCATAAGTCGGGTACATCGTATCCGTGATCTAGGAGTACTTTTTGATACGCAGCTTAATTTCCATGAGCATATGAGAGAGCTAGCCACTAATTGCTATCGTAGACTAGGGTTTGTCATCCGCAACGCCCGCGATTTTCACGACCCCCGGGCTATTAAGCTAGTTTACACTGCTCTGGTCCGGAGCAAGCTGGAGGCAGCTTCTATCGTCTGGAATCCACATGAGGTCTCGTACGTATTGCTCATAGAAAAAATACAGAAAGCTTTTTTACGATTCCTATATAAACAGATATGTGGATACTACCCTTTTATGTACCCATCAAAATTTCTGCTTGGTGTTTTAGGGTTTAATTCGTTAGAGGTAAGGCGTAATTTAGGACTAGTGATGACTGCCTGTAGTGTTCTAAGAGGAACTTCGGACTGTCCCGAATTGGTTGGTCAACTTGTACGTCTGTTCGTTCCCTCTATAGAAAAGGCAAAATTTAATTTTCGACCACGTACACGTCAACTAATGTCTGTGCCGAAAACACGTACTGTTTCCCGAAGCAAATCTCCACTGGTTTCTGCTCTTCAACTACTTAACGCGCTCTTCGCATCAGCACCAGAATGCGACATTTTTGCAAGTGATTGGAGTGTTCTGTGTAGTGTGTGTCTTAAGTTCTGTGAGGCGATGGATAATCGGGAGTCATCTGTTATTTATTAATTTTTGTATAATTTTGTAATTTACAAATTTATTGTATATTGTTTCCTTTTTATGAATTTTACGGTGCTTTGGTGTAGAACTGTTATGCTGTAAAATTGTTGAATATAATAAAATAAAAAAAATAAAAAATAAAATTTCAGACAGGTCGTCCATATACACATACAATAGAAAAATAAAATAAAAATAAAACTTAAAAAAATTAAATTTCTACAATAAATCATAAAAATATTAATAATTTTCTATTTAGATGTCAAAACAATATTAACAACCACACAATAAAATCAAAGTATGTCTTACTAAAGAATAATACAAAAAAAAACCATGATCAAATAGTAATTTTAAGTTGTCGTTATTTACGTTGCGCAGTCTGGGCCCTGACATGTAGGTCTATAACTATTTTAGTGAGTGGACACTGGACAGTCTAAACGCCGAAATGGGTCGCAAGTTGAATTCCTTGACTGTACACAAACTATTGTTTGTCTCTTGCGTGACTTGTGGCCTGTTTATGTATAATTAACGTGTCTTATTCAAAATGATTATGAAACCAATTTATAGGTAGTGAATGTGTCTACCGTGTTACCAAACGAAGTTGTGTAAGTATAAAACCACAAAAAACTCATCCAGTTCATTCATTCATAAACCAAATAACCTACTGTTTAAAATACTCAGGATTTAGTCAACCAGCAAAATTGGTTTACAATCGTGATAATATTTTTTTATGTTAATTGCAATTGCATTGACTACTTTTTTGTACGTACGAGTACTTATTTTAACTTCGTATATATGGAATGACTATCAAGGGGGTATTGTGGAAGAAAATAAGGTGAGACCGTCCTGCTGTGTTTCATTCGCAAATAACAAAATTCAATATTTATTTCTTAGTCCAACCAAAAGTAATATCCCCGATGATGTCGTGATTGTCGTAAAGTCAACCATTTGGAGCCCTAGACCACTGTAGGACTATGTCATAATGACGCTATACCTAAATCAGATTGTGAGAAATCTCTTACTGCTTCTCATTTTGACATGGTTCTAGAGTGGCCTAGAATTCTAATTGGTTGATTGTACCTTGTTTGTTTATTTATTGTATCATGCAAGGGGGGATTTTTGTTTAATCTGTTAATTTCAAGGAAACATGCCAATACCGTGGATTAAATAAAACATGAGATCCCTCAGACACTGGTGTTCTAATCTAACACACACAAAAACGGACATAAAATATTAAAACATTGTTAGGATAAAATAAAAAATATCCGTACTTCTGCCGTGAGAAAATAGAAAACAGCGTTTACAGCATACACTTTCTTCGCTTTTTCAAAAGTAATTTAATACTCTCCGTACTTCCAGTACGTCCAGGATTTAATAATTAACTCGAGGGATAAACTAGGCAGAAGGAAAGAACGCTAGGAATGGTTGAATTAAGTAAATTTAATAAAAATGCAAAGTGAGTCTCCTTTTACCGTGTATTTAACGAGTTAAGCTTGTATCTGCTTATCCGTGCCAGCCAGGGATAATTATTTATTAATGCTGTCCCTTCCGTGTGCGTTTACAATGTACGCTACGTTAGTACACGGTAGTTTCGGGACCAGGTCAAATATTTTGTTAGGTCCTTGGTGTTAAAGTCTACTGTCTTGTAAGTAACGCAGGAGACAGTTTTCTAAATCAGGCTATTTAATATTGTACATATTACCTAGGTAGTGAAAGAGTAAAAATACCAGACACCATTTAAATACACGTTTTAATCACGTACGACAGGTATTACTTACACTTATATCTCAATAAATCACAGGACAACTCGGTGAAGCGCAGCGACGCGCCATCTTGAGGATGCCAGCTCTAGGTGACGCGCTAGTGACGTCCCAGCATAGGCTTTGGCAGCGCGTCACCTGAATATTCATAGTGAGGGGACACTCGTAGAAGCCTATAAGCGTTGATGGCCCAGCAGTAATGCGTGTGACTTTCAATCCTAAGGTTGCGGGTTCAAAATCCTGCCAGGTCGTATGAATAAGTGTTTCCGAACTTTTGTACGAAACATCATTTGATATTTACTAATCGCTTTTTGGTGAAGGAAACCATCGGGAGGAAACCGGGCTAATCCCAATAAGGCCTAGTTTACCCTCTGGTTGGAAGGTCAGATAGCAGTCGCTTTCGTAAAACTAGTGTCTAAGCCAAATCTTGGGATTAGTTGTTAGCGGACCCCAGGTTTCCTGAGGCGGGATATAAGCCGGGGAAACGCTAGGGGAAGAAGACCTAGGTTAGAGTAGGAACAGGTACCTACCGGCTACCAGTAATCGGTTGTCGCAATTGTTTTTTACATTTATCACGCCGTGGAAAGTAAAATACACAATATTAATTCAAAGTTAATAGTGGCATTATAAGAATGCCCAAGATTTATAAGTCTATGTATAGGTACCAGGTATAAATGCAGGTGTACCCGTGTACCGTTTAACCCATTCACTGCTAAAGATTTATCGTAGCGCTACGCCGTAGCCAATAACATGCATTTCCCGCTTTGTAGCGGAAATGGCGCGTAGCGGGGTGATGACAACGTGTCGTCATTAGCAGTGAATGGGTTAAGACTTTTATCACTTAATCAGTATGTATCGTGGTCTGAGTACGAAAAAAATTTGACGCGGCACAAAAAAAAACGTGTGGGGCCGGTCGTCCTAATAAACCCTCCATACAAAAAAAAATACACTGCGTCAAAATCACCGGCATTTTTGGCATATGTTGTAGTTTGCATTTGTTGTTTGCTACTCCGGATCGTAGTCGCTTCGTGTAAACGAGACGTACTCGTAATCTTACGAACTTTAGTCGTTATGCACAAGGCAAGAAGGACCCGAAATTATAAAGGTCTAATGATAATAGCCAAATTGACAATTCGAAACTCATTTTTTGTTCTGATGGTTTATGAAATTGGATAAGTTTTTTTTGGCTGACATTATATCGCAATTCGCAAGGTTTTCGTCACATGTCAACCTTTTAAGATTATAAATTATAAACGGCGTAACATTTGAGCTTATATAAGAAAGTTAATGTATTAAGAAAGATTAATGTAGGTATTAAAGAGTTTATTTGTTATACTAGACAATGAAATGATAAATGTTACGATTTCCAAACAAAAAATTAAAAGAGAATTGTGTTGTCTTGGAAGACCTTTTTGAATTTTGCAAAATAAATTATACCTATTTGGCTAATATTGTTCCATCCAACGATCAGAAACAATAAATAAATAGGTACATAATAATATTAATAATAGTGCATAATTACATCAATTAGAATCAATAAAAACCGGCCAAGTGCGAGTCAAACTCGTGGCCGAAGGGTTCCGTACCATTATCTATAAAAACATACAATTTAAACTTTCGTGAGTCATACTGACTTTAAAAAAAAACCGCAAGTAAGTAGTTGTTATAGACAAAAATACATTATATGTGAAAATTTCAACTGTCTAACTATAACGCTTCATGAAATACAGGACAGCCTGGTGACAGACAGGCGGACAGACGGACGGACGGAGTCTTAGTAATAGAGTCCCGTGTTTACCCTTTGGGTGCGAAACATTAAAAAAATTAAACAATCTTCCAATGTATGGAACGACCGGGCCCTGAGAATGTATGACTCAGAATTTATTTTCATTTATATTTTTATAAGCACTCTTTGTTTTCCCACGCTCTTAACAATATTTATGCCTTAAATAAATTCAGGCGCATAGTTTTTCAATTTAATACATTTTACATTTAAATCTAACACTGGCTGGAACGTACAGTCAGTTGCAGAGATAATGGACCACCCTTGCATACAAACTTTCTTTGCAGGGATTACATTGTTACTGTATCAGTTACATTTCAACCTGTAAAGTTTATTTTTTAACGTCTGTATTTATATCTTTTAAAATTTCGTCTCATTGCGATTTTTTTTAAATACTATGGTGTGTTCACTTGAAAGTAGAAATACAAATGTACCTATTAATTACGAATGAATGTTACAGGACAGGACACACATATTTATTATGAACGATGGCATAGATAAATTTAAAACCGGCCTAGAGCATGTCGGGCCATGCTCAGTGTAGGGTTCCGCAGTTTACTGTCCGTCACAATAGGCAACCTTAAAAAGTGTTTTAATAGATACCATGCTCAATATGCTTATAATAATTAACAATTCGATGATACTTTCGATCACACCCGTCCCGACCCCATTAACTCCGGAAACACAGTGCCATCTGTCGGGCAATTGGGTTACTACACTACTGTCGGGCAACAGGCCTGATTTGTGTAGGTATTCACTAGAAATGCACGTTGAGATAGCGGCTGTGCAAGTTGTTGATATGAATGTAATTATCATTTGTATATACCGCTCCAATACGGAGGGTAATTTCGACATATTTACTCATCAACTGGATTTATTGCTTAGTCATGTAATTAATGAAAATGCAAACGTTTTGATTATGGGTGATATTAATGTAGACTTTATGAAACGGACCAAGCAAAGTCGAGACATTCGAGAAATTTTAATTAGGTATAATATGGCATCAATGGTCAATTTCCCAACTAGAACTCAAGGTGACTCGAGAACTTGCCTGGATCATGTGTACACTGATATACCTAGGGATTTAATTTCGACATACCCACTGGACACGGGTCTAAGCGATCATTGTGCCGTATGCTTTCAAATGTCGATTATATCAACAAACAACCAGACTAGGTATATAAATGCGCGAATCACTAATGAGAAGCAAATAACACGGTTTCTTGAGAGTGTAGGTAACTTCGATTGGTCTAGGTTGTCACAACAGAACACCGGTGGCTTTGATGAAATGTTTAGGGTTTTTTTAGGTAGGTTTGACGCTTTTTGTCCCGTGAAAAAGATACCCATCAGATCGAAGGATAAGATATGGTCAACTCTTGAAACAACTAAAAGTAAGGAGTTGCTGTTACTCTTGAATATGCTCGTTAGATTTTATCCAAACAATGAAAATCTAATACAGTTTACTAACCACTATGCATGCAAGCATAAGTCTTTACTAAACAAAACAAGGAAAGAGAGCATAAATAATAAAATCCAGTCTAGCTCTAATAAGACCCTCGCGCTGTGGGATGTGATCAAGTCGGAGACTAACAAAAGTCGGTATACTGGGGACGAGTTCTCCGTGCTGCGTCGAACTGTGTGCGGTGAACGCGGCTCCAGCCGGGAGCTGGCTGACGCGTTCAACCAACACTATCTGCGCGTGGTGCACGACACTACCGTACTCCCGTGCTTGAGGGACGCGCTATGCTTGCTTCGTGCCGCCTGCCCACCCCAAGCGTCCACTATGTTCATGTCTCCATTTACAGTTCAAGAAGTACTGGTAATCATAAAAAATATCAAAGCGAGGGGAACAAAGGATGTTTATGGCTTTCCCACTGCTATACTTCATAGATTACCATACAATATTATTTTCCAAGTGTGCGAACATTTTAATGAGGCAATAACTAGCGGAAATTATCCTGAATCCCTTAAGAAGGTCAGAATAACCCCTGTGTACAAAGGTAAAGGTAGCAAGGACATTATGAAAAATTATCGGCCGATATCACTTGTACCAGCACTATCTAAGATATTTGAAGCGGGTTTATGCAATAGGCTCTCTAATTTTTTTCTTGCTAAAAAGGTACTCTGCGGCGACCAGTACGCTTATCGTGCGGGCCGGTCTACGTTAGGGGCGGCGCGCAAACTACTGGAAACTGTATTGGACCACCTTGAAGCCAAAAATTGCGTTGCTGCTATATTCTTCGATCTGTCCCGTGCGTTCGACTTGGTGGACCATGAATTAATAGCGGCAAAGCTCGAGCATTATGGCGTCCGTGGCAAAGCCCTGGAGATAATAAAGTCCTTTTTAGCCCACCGCATGCAAGTCACTGATGTAAATGGCGACAAGTCTGAGTGTGGCTCAATTGGACCCAGATCTGTTCCTCAGGGCTCGAATGTCGGAAATAACCTGTTCACGTTACTAATGAACGACCTGCCCTTTCCTAGTTCTATTGCGAATTTTATAATGTATGCGGACGACATTTGTGCAATAATTCATGGTCGTAGCCAAGATGAACTGCAAAAGAATGCTAGGGACATAATTCTGAAATTACTGCACTGGTTTCAAGCTAATGGCATGCAGTTAAATATTGAGAAAACCAACCTTCTCCAATTCACTCTTAATCGGAAGGTACAGACGAAACTGGATTTAACTGTTAACGGTGTTGAAATAGAACCTGTAAGTCACGCTCGTTACGTAGGTTTTTGCTTTGACAGTGGTTTACAGTGGAACCAGCATATCGACATGGTCTGTAAAAAACTGAACTCAGCTCTCTACGCTATAGGTCGACTAAAGCAGACGCTGTCGAGGCAAGGACTGCTAACTGCATACTATGCATATTTCCATGCACATTTGACGCGTGGAATCGAACTTTGGGGCTTGGCAGCTGATAGGGACCGGCCATTCATACTACAAAAGAAGGTAATCCGACTGATATGCCGAGTTCCCGAAGATGAACCCGCGCGGCAGCTATTTGTTGACCTAAAGGTAATGACGGTACCTTCGCTATTTATATTTGAGGTGGGTAAATATGCAAGGAGGAACCCCGATGAGTTCCGTATGAGTAATACCTCGGCGCGGAGGAAACCTGGTCTTTTGGTACCGATGCATAGGCTGCAGAAGACGGGTAAGTTCCTTGGGGTAATGGGTGCCAAGATATATAATAAAATACCTGAGGCAATAAGAGCTTTGAGTGCAGAGCGACGCTTCACACATGAACTCAAAACGTTTTGCACAAAAAACGCATATTACACAGTTAATGAGTTCCTTGATGGATGAGTAAATATGTCGAAAATATGTAACTTATGACATTAATTTGACAAGTGTATTATCATTATTTAACTAAGTACTTAATTACTTCCACGATCCCTATTATTATTATTTTTTTTTTACTTGTGTAAATAATGAATTGAAATATGACGATGTACAAATAATACAAATAAATGATCTATCTATCTACTAATTTACACAAACTAGACGGGTTATGTATGTTGGGTTTTCGGGTCGTAACTTTTGATCGCGTGAATCGATTTGAATAATTTTTTTCTTATTAGAAGGAAGATACGTGCGGGATGATAAATTAAGTACTCAATATAAAAGAAGTTTTTGCATATACAGTTAAATTACGAACTTAATTCCAAAATTATTTTGTACAATTTTTCAAAAACTATTCAACCAATCAAGTTCAAAATAATTTTCCAAGAAAGTTCTTATCAAGTTCTACTTTTATAATTTTTTTTTATTTTTTGACTTATAGTTCAAAAGTTAAAGGGGCGGGGCCACATTTTTTTAAACTTCTGGTGCGATTATTTCTGAAAATATTGACTTTATCAAAAACTGGTCTTAGTAAACCCTAATTATTTTACAAATACCTATCCAATGATATGCCACACTCTAGGGTTGAAACGAAAAAAATAACACCCCCCACTTTACCTGTATGAGGGAGGTACTCTAAAAAGAAATTATAACCACTTTTTATTTTACCACTTTGTTGGCGTGTCCAATATACATATTCGTACAAAATTTCAGCTTTCTAGTACTTACAGTCACTGAGATTATCCGCGGACGGACGGACAGACAGACAGACAGAGCGAAACTATAAGGGTTCCTAGTTGACTACGGAACCCTAAAAACCGGCCAAGTGCGAGTCGGACACGCGCACCGAGGGTTTCGTACAAAGTCTATGTTGCAACTTCACCTAGAAGTAGAAATTTGAAGTCAGCCACATGTATATCTACAGATTGGCTCACTCGTTTGCACGGCATGGAGTTAAAATGCGAGTTGGTTTTTGCTTGATATTTTTTAATTACGTCAACCAATTGATTTAACTTTAGTCATAAGACAGTACTTTCAGAATAATATCACATAAATTTAAAGAAAAAAAAATCTATGTAGGTAAGTTGGTTAACTTTCAACTAGTTTAAGAGAGGTATGGGCATAGCGGATGCATATCGTTTACTGTGGTAGGGCACAGCACAACGAATGTCGTCTCGCTCAAATCTGGAGCAGAGCCCATCTGGGGAAGTACCTCCACCTTGCAGAAAACCGCAGTTTAATAACACTAGACCCTACTCATAGTGTTGTGTTTCTGTCGGTGAGTAAGGTCGCCAGAGCTCCAAGAGGATTTACTGTGTTGACAGCTGGGGACCCACGGAACAAAGAACACTGTCTTAGGTCGATGTGGGCGCGGAGTGCAGGTACGGCGATCAGGGAGACCCGGTGAAACGGCTGTCCGCTGGCCGCCCGCAGGTCAGTAGGGTTCCCGAACCCAGGGATCACTTAATCTCCATCCTGGGAGGCTGAGCCACCAACCTGTGCAAAATCCCTGGTGTAGTAGTCGTGCCGGAGAAGGAGACCGGGGTGGACCCGGCTGCTGCATCAGGTGTGGACCGGGGGCCCTTCCGTACGCCGCACCTGTAAACTGCACCACCTACGTCGCCCTCTGGCAGGTTTGGTCCGTCCCCTTGCCCCTTTAGCTGTCAACACAGCGAATCCTCCTTTTTTCTTAACACACTCCCTAAATATGGCCGAAAAACAAAAAAGGAATAGTTCATCAGCGGCGTCCCCTTCCACACAAGTCGACTTCTGCAACATCAGGGGACTTCACTCCAATTTAAACGCAGTACACCACCACCTGGAGACTGCGCAGCCGACCCTACTGTTCCTCACGGAGACCCAGATATCTTGCCCAGCTGATACATCATACCTGTTATGCCCCGGCTATATGCTCGAACATAAGTTCTTGCGGCGAGCTGGGGTATGCATGTATGCTCGGCATGATGTCTGCTGTCGCCGTCTCAATGCCTATGAAGACAGGGATCTGTCAGTGTTGTGGGTGCGTGTGGACTACGGCGGCCACACTCGTATCTACGCGTGCCTATACAGGTCCCATAGCGGGGACACGGACGCAACTCGGCTCTTTGAGCTCTTACAAGTGACGTCCGACAAAGTTCTTGAGCAGTACCCATCCGCGGAGTTGGTAATCTTGGGGGACTTCAATGCCCACCACGTGGAGTGGCTTGGTTCCCGGTCCACTGACCACGCGGGGAGGTCTGCTCTCGAATTTTCTCTGGCCTATGGTCTCTCGCAACTGGTTACTTCTCCCACGAGAATACCAGACATCGAGGACCATACGAGCTCTTTACTGGACCTTCTGCTGACCTCTCGTCCGGACGGATACTCTGTCTCAGTGAACGCACCTCTCGGCTCGTCCGATCACTGTCTTGTCCGGACATTGCCACCTTGCGCGCGGCCTGATCCACCTCGGCCTACTAGCTCGCGACGCGTATGGCACTATAGGTCAGCAGATTGGGATGGATTGCGTGAGTTCTATGCATCGTACCCGTGGAAGCGGCTGTGTTTCACATCAGATGATCCTGACTCCTGTGCAGCTGAGGTCGCTGAGACTATCTTAATGGGAATGGATTGCTTCATTCCCAACTCAGTAATAGCTGCAGGAGCTAAGAAACGACCTTGGTTTAACCGGCCCTGTAAAGAGGCGACAATTCCTAAGCAAGCTGCCTACAGGGCTTGGACCAAGGCCGTTACTGATAAGGATCCTAACGCTTCTGATGTGAAACGCAAATTAAATGCTGCTTCGAGGTCCAGTAAAAGAGCCATTGCCAGAGCTAAATTCGACTTCGTCGGCAGAATTGGTGAGAAGCTCGTGGGCTATCCCTCAGGGAGTCGTGCCTTCTGGTCGCTCGCCAAAGCTGCCGAGGGAAATTTTTGTCGGTCGTCCTTACCACCACTGCGAAATGCTGATGGTGATCTGGTCCACAGTGCAAAGGAGAAAGCTGATCTCTTGGGCAATCTCTTTGCCTCGAACTCGACCATGGACGATGATGGCAGCACCGCACTGCCTACCGTCCCGCGGTGCGGTTTCTCCATGCCCGGTATTATATTCAGGCAAACTGATGTCCGGCGGGAGCTGCTGTCATTAGACGTCCACAAGTCGAGCGGGCCAGACGGCATACCAGCAGTGGTGCTCAAGCGGTGTGCTCCCGAGTTGTGTCCAGTGCTCACGCGCCTTTTCACGCTCTCATATCACAAACGGCAGGTGCCGTCTTCGTCGAAGACCGCCCTTGTGCACCCTGTGCCTAAAAAGGGTGACAGATCAGACCCGTCGAATTACAGGCCAATCGCTATAACCTCCCTTCTCTCCAAGGTGATGGAGCGCATAATCAACGCAAAGCTCCTGGGATACCTAGAGGATCACGATCTGATCAGTGACCGACAGTATGGCTTTCGCCATGGTCGCTCCACTGGTGATCTTCTAGTGTATCTCACCCACCGCTGGGCTTCAGCTATTGAGAGTCAAGGTGAGGCATTGGCAGTCAGCCTGGATATAGCGAAGGCGTTCGATCGGGTTTGGCATAGGGGTCTTCTATCGAAGTTACCATCTTACGGACTGCCCGGGGGATTATGCGAATGGATTGCCAGCTTTTTGTCCGGCAGATGCATACGAGCCGTTGTCGACGGAAGTTGCTCCGATAGCATGGACATAAATGCTGGTGTCCCACAAGGCTCTGTGCTATCCCCAACGCTGTTTTTGCTGCATATCAATGACATGTTGTCCATTGGCGATATTCATTGTTATGCAGACGACAGTACTGGGGATGCCTATTACACAGGCCGTGCTAACATCCCTCGTCCCGTTGTGTTAGAGAGTCGTGAAAAGCTTGTGTCAGACATCGAGAGTGCTCTCTCTGATATCTCACTGTGGGGCCAGGAAAATCTTGTCCGATTTAACCCCACTAAGACACAAGTTTGCGCGTTCACCGCTAAAAAAACCCCATTTACTGTGGTCCCACAATTCCAAGACACAGTCCTTACCATGTCAGAGAGTATTGGGATCCTGGGTGTTGACATTTCCAGTGACGTCCAATTCCGTAGCTACCTGGAAGGGAAGGCCAAGCTGGCATCCAAAAAGCTCGGTGTGCTCAATAGAGCTAAGCAGTACTTCTCTCCGGGGCAAAGACTGTTATTATACAAGTCTCAAGTCAGGCCCCATATGGAGTATTGCTGCCATCTTTGGGCGGGAGCACCTGGATACCAGCTGGGCCCCTTTGACTCGATCCAAAGACGTGCTGTCCGAATTGTCAACGATCCCAAACTCACGAGCGATATCGAACCCTTAAGTCTAAGGAGAGACTTCGCCTCCTTATGTGTGTTCTATCGCTTGTACAATGGATTGTGCTCTGAGGAATTGTTTGATATGATGCCAACGGCTGCATTCTACCACCGCACCGCTCGCCGTCGGCAGGGTGTTCACCCGCATACCCTGGAGCCTAAATGGTCTCGTACCGTGCGGTTTAAGAGGAACTTCCTCCCGCGGACGCTCCGGCTGTGGAATGAGCTCCCTGCCACTGTTTTCCCAAAGGACTACAATATGGGGTTCTTCAAAAAAGTAGTGTTAAAGTTTTTAAAGGGTCGGCAACGCGCATGTAACACCCCTGGAGTTGCAGGCGTCCATAGGCTGCGGTGACCGCTTGCCATCAGGCGGGCCGTATGCTTGTTTGTCACCGTCGTAGTATAAAAAAAAAAAAAAACTAGTGTTCCGAAAAGTTTTTTTTTATTAACAAAAAAAGTTAATGAAGTTAGGGGTCAATTTTATATTTTTCCTGTAATGTTTATAATAATATTAACGTTGTGTAATTGTGTGTGTTTATTACACTTAAACCAACACACAGTTACAGTAAAAGGCTATAAGGTATAACAAAAATACTGGTAGTGGTAATCCGTTTAAGGGTATTATCGACCTTGTATTTTGATTAAGAAAATTAGGTAAAAAATCACGGATGGAACGGGACGGGACGGATTTTTTCCCCCATAGTCATAGAAAACTTACACGTTTTAGTTAAAATATGTTTTCTCCCTTTCTAACAAAGGCACATGTTAAACTGACAGATAGGTACAAACAATCATTTAGCCAAACTGTGTTTGATGTGCGTTTATGAATAACGCCATATATATCTATTCATAGTACACGAAACATTTACTGTAAAAGAGACAACGTAAAGAATCAAACACGTTTCTGAATTCGTACCCAAGTTTGGGCGCAGCTTTCAACGTAATGATCTATGTACGGTCTTAAGTTTAATCTCTTAGCAAATCAAGTAAACGGAAAGAAAAGTAAAAGCTTCTAAACAGGAAAATGAAAGAGGCAGAACACACGATAAGCTTTTTAATCTCTTAAGTGTTGCTGAAGTTTGCAATGCGTATACAGCTGTGATATAGCTACGACTTGCATTTCGACTGCAGATAGTTAACACATTGAGATACAAAATATCTGGGCGGCCGAGCGAAGCTCGGAAAACCAATTAGAATTCGAAATCTCGCGTTTTCTCAGAGATAAACCAAGCTAGTTTTTTCGCCCCTAATTTTCAACGAAATCGGGCTTGACGTCGAAGGATATGCGTGTCAATGGTTTGAAAATCAAGGATGCTGAATATCGTGCGAAGTGGATCAGGAAAAGCTAGAAAGCGGACCCTGAATTCCGAAGCGCCAGCAGAGCTCCGAGGAACATAATGCTCAGATGAGAGAGAGATTATTTTCAACGAAATCGTTGGAACTTGTAACCGTTTTCGAGATCGCCGAAATATATGCATACAGTGTGTATTCTGAATATTACCACAAACTTTAACCAGACCAAGGTTTTAGTACTAAGAACCCATACAAGAAGTAATTATAAGTTTGGTCCTACCTAACAGAGCGTAATTATTTAAAAAAAAAAGTTGAGCAGCAATGTATTGCGCGATCAATCCGTAAGTTATCACTTGTGACAGTTCTTACATCAAGTCAGCTAAGACGTATTGTATTGAACAAAAGTAAAGTAGCAATTACATTGCGTGCTGAATTATTTTGTATGAAAAAATTAAAGTAGTCATATTTAATTAGAACAAATGAAAATAGATTTCTCAGGGCTAGTAATAATAATCCTTTAAATATGCGGTAATATCAAAAATACACGCTGTATATACAAGAATTGTTCGTTTAAGTACAAGAGATATACGTAGGTAGGCACTTAGAATGAAACAACAAGAAAGTAAGGTAAGGGGGGGAAGATTTAATGGTTTTTTTTATAAGATTGACAGTGTTGTGTTGAAATCCTTGTAAAAAAAAAACTATTTGATTCCTTTCAGTTGTCAAAATTAGAAGTCATGGGCAAGGACTATAGTCGTTAAAACTCGGCTACGCCTAGTCTAATGCATAAAAATAATAAATTAAAATACATTGTTGTCTAAAAAGTAGGCGGGTTAAGCTGGAATGCTCAAGGGATAAGATTGAAATTGTGTCTAAAACCTCATCTCCTTACCTTATACATATTACGGAATATGATTGAAAATCGACGAATTTGTCACAAAATGCTGACTTTCACAAAATGACGCATAGGTAACACGTGTCTACACACTCCGGGCGGCCATGTCGAAACAAGATGTCGTAACAAGATGGCGGCTTAAAGGGTGATACCCACCTTAAAAGATTTAAACCAAATAGGGAGTTATATGAGGCTTTTCATAATATCCCCTTTTTTCATCTTCAGCCACCATACCTTACATTGAAATAAACGTACATGTCATGTCAAATTATAAAGTTAAAAAGTAAACAACAGTTCATGTTAATGTTGCCTCACGATAAATTCTTTTACCGAAAAGCAAGTAATTAAATATCAAATTATAGCTCGTACGTAGGTCCTCAAAAAGTCATTGGTACAAGCCGGGCTTTGAATCGACACTGTAACGCGGGTTAAAACCTAGCTTTTATTTTTAAAAGTAACTTATTTTGTTAACATTTCTAAGCTAAAACAATAGGGATGACGAGTAGATTGAAATGCTTTTATTCTATTTAGTCCGTCAGTTAGATTATCCAAAATTATTAAACACTTGTTTTTGAATTTTTCAATAAATTTACGAATTATGAATTGAAGCCGGGGGGGCTTGGGTCACTTTTTCAGTAGTATATGACATCTCTTTCAGTTTATAATTTAAACATAGTAGTGTGGCTTAAGTATAAAAAAGAAAAAAAACATAATTCATAACATTTATTACAAATAATAAATGATTTGATTCGTCCTTTACAATTGTATAAAATTGACGAAGACAAAGAGTATGAAAGTTCTGAGGTGGGGGCTGGTGACGTCACTATTAGGTAAGAACTGTACCTAATTGTGACTTCAAGCATAACTTTAATGCGCTGTATTTCCGTTATCTATCATGCTAAAGAAAATATACGTGTTGAATATTTTTTAATAATCTAACAGACGGACTAATTAGAATGCTTTTATCGTGTAGCCTATTAAGCCATCAAAACAATTTGCAAAAGCCCTTCAAGCCTGCCTTCTTAAAGTCCTCCTAACGTATTAGCAAGTCAGAGTAAGTCAGCGCTATTTCACGGCTCTTTGTCATAGTAATAGTATTTTGCAGCACCCAGATGTTAAAGCACTTAGCGGTTAGCACCGGTTTTATTATGAATAGCAACGGAACTAATATTTTGCGGTTTCGCCTCCGAGCACAACGCAAATTAATGCTCCGGGTTTCAGCTAGGAATTAATGTAATGCACCTACAGCAGCCAAATTGTTGGCGTTCAGTAAATTTCGCAAGTAGCGAATTTTATAATTGAATTTTTGATATGTCAAGCTAAACAAGCACTTGGATGAAATTATTCAAAGAGCAATAAAGGGAGTAACAAAAATGCTGGTGATCCGTTTAAGGACGTAATCAGTATCGTGATCGTGGAATGATTTTTTTGACGTGAAAAAAAATTGTGTGGAGGTTTATATTTGGACGTGCTGCCCAAACAAAATTGTGTCCATTTTTCCCCCCTATTTTTTTCCTAATCAATCCAAAATACTAATAAAGCCCTGAAAAATATTTTAAAAGCTATCGAAAATTACTTGAAATAATACATTGTATATTTCGGTACGTTTTAATCCCCATACAAATAATTACGAAATTTCAGAAATTTTCTCAATTTCGGAAACTAATCGGCACATCAGTATCACAGGGTCTCAGCCAAGATTGAAGCTAAGTCCTTCACATTTTTTATAGTCGTTATAAACGTTTAGTTTTAGTAGAATTTGTAGGGTTCCGTCGTAGCCAAAATGCCAAAAACGGAACGGCATTTTACTTAGTAAATATACGCCATAATTATGGTAATGATTGCAGTTACAAATGTGTGCCGCTACTTAGCTTGTACTTTTACAAGTGCACCCAGCACTGGAATATACTTTTGCCCCATACATGTAACTATATGTCTATTTTTTGCAAGTATGTAGATTCAACCAATTGGATGGAGTGGCGCTATAAATCAGATTATGAGAAATCTTTTACTGCTTGTCATTTTGACATGGTTTTGAATGGCCTAGGGTTCCAATTGGTTGACTGTACTTGTGGCACGTCATCTGATAGGTCTTTAAGATTAACTTTAAGGTTTCATGAACAAGAATTTGAATAGTCAAACATTTTCAGAGAGAGCCCCGAAAATCTAATAAAGTGTAGGTAGGTAGGTAGGTAAAAAAAGGGGAGGGCGCTTCTAATATCTGATCGGGACGTCCAAAAAATGTGATAAAAATCAGGAAGATTGGACAATTTGGACATTATACAAACTTATCACGAAAATTATTCTGAACCATTTTTGAGTTTTCGCAAAAAATATCATCATCATCATCATTCAGCCGAAAGACGTCCACTGCTGGACATAGGCCTCCCCCAAAGATTTCCACCATGACCGGTCCTGCGCCACCCGCATCCAGCGGACTCCTGCGACCTTCACCAGGTCATCAGTCCACCTTGTGGGGGGCCTACCCACGCTGCGCCTTCCGGTACGCGGTCGCCACTCGAGAACCTTTCCGCCCCAACGGCCATCGGTTCTACGTGCAATGTGCCCCGCCCACTGCCACTTAAGTTTAGCGATTCGGAGAGCTATATCGGTTACTTTAGTTCTGCTGCGGATGGTCTCATTTCTGATACGATCTCGCAGAGAGACTCCTAGCATAGCTCTCTCCATTGCCCTTTGGGTGACTTTGAGCCTTCTTATGAGGCCCATTGTAAGCGACCACGTTTCAGTACCGAAAAAAACCACCAAAACCAACCACCAAAAAATATATTTATAACAAAATGACACAAGTACCTTTATAGTTTCAACTCATGTCGCGTTGCGTTTGCGTCGTATGAAGTTACGGAACCTACTATGCGTGGTCCGACCAGCACTAGGTCCGTTTTAATTTTAATACCTTCAAGGAGGTTTACTTTCAATTTATACTTTTGACCTTTAAACTCATAAACGGAAGACGGGTTATCGTCCAAAAATAAATTGTGCCGACAAAATATCAATATTGTTCTGTAACATGAATATTAACCAGTTGTGCAAAACCAACATCGCAAGTTTACGGGCCATTGGAACTTCAACGGGCTCTCGATAAATTGTGTATTGTTTCATAGGTTTCTTCGGTTGACTTTTACTTATCGTGTTTCGATGCGAACACTTAACTCGCAGCTGACTGTACACTGGAGTTGCGTACTTCGTGTTACAGTATTATTCATCTGAATATGTTTGACAAAGTTAGCATTGAATGTAACAAAAATAGTTCTACAAGGTACCTACCTACGCCCAACACCCACGGTATCACTGCGACTAGCTACCATAATAAACAAATTACACTAAAAAAACATTTGTTAACACAGCAAAAACAGTACTCAGCGTCGCGTTCGTTTGATAAAATGCTCATCCACGAATTGCCGTTTCCCGGCATCTGCAATCACCAGGGCCCGTAATTTTCATGCCGATGACAGACAAATGACGTTAAGCTTCATACGTCATGTTTTAGGTTTTACGTTTGAAAAAAATAATGCTGGCATTGAATAGTTAGAATCGAACGTTGATAGGAGACATTATCTGTCATTAACTCATTTCGTATTAAAACATCCTGTGTATTTATATACGTCATAATGACGAAACCTGGCAATCACCCTTTTTTCCAGTTAGACGATATTTAAAAATCACAGTGTAAAGGTAACCTATCAAACTAATTACCTATGTCTCATTCTTGTTCCTAGCGTTTCCTCGGCTTATGCGATGGCTCACAGAGCCTAGGTTTCACTTTGTTAACTAATCCCAAGATTTGGCGTAGGCGCTAGTTTTACGAAAGCGACTGCCATCTGACTTTTCAACGGAACTAGGCCTTGTTTCCTCTTCTTTAATTTCTTCGGTTTTCTTTAGAGGTTTTCCTGCACCGAAAAGTGATTGGTAGAATATCAAATGATATTTCATACTTGTTCCGAAAAAACTTGTTGGTACGAACCGGGAGGATTTGAAATTGCGACCTTTGGATTACTAATAACCTATGCGACTACCAGAGTAACAAAAAACAAAAAACCAATTCAATATTTAACCAGAGGTAAAATTGGTTAGTACTCGTACCTTATTATATTACCCATTACTTACTTGGAATGCCAAATTGTAGAAAATCCTGTAATTACGTCTTTATTTAAGATTTACAATGTGGTTTGTGGGTAATAAGATCAAAGTAAATTATTGAATAGCCTCTAAATTTTGCGCATACTATAAAGCAACAAGAGTTGCTTACAATGTGGCATTTTACGTTTCCAAAGTCTGTTGCCACTCTAGGTACTTTATGTTTTCCGGCTTCGGAAAACCTACAGTTTAACATTTAACTTACAAAGTTTAGTTATGTTTACAGCAATTTAAACTGGAGTAACCAAAGAAAAAGTGACCAAGGCCCCCGGAGAGCATATATGGCTGGATTCGAACCCGAGCTCCTATTATCCAGGGTTCGAATCAATCCTTTCTTATTTTAAACGCTTATGGTGCGTTCTGCCAATCCTACTTACGCCTAGTGCTGTCTTCTACGAGTAGATAATATTTATAGATTATTTTCAACTAGAAGCGAGGGTGACGCCACCAAACTGTACAATTTTAAAGCACAAATCAAATCATTTAGGTTAGGGCGTCTGCCGCGAAAGCAGGCGCGAGACCAGATTTGGAAAGGGACAGAACGGAACATTTTAGTATTCGTATGCAACATGTGGATGGTCGATCGAAGAGTCGCATCGCCTTAGATTTCCAAAATTCGTCCGTTTTTGACCGGGATGTTTACCGGGATACTTGTCTGCGGCGACGGAGCATTTTACAAGAGGAAATAAAAAAAAATTAAGTACAACTAACATAAAGATTACAGCAACATCTATTGAATTCAGAGGCTTAACGCCTTTGAAATAATATTTCAACTCAAATTGCGACGAAAGATAGGCAATTTTAACCAACTGTTAGATATATATGATGATCTTATATGTAGGTACTAAAAGAGCCAACACGTGAATGTAATTCGTGTATTAACGGAAAACCCCTGTTTTTCCCTAAACATTGGTAAATTTAGAACGATTTTTGAACTAAAATTTCTCTATAAAAATTTACAAAAATACATATATTTTTTATGATATTAGACCACAAAATACCACAATAGTTTAAGATAGGTAGTAAAAGGAAAAAAATATATAACCCACCAAAAAAGGACTAAATTCATGAGCGTTTTTAAAGGATCTTCTTTCATCGTACTCTTCGTTCCTGAAGGTCGTGCCTTTCTTGAAAGCCTTTACTGAGACAGTGACGAGGTCTGTCCACCTTGCTCTATCTTCGGGTTGGCTCAGGGCTGTCGGTATGGTGAGTCCGGTCACGTCTTTTATTTGGTCTGACCAACGGGTAGGTGAAGGGCCCCTTCGTCTTTTTCCATCAATCTTGCCTACCACAACTAACTTGTCTAAGTTGTCGGGTTGTCTCCTGGCGATATGGCCAAAGTAGTGGAGAATCTTTTTTTGATTTTTAGTTGGTCGAGAATCGATCTGTTAGATTTTAAAGGATAAGGACTCTTTCATCAATTTTAGAACCGTTGCTAATCTACATTATACTAAAATTTCGTGAGATTTGACTGAAACCACTTTTTCCGTATGTTTGCTACGAGGTCCTTATATGCCACCCTATTTTCGTGTGTGTGAAAGAAGTGAGGCATATAGAATTATAGATAGATAGATAGCATACTCTTAGAAAACATTTACAAGGTAAAAACGTTTGATTAACACAGAGGCAAACAACAGGCGGTCTTATCGCTATAAAGCGATTTCTTTGAGAGAACCTTTGGGTAGCGGAAACATTAAAGGCTTATCCTTGAAGAGTTGGTGTATATAAATTTAAAAAAATCTACTGTCGGACTGTGGTTGTTAGACTATAAATGCAGTCGGTATATGAATCAAATTCACATACCGCAACGTTTCGGTAGAAAAGTCACTCTTCATTTTTAGTAGCTGATTTGACATTTATTCCGTTTTATCATAAATTACCTGTTTGCAGTGTGCGTTAATTTATGCAATTTTAAATTTATGCATTGTCATATTTTGCCAGGTCTAACTTGCAACAGTAGATAGGTATCAGCAGTAGGATTCCGGCGAATGCGATGCTCCACATGGCCACATGGAGTTGTGATTGCAAAAAAGGTAATGGATTAAATTAATGATTAAATCAATGTGATTCCTGTGCACGATGTTTAAAGCTAAAAACCTTGAGAAATATTTTGGCCGATCTTACACTAGGCAGTTGAACTTGCGTTCGGTACGAAAAAACGACACTAAATTCATTGTCTGTATTATGACAGTACGATAAGAAATAAGAGCATTATCGAGTTCAATTAAAGGCTTTATGATACCGATAAATTTGCACGTAGGTACACTATTAAAAGCTGAGTTTTTGTTTAATAGTTATTTAAAAAAAATAACAATGAAGTTTCTGGGGCGTTTCTATAAATGTTACTGACACAATAATATGATCATGTTATAAAGCACGAAGTAAAACAATAATCATAAAGTAATCACTCTGTAATTAGCTGGTATTCGTGTCAGAAAATAATTTTCTTAAAACTTTCTTGGAGTTCAATAACATTTTCAGGGTAGTAATAGTTTATATCTATCTAAAATTATTAAAAAATATCTATATAATTGCATCGGCAACTTGAAGCAATTTATAAATTACATAACATTAATAATTTCCGATAGAGCGTTTTAGGCCCAACGGTAAAAGCGTGCGATTTTAAATCCGAAGGTTGTGAGTTCAAACCCGGCTCGCACCAATGAGTTTTTTAGGTACGAAATATCACGTGATATTGTACAATTTTAAAGCACGAATCAAATTATTTATTATTTTTAATAAATGTAAAAAATGTGTATACGATTGGCGGAACGCACCTTAAGCGTTTGAGAAAAAAAAAGGATGGCATATATATACTTAGGAAATTTCGGACTCTGGCTGCCGAGGTCGGGTAGCCTAGTGGTTAGGGCGGGGCGTCTGCCGCGAAAGCAGGAGGTCGCTGGTTCGATTCCAACCCTTTTTCTGTAGTATATGACATCTCTTTCAATTCATAATCATCTAATATTTTCTGCCAATCGCTTTTCGGTGAATGATGCTTTAAATACTTTTTTATTTATGGCGTTTTTTTTTTCGGCTGCTTGGGTATCCAGTTCTTTTATTCTATATCTATGGCTTTACATTTTGAGTTCAAAATAAAAGTTTCCCGTTTATCTCTTCTCATTATCCCGGTACATTAGTCGCGGAGTTGAAAGGCATTTGCTTCATTTTACTTTTTGCAAAAAGGCGCCTCTCGACGAGCCGGCAGTGCTGCCCTGAAAGGGAATAATTTATTACATTTGTCTGGCGAGCCTTCAAATGTCCTGGAAACGTAAGGATCTAGCTTTTATACGCTATGCCTAAGCCCTACAAAAAATTGCGTGCGTACTAGGAAACCCATTTCAACTTTAATAATCTTAACTTGATATAACTTTCCTCGATGTGTTTCATGTCTATATGATAGGTGCATTAAAAAAAATGTACGTACGCCTTCATTAAACTTTAATCGAGGTCGTAGTTAAGTAATTTGACAATTGTTTTTCCTTATGTGTCTGTTTAACATTTGCGTTTGAACACCTTCGCTGCGTACCAGGCCGAAATGGCCTGGTACAGTAATGGTTGATTGCAATGTTAACTAATTGCCGCAGTGAAGGTGTTAAAAAAAACAAATGAAATTATTAATAAAAACTGTTATTTTTTTATGAATATGGGGTTTGATGACTACGTAATAGTTACCGAATTGAGACTCGTGAGTAATATTACTTAATATTATAATACAATTACGGATAACACTCACATATTTTTAGTCACTACCCGCGACATATTTCGGAGAAAGTAGGTCCCTATTCTCAAACGCAGTATGTAGCGCGGCGCGGTCGCGAACCGTACTCAACGGTTTAGAATGGAGACCTAGGCTCTCCTAAAAATACGAGCGTCATCCGTACTATTATTATAATTTGAACCTGTTATTTGAGAAAGTCTTTAAAATGTAATTTTCAGTTACCTGACTATCCTTTGCTGAGTCTTTGCGAAATCTGTACAATCGCTAGCGAATCCCCAGTTTGAGAAACTCTAGACTAGAAGCAAGAACTAATATTACCTAAGCTGAACTATAGTACAAAGCGCATATCAGCTGGAAACACGATTCAAGCGGAGAAGTTCACCTGATGTTAGACTCTGTATCGAATCCTGGTCAGGGCATTTATTTGTATGTTTATCATGAATATTTGTTCCTGAGTTATGGATGTTTTCTAATTATTTAAGTATTTATAATATATATCGTCGTCTAGTAACCACAACACAAGCCTTATTGAGCTTACCGTGGGGCTAGGCCGATTTGTGTGAGATTGTCCCACAATATTTATTTATTATTTATTTTATTTATAGTTCCTATTAGAAGGACATTTATACAACGGATTTTTATTGAATTGCTTGCTTATGCTTCAGCATATAGGTAGATAGGTACATTTATGGACACAAAATCGCAAAGCTAGTTTTCGTAAATTCGTACAAATTTTAATACAAAATGAGCTGTAGACCTCCGAAATGGTAGTGGTATTAAAGTCTTAAGTGCCTTTGGGGGGGTTGGGGGGGGGGGGTTATGGCGATTAGGACCTTTGTACCAATTCCCGCCATTTTGAAAATTTCCAAAAACTGAACCGATATAAAGATTTTAATTACGTTGTTAACGAACTTGCTTTCAAAGTTTCACAAGAATTGATTGATAAATGCGACCTGTAGAGGAGAACAAATGGACAGACACACGAAAGCATTTTTGCCCAAGCCAAAGAAAGGGAGACGCTTCGCTCACTCCGTCAATTACATATTGCAACAACTGCTAATGAAAAACGGGCATTACAAATAACTTTACTCATTAAAAGACAACTATGACATATCAATGTCATGTCGAATACTCATACTAACTCCATTTACACACTTGCAAATACTTAATTAGATAACGTTAAATTTGTGATTATCTCGAAAATGGAGCTATTTAGAGGACCAGAGTCTTTTAGAAATTAATTTAGTTTAAGCTAAGGAATGTAGCATTGAAATTAAAGTAGTTCAATAAATAAAAGTGTGCATTAGAGCTTACATATATTTTGACCAACGAATTTGAACGGGTCAGTCGCCATCAGATATATCGGAGCTGCTTAGGCGCTCAGAAATATCTGAACATGCACTGTAGCGCTTTACAGAGGCGTGTTCAGATATTTGAGAGCACCTAGGCAGCTTCGATACATCTGACAGCGAGTATACCTCCATTTAAAAAAACTTCGGTATATCTCTCCCCTTTTTTCTAAGTGGCAATAAAAGCGGTAATATAGTACATTTCTTTAATTGTTTTGTGATCTTTTTTATGCACTCTCGCGTTTGTAATCGCATGCGCAGTTTTATAAATGAATTCATTCATAAATTCCCTATACACTTTTGAACGCGTGTGTACAATTAAGTGCTTATGCCAGTGCACGAATAAGAACATTATTGCCAAATTATATTAATTTAAAATTAAATTAAATAAATTAAATTAAATAATTATTTATTTCAGAAAAAAATAATCCATAAATTATTAGCATCTTATTATTAGTCTTAACCTATGTTAGTGTATGCGTAAGTATATTTTAACTTTTATATGCATGTAGGCCACTCCAGTATTCCCAGAAAGCGCCATCTGTTCTGTCAATTTAAACCATCATTAGATTGTGTCATTGCAAATTTTGTAGTAAACCATAGACCATTAGAATCTTACAATATTAACTTACTGTTTATTCCTATTGGCACTTATACTAACTTTTGTTTAGCCTCAGGAGGCTACTTTAGGCAGTCATAAAACTTTTTAAAAGTTCTGAATACCTTCTGTTTTTTACGAGTATAATGTGAGATATCTGGAGATCACAAGCTTATAGTTTGACAAGCCAAGGCTGCAGTAGATTTTTTTTTTAATTTTGCCTTCCTTTTTTTCAGTATGAAAAAAATAGAGAGGCATATGAATTATAAAAAATCTTCTGCAGCCTTGCTTTATCACTTGTCAGACTATTTTTGGGAAAATTTGTGACTGTTTTTGGGAAAACGTTGTCTATATGGAGTAATACTACAGAAGTTCTTAATACTACAGATCATTCGCTATCTTTTGGTGAAAGATATATGTCTCTAGGTGCTATAGTTATTTTTTTTTAATTTGCAAAAGTGAAATAGCGACAATTGAGATAAGTTGGTTAAAGTTTGGGACGGCAAAAAACACACATCAATTGAATTGGCATACTTAAAGGATTTCAAATTAGTCACAATCATGTAATGTAACCTTAGGTAGTAGTTTGAATGTTACGGAGGCTTGAACATAAAAACAGAACGAAAATACTTATGTCAATCCTGAATATGGGTTTATTTTCTACATTTATAACACGACATGCAGATTAATAATTAAAATTGTATTTATAATTGTATTATCATGCTTAAAAAGACAGAAATAATTCTATGTATCCCTTTAGTTAGTTATTATGTCAAAAAGTTAATAAAAAATGAATTGAAAAGTACAGCATAAAAAATACAAATTACCTGTGTATTTTAATAAATAACGTAAGATTACTTGAAAAAACATACTTATCAAGCATAAAAAGTATGTAAATATCAAATTCTAAGTCCTTTTTTATGCATATAAAGTTTAGTGATTTTGTACAGGTAGCGTCCCACTTTAGTGCTTGTTCAGTGAAATGTATGTATTTGGTATATATATTTATCCCCGTTTTATGTTTAAGATAATGGCTTGTTATTGTTTATCTAATAGTCATTGATACTAATGTCGTTTGTTTAATCTTTTTTTACGAAATTTGAACGGAATTTATTTCCGACTCAAGTTTATTTATACACTTTGACGGTTTGGTGGTCCATAGACTAAAAACTACTACAAGTATAAAATCAGCTTGTAAAATATAGGTGTAATGTTTTTTGAGTTAGTATTTATATACTTACTTAAATGTTATTTTATATCTATCAAACATATATTTAAATATGAATAGCAGGGTTGGGTAACTATCCGTAATGGGCTTTGTTATCGATAATTCCGCTGAACCAAAATAGCAGAGAAGAAGAATAACACCATTTCATCATCCTATCCTCGGCTAATTGTTGATTACTAGAAATCTCTGCGTTTTGTTGATTAGTAGTAAGAAGTCACAAATTTAATTAATATGGTCGTAAAGTTATAAAAATTCCTATTGTACAAGCACGAGTTCCTAAATGATATTGTTTGTGATACATATATATTTTTAATTTAAAAGAGTTTAAGAGTCTGATGTTTTAAACAATATTATAAATCTTATGTCGTTTTGAAATTATATTTTTTTAAATAATTCTGTTTCAATTTAACCGAATCATCGATGAAAAGTCCACTATCGATGGTTACCCAACCCTACTATTCAGATTTAATGAATTATATTTTTTACTAAAAGGATCCATAGAACAAAATATATTTCATAAAAAGAAGGTGCAAAGATAAACTTTATTTAATGCCTAATTAACGTGTATAAAAATAAATTAGGAAAGTTTATTTATATTTATATTAAGCATAATAAGACATAAAAAGTGTAAGTACAAGGAAAAAAACAAAAAAAAACATGCTTACCTACAAAAGCCTAATTAAAGAACGAATACCTACCCCGTCTAAAAGGTCCGCCTGCGGCATGGTCCCCATGATACTGGCGGCGTTACCTCTCTGCACAGCTATGGCAATACGTTGGGAGAGGTAAGCGCCAGCCCTACGGTCCCCCGTAGTCTCAACAAGCCGGGCCGACAGAGCCATTACAAATGACTTTGTGTCAGCTGACCAGGATCCTAATGTCTCAACTGCAAGCGCCGCAAACTCGTAGTCCTTAAGTAAGGACGAGTATTTGCGGTGCTTGAGAATCTGGTCCTGATCAGCTGCAGCGCCAGCCTTAGCCCGGGTCACCTGAATGATAGAACCATTTGTTCTATGAAATCCAAAGAACTATTTCTGTCTTCTGTAGCTTGAGAGTACATTTATATTCAAACGACTTAGGTTACACAAGTATACCTACATATGATTTTGACTAGGTACCTAATTTAAAATCCACAAAATATGGAAATCATTTTATACCAACTCCTCCATAACTTCAAAGTACAAGTGTGTTTTTTGCGGTTCCAAACTTTAACCAACGTTTTCTCAATTGTCGCTTTTTCACTTTTGCAAGTTTAAAGAATAAATAAAAAAAACTATAGCACTTAGAGACATAATTTTTTCACCAAAAGATAACTTATAATATTAACTACTCATCTCCATATCGACAAAATAGAAATGTTTCCCTAAAAAAGGCACAAATATGATATCGACCATTTTTTAGGTATTCGATAAAGTGGGATGCATCAGTTTTCATTGAAAGTCGATTTTCGGCAGGTTTTGCCATATTTCACTAAACTGCCCGTAACTCCGTAACTAGAATCGACAAAGTGGGACGTTTTACTAAACTTACTCACATTTTATATTTGCCTAATGAATTTTGTGATATAGTGTGGCAAACCAAGTCTGACAGTCGATTTTTTTTAATTTATATGCGTACCTCTTTTCCATTCCTTAAAAAAAGATGCATATAATTAAAAAAAATACTTCCAGACTTGGTTTGCATATATCAAGGCCAATATCTGGGTTTAAGTTAATCAATACCGGAAAGTAGTAGTTTTGGTTAGGTTATGTTATTATAAGTAACTTCTATTCTCTTTGGTTTTCTTGTCTTACGGAAAGTTTTATTAAAGTCGTCGTTCGTAGGAATGAAGCGACTCCTAGAGCGGGTAGAGCGGCTTAAGTTATAGTGCGAGCCACAAAGTATCGTTTTGGATCGATATCTAAGCGCCTTGCCATCCGGCGTGCCGGACTCCGTCGCGTGCCACCTTTAATACAAAATTATCGACTTTTCCACAAAAGCCGCGTCACCGCAATCAATATACCTTTCCGCCGTACCTAATTACACCCCACAGCCTACATGGTAATGGTACCCCCCACACGCACCCCCAAAATCACCCTGAAAAATAGATCATACTGAATCATTCAAAGCGCACAGGAAAACGCTTCATTGTAGACGTTTTATTTAATTTTCCCTCCATTTACTTTTTATAATTTTTGCCGGGCATAAAAAACGATCCACCGCCACAGGAAGCGCGCATACACGCGCCGCCGGCTACGGCTATCTGGACGCACACAGGGATAGGAACACCTGGGCCGGTACCACGAAAATCGAACGTGTGTTCCCAATCCGCCCGTCTTTCCGTCCGCTAGTGAGTGGTAATCCTTACTTTGAAGCACTTTCGATTTGACCACTTTCGTACGGATCCATAAAAATGAACGACGGGAATGGAAGGAACGAACCAAACGTAAAGTATGCCTCACACACTTTATTATTAGTTGCGATAGAAAACCGGTAAATACATGTTTGACTCAAAAGTGGGCTTAAATAAACAAAAATAATTAATTTAATGTAGTGATGAAGTGCAGCAAATCAACATATCCATTTAGGGGGCGTTTTAATGCTAATTTGATGTATTTTGCAAATTTTTTGTTAATAATTGTGAATAATGAAACTAAATGTCAGTGTCAGTGTCACTGTCAATGTCATAGAAAGAAGAGGTGAAGAATTCACTATTAACTTTACTTAATAAGTTTGTAAATATCGTCTTGCTTTTAAAGGTGTTACTTTATTTTAGTTTTACTTTAATTTTAAGGGTTGTATTTTATAATGTACACTAACAGTTACTATGTTTTCTTCATTAAAATGCTTCCGTGAAACAAAATCTTCAAAAAATCAAATTTCGTTATGATTTCGCTCTTATACAAAATTAACAAATAATTCTCAATCGAAATGACAAAAAAGTGACCATTGCCTTAATTGCACAAGTGATCGAATCTGCGTTAATATTATTGTTGGTGAACATTTTATCAAAGATTTTTTAAAGTACTCATTTCATTTATTACACTACTTTTTCAGAATGACGCCGTTGGTGCCACCAAAGGAGCAAATAATTGTAGTCCTACATTTTCATGGGCTTCAAATAAGAACCACCTTAGATACATTGAGAGTGGTGGCAGCAAGAACTACCTGGCATTTTTGTTATACTTGGGAGAGCCATTATATCTTCGACCCAACAGTAAAAGGTAAAATATAGTATTATAGTGTTTGCATAAGGGTCAAGTAAACCACATAAATGTAATGAACCTTGTGTTTTCAAACAAGTGCAGGAGGGATGACAAGAAACACAATACATACATAAATAAAAGTGGCTGTGCAGGAAATGATACAATGGGACTACCACATTGTTCTTGACTAACTCAGGCAGCGCTGCAGGTGCTTACAAATAAAAAAGGAGAGTGTCTAAAATTGCAACATAGATGTGACATTATAGTCTCATACTTTTTTGTTAGAAGCATAGTGAGAGATTGAGGCATATATATACAAGTCCTACCTAAACCTAATGTCCTGCTGCTTCTGCTTAAGAATGATGATAATTTATTCATTTATATTGAAATATAACAAATACAAAGCTTGAAAGGTCCTTGTGTTTTAAAACCATATTAGAAGCTGATAAGCCGGAGACCCAGAAATGAAAAGTCTTATTCTAACCATTTTTGTTCTAATTTTATTAAATAATTTAACTTTAGCTTAGCTTAAGCCGTATCTAAACATTTAAAACTAATTTATTAAAATATACTCTATCTATTTTCGTTACTCAATCTTTTTTGATGAAATCCTTACCATGTCTCGCTTGCAATTGCTGGGTTTTTTACCCCTTATAAATATGGTTTAAAATGATAAACTATGTTAAAAGTTAATGCCGCGCTTTCATTATTGCCTAACGCAATAACTCTTTGTCACAGATTAAAATGCAAAATAAGATTATTACCCTCCGGGAGCAATATTCCTTTCATCAAGTTATTTAAATTCAATGCTAAATTTGATCATAATTCCTATGTGTGTGTTTTTCTTATGATATGATAAATTGTTAAAGGCTTGCATGCTCACTCTTATTTTACTTATACTTTAAGTAATTTTCTCTTTATAAGTGAAATATAAATTTCTTTGAATAAAATTAAACTCCTGTAACCACACAAAGTAGTAAGCTATGTATAAGCTAAGATTTAAACACATATTAATAAATGTACATATTTGTATATTTTTACATATTATATCTTAGGCGATTCATAGTGATAAGTATAGAAATGCACCTAATTGACGCTCAAACAAAATGAGTACTCAAAAAATTATGGCACAGATTTTAACCATTTAAAACAAGTTAACTGTCCTTTTTTACTATGGTTTAAAGTAGTATACTTTAGTAAACCATACGATAATAAACGAGAGGCACTTTACTTCTGTGCTTATTTGACTTACTTAACCAAAAGAAATTAGGGTTGTAAGGGAGTAAAATGTGAAACACACATTTCAATAAAAGACTCTGTGTTATCAGTTTATTTATTCCTATGTGGCTAGCTAGCTAGTTAAAGGGTTATGTCGTCATATTCGACTTTAGGACAAAAATATTTTAATAAACAAGAATGTGTAAATAAAATAAAGCTATTGTGATTATAATGAGTGATGAAACCCTATATTTCAACTGCATCATATTCCTGTTAATGAGAACGTAATAGTTAATTTTATAATAACGTCCTCCTAGCCTAGTCGGTAGTGACTTTGCTTACGAAGCAGGAGTTCCGGGGTTCGAATCCCGGCCAGGGCAATTATTTGTATGTCTATCACAAATATTTGTTCCTGAGTTATGGATGTGAAGATCGCCTACAGACAATGCAACTTATCGTCAGCCATAGACGTTATAGGCCAAAAATGATGATGATGAATAGTGTAACGATCCAAACACTTCAACTAGCTGCTTAGTTTGAATCTGTTAATCATTTCATTTACGTGAATTTTCTTTTTAGGCATTATAAGATGAAGATTACGACGTCGGACATAAATGGCACAAAATAACTTCACCGAGCAGCTGGAAGTTGTATGAAGCAAAGTAAAAATAATTTTTTTTTTGTTATTAAAGTTAGCTATTAAATACTGACTATAAATTATTTTTGACCTATGCCCATTTTCACCCTTTATAGTATTCAATGTGAAAAAATACTTGTGACTTTATAATAATCAGTCACGTAAAGTGCGATTATTTAAATCTTCTATTTTGTTTTAATAAATCGATTGCCACAAACAAATGCGACATACGTATGTGCTACTTGCAATATATTTTTTAAGCACGAATCAATTTAAGACAACATATTAGGTACCCTCAAAAGAAAATTATAAAACAGGACAGGTAAGTACATACATTAATATATATGGGAATATCTCGGAAACAAATGAATACGAATTATATTTGTATTTATTTATTAGCAAAATATCGTTCACTTTAAGTTAGAACAATTATACAATTCACCATACAAATATTACACCTCTAAAAATTCGTTTACCGAATAGAACGCTTTAGAAATGAGGAAACGTTTCAGTTTATTTATATAACACTATTTATATTACATATATCTTTGAATAGGTCTTACTTCAGCGCACAAGTGCTGAAGTGTTTAATTTCAATGATATTGAAAGGTAAAAAAAACCGTAAAGGTGCCATACTCAACTAAAAACCCTTATACTTTCGCCATTTTCGTTCGTCAGAGAGCGTTTGTACTAAAAAGCTGTAACTTGGTACGGTTATATATATCAACCACGCCGGCGAAGTGGCAATATAAAAAAATGGAAAAGTATTTATTTATTTGGTACCTCCATACACCTAAGAGGTGTTATTTTTTCGGTTCGACCCTAATGTGTTAGCCTGTGAGGTATCGTTGGTATTTAAAGGTATTTAAAGCCAATTATCGCTCCTATAGTAAAAAAATGTGCCCCTCTCCCTTCTAACACTTAAACCGCAAGTCCAAAATATATGAAAAATATCTGCAATATTTAGTCATCACCAATGTAAGAGTGGTGTGGCTAAGCGCGCAGCAGCTATAGTGTAACACTATATCTGACAGTACTTTTTTTTTAATTCACATGCCTCACTTTCTTTTGGAGTGAAAAAAGTTAATTTAAATGAAATCATCTGTCAGACTGTGATTATTTGACTATTTATTTGCAACAATCGGGCCTAATATGGTTGTTTTTCTCGCGACGCTCATTGAATATTGTCCATGCAAAATGGTAGCTGTCAAGTTCTTAGGGATAGGTATAATTATTTTGAAATATTTCGATGATTATAGCTTTATGTCGATAAGCACATGGAGTCGAATATATTTTATACAAATAAAATGTGCCCTTTAACCCAGATAAATAGTTGGAGATGACAATGAATATCTATTATCGTAAATAATTTTGTATGTCTTTCCCATCACGAAGCAATGGTGTTCCGGACCTTTGGGAGCCGTACGCCGAGCCGAAGCCAACACGCAGACGCCCTTTCGACAATTTAATGAAATGTAAGGGGTACACCGAGCAGATGTTGCACCTGCCCGATTCATGGGACGCACGCAGAGGCAGTACCCACGAGGGTGTATAGACTATTGAGATTTAATGGAATCTAAAATATACTGGACTATAAGATGAAAGTGGTGGACTAAATACTGGGTTATGGAGAATGAAATCGGACGTATTATCATTATTACTAAAAAGTGACCACTGTCACCAGCAATATATACCTACCTCTATTGAAAAGATTTATTTCGAGAGCGTTCATGCACTGTCCAGCATGGTATAGGACACTTATTTAAACTTTCACGATTTTCACACATTATGCATTTACTAAAACGGGGCTTAATCGTGTATAGATTTTGAAAACAAACCTCCGACGTTTCAAGGGCGACGTTGCCCCCGTGGACCCGGAGAAAGACTGGCTGAGGTTGACATCAACATCTTCTAGCTGCCCTTGAAACGTCGGAGGTTTGTTTTCAAAATCTATACACGATTAAGCCCCGTTTTAGTAAATGCATAATGGTATAGGACTATAGGTACTAACATATAAATCTAATTGAACAAACAAAGTAAGAGTATCGATATCGACAGCATAAATATTCTTACCTATCCCTGAGAACTTAACAGCTACCATTTTGCACCTTCGATAGCGGGATTAGCGGGGTCCAAACATCAAGTAAAGAAATTTGACTTATAAACTATTTTATACCTTACGATTGTTTAGCACGAATCAAATCATTTATTTAATGTAATAAATGTTATGAATCATGTTTTTTGTAAGTAGTCACATACTATATATAAATTATAAATTGAAAGAGATGTCATACACTACAGAAAAAGTGACCAAGATCCCCGGTGAGCAGGGCTGGGATCGAACCAGCGACCTTCTGCCGCGAAAGCAGGAGGTGACTGGTTTGATCCCAGCCCTGCTCACTGGGGACCTTGGTCACATTTTCTGTAGTATATGACATCTCTTTCAATTTATATTTTATACCTTGTCAAGGTGATAATAACAGCAGATCCCCAGCGGCTATAATATTGATTGTCACTGTAACAAGTGACAAGTTACGTAAACCAAATTCCTTGACTGTGCCTCGAGTTTTACCGCACATATCTTGGACACTTATTATAAATATTTTTGCTTAATTTAATAATAACTGGCCCGCCCAATTGTTTCATGCCCACGGCGCGCGGCTTTGATAGCAGGTCCCTCGTTCGCTCGTTCCCTTAGCTAGGCTGTCCATATTGCAAGGCTTCACATGTTGTGCTGCACGTTGCACGCCGCACAAGATCTTCTTATCAACCAGCCCAGGTGTGCATCTCCAATGGCCTTAAAAAGTGTTTATTAGTTTTATTTATATAGCGTTATACGTATGAAATGTGTAAAACTAAAAGCATACCGATGCCAGAAGCATCAATTCAAATTCTCAGAATATAAGTGTGGAAGAAGTGGGAAACTGGTCTCATGTGTTGAAAACAATCATATACTTCGTAGGTTCTGAGCATCGCTGCACGCAAACGTAATAGGCATCACTACTTGCCCGGCCCAACATCCTCGACGCTGGCTCAACATATCTCCACCAAACATGCAAGGCAACGCAATCATAGTAGTATGTGATTTTAACTGACATTATGTTAAGCATGATAGTCACAATGTCATCATGTTAAGTGACAATCAAGTATTTTATATACCGACTTGAGACCACTTCACAGTTAGGTGTTACGTAAAAGAGGTACTAGAATCTATTCAATGGGTTCTTATTTAATAATCGCATTAATATGACGTTTTACCTTGCAATCGTTAAACCTATAATATTCCTTACAAATATACTCCAGAAACCGAATTAGATACTCGGTTCTTCATTATTTTAAAAAAGAAGTCTTCTTTCAGTAAACTTTCTTATCTGCGGAGTTTAGGGTACTTCCCCTCCGTGCACCGTGTGGCAAAGTCGGGGGACACTCTGTTTAATACCTACCCAATACGAATCAATTCCTCGTCCTCTTTTAGACAGCATTGCACCGTTCAGGAGTTTTCTGCGACGACGTCTGCAGGGGTCGTAAGGTACGCGCTTAGTGAAGCGGAGCGGACCCGGAGTCACCTAAAATTGTATAATAGGTACTTTTATTATAATGAAATATTGTTAAATTACACCCTTATTATCCTTATAATACGTAATGTCCAAGTGTCAGTCGACGTCGTATCATATTTGCACTGCATGATTACCGTACCTTAACACAAATCTTTATTTTCTTTTATTTTTTCCTAAGAGGAACACACACTTGATGTTCAGCTATTATAAAAATAAAACCGGCCAAGTGCGATTCGGACACGCGCACCGAGGGTTCCGTACGAAACGTTTAGTTATCACATTCATCTCTAAACATGATGAGTCCAACTGCATTTCGAAACAGAAATTTGAAGTCAGCCCCATGTATGGACGATCACTGTACATACATATTGTTTAGGAACGTGCCAATCAAGCCCGTTTCAAATGATACTCCATATGATGTAGTTACTAAACTTCTAATACCAGGCATTGTCACAGAAAATAAAAATATGTGTTTTGTTTTAAACACAAATTGTAATTTTGTTGTTGTTTGTTCCGCTAAGCAGTTAATAATGCGTGTGAATCAAATCAAGGATACGGCATAGACAGATTCTGGTTACTCTAGCACCAGTATGAGACCTCTTCAGCTGTCGTTCGTCAAATCCTCCAACAACGGCCTCCTAAGTCCTAGCCTAGTCAGTAGGACGACGTAGGAGGTCCCGGGTTCGAATCCTGGTAAGATTTATTCGTGTGTTCATCACGAATATTTGTTCCTGTTCCTGTTTTCTATGTATTTAAGTGTTTATATTATATTATCTTCTGTTACCGCGATTGTTATTCATTGAAATTAAACACTTTAGAACGGATTCTCTCAGTCATCATCTTAACCCTGTGAAAACAAGTGCTGTAAAGGGCTCGAAACGTAGGATCATGGTGTTAATAAACGCGATTAATCTTTTCTAAAGTGTTTAATTTCAATGTTTATATTATATCTATATATGTCGTCGTCTAGTACCCACAACACAAGCCTTATTGAGCTTACCGTAGAACTAGGTCGACTTGTGTAAGATTGTCCCACAATATATTTTATTTGTATTTGTATATATTTATCCTGAGATGTTTCCGCAGACGGAAGACGAGACGGATGAGACGGACAGATATTGAGGGCATATTAACAGGGTTCCGAACGTCATCCTACAGGTGTATAAGAATATATTGGTACATTTGGGATCTTAAAAAGTAACTTAAAATAAATTTAAGCTAATAAGTTATATTAAGTAGACAGAGTGCCAAATACAGAATTCTCTGTGTAGTTTTTCTTCTTTTAGATAATGGCGTCTGTCCTAGAGATGAACAATTTTTATAATAGGTATATTGCCACTTGGGCGATGTTGTTCGGTTGCTCATCTCGCTAATTGTCAGCTAGGGGTTGCTGTAAAGAGCAAATGTAAGCTTAGTCACGGTCAAGAATTGCCACAAACTGAGATATGAACAATCAGAGACAACGGAGTTAGCGGTCTAATATTGAGGATTGCTTCAAGTTTTTTTTACACAAGGGGTTCGCCTCTAACTTGAAATCGCGACCCCAGTATCTCGGCAACCCCGTGGCCAATTTGGTCCATAGTCCATACTCAAATTTAAAAAATATTTACCTTATCTATAATTCTATATAACCACCTGCCCAATTTCACGACAATCTGACTAACGATACTTGTGTTATTACCAAACAAACATACATATTATATACATGCAAACGGCGGATTGTACAAGTAGGCTGGGAGAACTTACTCGCTTCGCTCGCTGGTTCGACAAACATACATACTAGTGGTTTGCCCTAAACATGAACTCGCGGCCAACATATATTGATAACCCCCCTGGTCCGATTTGCCTCAAACTCAAACTTAAATAATATATGTATCTCATCTAAAGTTCTGCTAAATATAACGACGATCCGATCAACAATACTCGAGTTATCGTAGAACAAACATGCAAACGGCGGATTGTACAAGTAGACTGGGACAATTTACTCGCTTCGCTCGCTGGTTCGACAATCATACACACATACTGTCATACAATCATACATACATAGTGGTTCGCCCCGAACTTGAATTCGCGACCATGCCAAATGCCAAGTTTCACGACGATCTGATAATCCGATCAACGATACTTGAGTTATCGTCAAAAAAACATGCATAAACACGACGGAGTGACCAAGTAGACTGGGATAATCGCTCTCTCGCGAACGTGACCTCACAACCGCTATATCTCAGCAACGCCTAAACTGATTTGACTCATATTCGAAATTAATAATTAATTAAATTTCATCTAACCACCTGCCAAATTTGTTAACGATCCGTTTAACGATACTCGAGTTATCGTCGAACAAAACGAAATCCGTGTCCGCTGGCAAGTATGAAGTTTCTAGAGTGAATAACTACTTTGGAGACAGAACATTAAGAAAAAAATATCATACTACCTCAACAGAATACAGAAGATAAGAAACGAGCCTAATAAAAATTAAAAAACAGCTTTAAAAATACTTTTTGGAAACACTAACGTGACATTTATGTACCTCGAAGTGTTGACATAATATATCTACCTATAATTAATAGTCTACTATAAGCTAATGTAATATGACCCCTGAAGTCAAACTTTTTATAAAGTTTTGTAGGAAAATGTTTTATAACTACCGCTGTATTGTAATACCTTAAATTAATAAATAATAAATTATTCTATTTTCTTCTTCTTTAAACATACATCCATACGAACAACGGGTTGTACAAGTAGATTGAAAGCGATGAAACCTTAGTAAACTATTTTTGAAGATTATTTAATTGTTGCAAGGCAATTACAAATTAATTGAAAAAAAGTAAATCATTCAAATCGACTTTTAATGGAAGTTTAACCTTTTTTTAATGAAGCTGTTTCTAAAAGATCTTTTCGCTATACTGGTATCTCGCTAATTCTTAGAGTACACTACAAAAACCCTCTCGGTTTCGAAAACTGTCGTACCCAAGAGTCAAGATCAGGATTAATTGTTATATACATAGCGACATAAAAAATATTCCATAAAGAACTCACACACACCTTGCCCGGGACAATATAACAAAAGCGCGTGTTCCAGCACCGGATCCTCCAGGCTCGCCTCGACCTTTCCTTCTAACAATATCCTGAACAACATGTCTGAAGCCAGCAAGAGAGACACAGCACCTGGAATGTAAAATTCATCATCAGCTAAAGGTATTGGGTAAAACAAAGCTGCCCGAGTTAATATCCTGCTGTGGCAATTTTTAAAGTAGTTTGGGTATAATGGAGTATTCAACATCAATACTATAGTTCTGAACCCGATGCGAGGCTAGATGCATAAGACAAAATGTTAACATTTTTACCATAAACATGGGTGTTTCGACTGTTTCGTTTCTTATAACGACGTTTATACATGATCGTTTGTGGGATTTAGGTGTGCTTCACACAACTCATACAACTATTTGTATGCAGAAAAAATTCACATGCTACGTACAAGCACTTTAGGGGTAGCGCACACTAGCAACATACACGTACGTAGTACGTACGTACGTATGTACGTACGTAGGTTAATCTTAATGTATTTCTAAATTTGAATACAGTTTAAATTTAATGTAAATACCTCAAGTAACCTAAGGAGAGCGGTGTCTTCCAACACAGGCATTTTCACCTACCGGAAGGCCCCATCCCATATATCACGAAATTGTGCTTTTTATTTGAAATAAATAATTTTGATTTTTTTTTGAATTTTGAATTTTTGAACATAGGTTAGACATAATAGTTGCAGAAACAAAAGTTGCCCTTGCGCGCCAGCCATTTCTTTATTTAATATTTATTTCACAAGAGGAAACATACGGTTGTACAAAAGGAGTTGGGCAAAGCAGAGAATATGTAGGTGGCCATTACACTTGTGTGACATGATAATAGGCAAGTCCACTCACAGCGCAAGCTGCCTCCCGGGGATATTACCACGCTTATCAGCTCGGTCAGAGTATAGCCCTAAATCGCCTTTCAGCCGCTCGCACTGAGCATATTAGCGAGGCACGTATACACAGTATGCATGACGCCGCATTTTCCTCGTGAGGGGGCTCACCTCGCTTTATTTGTGTCAAGATTCGAGACATTTCCTCCACAGTTATGAATATTATAAAATATGTAGATATATGTACCCACATGCTTAATAATTTTATACTAAATCAATTACTAATAGTGGTTCACCCCGAACTTATACTCACGAAATTTAGGTCGTTAATTGAGATTAAAAGTCCGAATATGAGCCGCATCGCAAGATATAGGGGCATATCTCGCGATTCGGCTCATATATGTTTTTTTATTAGGGCACAACTGTCTAAAAAGTATACTTTCAGAAATAATTAAAATAATAGTTTTCTATTTATACGACGTGTTTAATAAAATTGACAAAGGTACTTTATGAACTCAGATTAAAATATATTTTTAGGTATATTTTTACTTATAGTGTAGTTAAGTTTTAAGAAATATTAGTTTTATCTTATAGGCATTGATTGTTTCTGTACCTTAATGTTCAAATTAATATTAATTAATTGCATATAGGTAATAGATAACATACAGTCACTTTGTATAAAACAAATAATTTTATTAATTCTGAAAGTATTCTTCTGGGAAAGTTATGCCTTTATACAAAAAAAGTCATTTCACCCGTCATATGAAGGCATCGTGCGTAGTTCCGTTCTACATCATCTACATGCCCGCGACCTGAAAACCGAACACAAATTGTTATTTTAATCAATTTTGATTTTATATGCGTTAAATATCCTTATTGGTTCTTCTGTTTTCATACGAATAACGAGTGGTTCACCCCGAACGTGAACTCGTGACCTCTACAGGTATCTCGGCAACCCCTAGCTAGACAGATTTGGCTCATATTCGAACTTATTTTTTTATTTATCTTATCGATCTGCCAAATTTAACGACGATCCGATCAACGATAATCAAACTATCTTCGAACTTACATACATACAAACATACATACAAACGACGGAGTGTCCAAGTAGAGAGGAAGTCTTCACTCGCTTCGCTTGCTCGTTCGAACAACCTGTCAAATATCACGACGATCTGATCAACGACACTGGAGTTATCGTCGAATAAACATGCTTAAAACATACATACATACATATATATCAAAAACACAAATTGTTATTTTAATCAATTTTGATTTTATATGCGTTAAATATCCTTATTGGTTCTTCTGTTTTCATACGAATAACGAGTGGTTCACCCCGAACGTGAACTCGTGACCTCTACAGGTATCTCGGCAACCCCTAGCTAGACAGATTTGGCTCATATTCGAACTTATTTTTTTATTTATCTTATCGATCTGCCAAATTTAACGACGATCCGATCAACGATAATCAAACTATCTTCGAACTTACATACATACAAACATACATACAAACGACGGAGTGTCCAAGTAGAGAGGAAGTCTTCACTCGCTTCGCTTGCTCGTTCGAACAACCTGTCAAATATCACGACGATCTGATCAACGACACTGGAGTTATCGTCGAATAAACATGCTTAAAACATACATACATACATATATATCAAATATACAAACGATTGAAAGCTGCTAACACAGATAGACATATTAAAGTTATAACTCCTCTTACTACCATCAGAAAAAAAGGAGAAGCATGTCCAAGGAACAACACCCCTGATGTTCCTTGGACATATCATTTTTGTTTTTTATTTATTGTAATTATAGAAATAATAGGTATTTATGTATGAAATGATATATCATTTTAGTATATTTAATCAAGTTATAAGATTTTCCGGCGGGGAGCGAGATGTTAATATATTTTTAAGTAATTTATATTTATTATGAAATAAATAATTTTCTATTTTTCTAGTACAAATTATCTTAGAAAAACATAGTCCGCTGTTGTCCTCTTTTATTTTTCCCAAAACATTTTAGTTTTTTGTTCTAAGATTCATTACTTGGTAACGCTCGCCCTCCAGTTGGTTTGATAATTGATTTTGCAAATTAGTAATAGCCGTACAAATAATATAAATAAAATGATTCAATTACCCTCTGTGACAAATTGGCAATGTGCAATTATTGCCAACCGTCTGAGGTAAAACTATGTCCAAAGTTCAACAGTTTCGTCTAATAATTCAAAAAGAACTAAGTACATATACTTACTTTGTTTTAATGACTGCCCATTCTGCCTGTGTTTACTTAAAACTCCACATGATATTTATTGGATAAGCTTGCAGTCACTGAGATATTGGAGATAGCCTGCTGTGACGTTGGCACCCATTGGACATGTTTCATTCAAACTAATCATCTGAACGGTAATATTGTCTGCCATCTGAAATATACAAATAAATAGTTAATATTTATACCCTCCTTGTTTATAATTTATTACAAAATATTTTTTTTAATTGATATCGTTATCGCGCTACCTTTACAAATTACATAATAATATATATTTAATGTATAGCTTCTTGCAAACTTGTGTCAGTTATTTCATTGGGAATGACAATAACAGTGTTATTACAAGGTACATTAGATCACATTGTATCTAAATTACAATGTGAACCATATTCTGATGAAGGTGGAAAATTGTAAAACATTATTTAACTGTGAAACAGACAAAATCCCAGGGCACGTCTTAAATATAATTTGAGTTTCTTCTTTCTCGAAACTGTTGAAATTATTGTTTGAAATTTTTTATTGAATAACATGGCATATAACCTAAAATGTATGAATGTATGAAGTTTTCCCAAGTGACGCCGAAGGTAAGATAAACACCACGCGAAGACATCTTACTTTGGCTAATCAATTAAATTACTCAATGAGGAATAAATTCAATGCCATCAATTATACCCAGTAACATATAATTACATGGTATAGTAAAACATACGTTAAAAGTATATTACGTGACATTCATTTAATAGAAATGTAACGTCTCTTAAAGTATTTTATATATTATTTAAGTAAATATTCGTTTCTTTAATAGTTACAGATGCGATTATGCCAACTAATTATTAGAACAAATATCAACGCCTCGCATAAAAGAATATTAAAGGTATAGCCTACGTATAATCTAAAACAATAATAACATTGAATACTTTACTTACGCTATACAATGTACGTCTTAAACGTATAAACACCACGATATTCCACCTCGATTCCACCACTTATTCTCATTTAAACAATAAAGTGCTCGCGAACGATGAATGACAGGTGATTATGAGTTGCCAGGTGAAGAAATAAAAATACGGGACTCACGTTCTCAAGTAAGTACCTATTTTCCACGAATTCCCCAAATCTAACGATGGATTTATCCAAGAGCAGTTTTTTGAAAACGTAAACTTTTAAGGAATCACCAAAAAATAGCGCGGATTCTTAATCAAATAAACGTAGAAAACAGCGGAAGAGCACAGTACCTGGCAATTTTCTGCATTTCGATCGAATCACGATAGCTCAAAAGGTAACGTGGCTTTTGACAGTTGATTTCGATTCTTTCGTTGTCAAAATATCCGAAAGTGGTCTTTCGTGGTAGGCGCATGGACACAAATTTTACTTTCGGGCGGATATGGACGCAAATACGAAAGTGCATGGTTTTCATGGTTAGGATATGTCAAATCTTCCCGTCCGTTGCACCGTCAATGCCAATTTTCGACGTTCATGGTAGCCCCCCTGTCTCGGGATGCGAAAGGTGTGCTCGGGCGTGGAGGAGCGAGACGACTCTATATGGAGTCGGGTAGTGGGAGTGAGAAGTAGCGTGCGCGCGCAGGGTATCGGCACGCCCGCCGCGCGTCCCGCTCGCTCGCCGGTTCGTCCGAGTGCCAACTGCCGTCAGTCTATCGCGTGCAGAGGCAGCTCAAATACGTGCCGCCCTTTGCTCTGATGCGACCGACGCAGTGTCCGTAACCGGTGTTCGGAAAATTGTGCATGTGCGTTTTCCGACGGCCTGTGTGTGTGCTTGTGAGATGTGCTATTGTTTTCTAGGTAACGGAGACCATTGTTTAATAAAAAGGCAGCCGGATGCAACGTATTAACTGATGCACTCGTTGTTGGCGCGTTTTTAATTTCACTTTTACATTTCCCACGGAGGGTAGGTGCGGAAAAAACAGCAAGTTCAACAAAGTCACCCTTTGAGGAGTTTAGGAAGTAAATTACGACTGCGTGTTTGCACGTGTTGCTCTAAAAAAGTTTTATAAACTACAACACTTTTAGCGCGGTACCAATTTACGATTTGTTAATTGTTTGCGCCAGTTTAGATAAGCCTAACAAACTATAAAGCGTATGTCGAAAGAGTCCGCTCAAGCAGAATTGCTATAATAAGCAACTTTAGAGCTAATATCGTTGGTGCAATTGCATTTTAAAAAGTTTGCGCATGTTTTCCGCGGCGGAAAATCTGCCAGCGTTTCTCGAAAATATTTTTCTCGGGAAAAATCTTTCTATCTGATTGGAAAATAACGAAGCTATAGAATTGACGAGGAAGTAAAATGTATGTGGAAAATATGAATTGAAATCAGAAACTCGCGAAGTCATGTCTCATGTCATTCATGCGATACACAAAAGAGGGGCACTCAACAATGGCAACGTTGGAATTACTGCCAAGTATCGACATCGTAGAGCACTTTCTGAAACCTCTACACATTGTTCTCTAACCAAACAAAAAGAAAATGCCTATAAATAGATGTATGATTTAAATGTAAGAGGCAAAATGTGGCGTTTTCAGGCTAAAGGTTTCACATTCTCGGTTGTTGATAAGGTTGATTTCTAAGTAATTATTTATGACAGTAAAGAGCCTTATCGATAACTGACAATGCGGTACCTTTAGCCTGAAAACGCCACAAATATTGTCTTCTGTTTCCGTGATTGTTGAAATTAAACACTTTAGAACGGATTAATCGCGTTTTTTAACACCATAGCCCTACAGTCATCATCCTAACCATGTGAAAACGAGTGCTGTAAAGGGCTCGAAACGTAGGGTCATGGTGTTCATAAACGCAATTAATCCGTTCTAAAGTGTTTAATTTCTAAGAGGCAACTTAAAGGAAACTTTAGGTACCTACTGCAAAAAAGAACAAAATTGCAAATGGGTAAATAATGAAATTTCGGTGTGGTTTAAAAAACAAAAGTATGGAATTGATTGTGTCTACTTAAAGATATTTTTACAAGGTACAACACCAGATATGCCTGAATTTTCAGAGAAAAAAATTCATCGCGAACAACCTACCTATAAGAAATTTTAATCGTAGGTGCATGCAAATTTACCAGCAAGCTTTGGACCCTTGGGACTTATACCTAACCCATAACCTTTTCGTTAACGAGATAACGCAGCCTTTTTCTAAGAAGACATGCTAGTCTGTAAAAGAAAATGATGTAGCTCATAAATCCAGATAAAACGAATTATTCATGCTATCATTAATTCAGTAACACAAACAATTAAATTTCCCTAGCAAATTTAAATCAGCAAATCAGAAGTCAATTGTCAATCATGCGCAAATTGATGTATCTTATCTACTCGTAATTTTCTTACGATCTACCAAATACAGATTTATTATGTGAATTTTTAAATCCACAAAAACTAGCACAACATACATACGTCAAGAAGCAAAATTCTGCTTTAAACAACTTGTGAAGCAGATGACCGACCAATTATTGTCAAGAATGTCAAGTGACGTATGATGGTTTTGCTCCTATCGTCTGTCATCGTAGTTGTTACATTTTAACAATTTAATTTAATTTAATTTAATTTAATGATTTATTTATTTAATGATTTATTTTTGTAACACAGTATTACAGTCATACAACTAAGACACCGTGAAACTACACAAACAAACAACAACTACTACAAAGTACAATAACATTGCTGATACTATTTTAGTACACATTATTTAAATATACTGGACACCCTATCATCCATCGCCTCACATAATCTCAAGCATTCCTGACACAGATCCGTCCATCCCCAAGCAAGCAGATCACATTCTGGAGCTGATACCAGGAGCTCGTTCAGTAAACCCAGAGCTCGAAGGATTGGCGAGTTTCTATGAGCTACGGTGCGCGCCGTTGGCACTGCTAGTAGAGGCCGCACGCGTGGCCTGAGAGGTATCCTTTTGACATCAGGCACAAACAATCTAACTAACCTCTCTACCAGCTCAGGACAGTCCGAGCTACCCCGTAGAGTCCGACATGCAAAGACAAGCAAACTGTAGTTGCGCCTCACTTCTAAAGAATTATATCCTAGGGTTCCTAAGATAAATTTAGTGGGATAAAGGAAAGGATAATATCCAAATATTTTCTTATAGTAAGTCCTTAAGAAGGTCTTTTGTACCTTTTCCAAGAGTAAAATGTATGTGGATTCGAAAGGATTCCAGACCAGCGCGGATGCTTCCAGCTTACTTCTCACTAAAGCATTGTACAGAACTTTTACGGCATTCGGATCATGAAAATCTCTGACGTTACGAGTTACAAAGCCTAATCTACGAAAGCAGCTAGCAGCGAGCGATTTGATGTGGTCATGGAAGGTAAGTTTTGAGTCGAATATTACACCGAGGTCTTTCACGGAGTTGACTCTGGTGATGGGTTCAGATCCAAGCAGATATTCAGCCTTTTTAGGAGTAGTGGCACGGCTAAAGCTGCAGACTTGACACTTGGCTGTATTAAAACTAAGCTTGTTGTCGAGACTCCATTGATAAACAGATGTGATGTCATCCTGTAGCGACTCACAGTCCGCCTCATTCTCAACGCCATAGATCAGTTTGAGGTCGTCGGCATAGAGGAGACAGCGAGCGTTATAAATAACGGAAGGTAGGTCGTTTACCATGATCCCAAAGAGAAAAGGTCCCAAGATAGAACCCTGGCTGACGCCTGAACGGGTGTGGTATGACTCCGATACGAAATGGCCATGCTGGACGTACTGCTGTCGAACAAGTACCTATATGTAAACGCGAGAGTGACGCATGCTTAAATAGGTGATAAAATGACAACCATGCTATCCGTGCAGATGATTTGAAGATCTACCTATGCAAATCTGTAGCGTTTCAAACATGTTTTACATCTTGTTTTGAGTCAGGCTAATTTAAATATGAATAGATTTAACTGAACGAAGGACGTGTGTACGACATGTTATTAGAAATGAATATGAATTAGTCGGGATTCAGTAGTCACGCCTCAGTTGTCAGCAATAAACATGGAATTGCATAAGACAGCTGTAGCTGATCCAGATGGTCACTGATATTCGTAAATTCAATGTTGAAATAATGTCACAGAATTAGACGTAAGAGGATATCGATGGCATTCGTTGGCAGTTTGCAATATCAGCTCAAGTTACCTGCAAGCCTCTAATTACAACCAGTTCAGGTTTGTGCAACTGTCTAAACCAACGTTTTAAATGTACGTGCAAGTATAAAACTTGATGTTGGATATGGATGATTTTTTCACGGTGACTGGTTGCGCAAATGTATGAGCGTGACAGGTGAGCGAACTCATAACCATTATCAAGCAGGCACGCACGCCTCGGTTGATGATCATAGAGGTATCTAACAGTACGCGTGATTCTTTGTTTTTTTTTTTTCCAACAAGCCCTCCAATCATGCACGAGTTAGCCCATTTGGAACGTCACGACACATTCTTCAATTATGTAATAAGTAACCTTTGTTAAAAAGTGCCCTACCTAATTGATCTCGCAATGAATGAACATGGCCCCAGAAATGCGAGCACGGCCATTAGATTTATTGTCAGGGCAATTAAAAGGTTAATCGAATTATCGAAGGCGCTACGGGAGCAGAGACTGTTAACTCACTACATTAATGCACTGCCAGGAAAAAATCGCCCAATCAAATGAATGAAAATTATAACAAATACTTCTATAGTTTCTATAGTCTTAAACGCAAAGCTTCTTTATTTTAAAAGAATGTTACTTAACTTGATGCAGCTAAGTAGTTTTATTTCTCTTTCCATTGCTACTGCTCGAAACCCAACGGTACTCTATAATTACAGCCCTAATTCTACTCGCTTCCTTTACTCGATCCAACCGCCTGGTGTGAGTGCAAGCTACTAACGGTCGAGTAATAATTGCATTCTCGAAATTCGACCTCATAACTCATAACTGCTGCTCATTCACTGAAGAATGTTTTAAACTGGACCTCTACGCATCAATTTTATCTGTGTATGAAATTATACTTATACAAATCAACAAGTGACGCGCTGGCGAAACCTCGTCCACTCCGGATATTTTTTTATGTCCTTGTACATCGGTACACTTTTTGTCATTCCGTTTTTCTGTAAGTCCGCTTTGGTAATTATTACGGCGGCTCCGTTTGGCGTGGCCGCTGCTTCCAAGGTCTGCCATTGTGCCTTCGTTGCAACACTAGAGCAATATCTATGGGAACAGCGATTTGTTAAATTTAGCGTAACTTGTTGTGTCTGGTTAGGTTTTTGGTACTACTCGTAACTACTGCGTTTTATTAATCATTGCTTTATGTTTATCTTTTTTTCTATTATTTATGTTAAAACAACGGCTAACACCCACGTATTTTATCACGATGGCGTGATACCTATGATTTGACGGCCTTTCCTTTTTTTCTATTGTTCAGATTCAGAACGCATACAGGCATACATAAAAAGGAAGATGTTACTTACAAAAATATATAAATACAAACCTGGAGGTATAATTTACTGAAAATAATAAAGACAGGATTTTTTTTTCAAAATTCAGTTGGTACATTAAGAAAAACGTAGTCGACGTCGTCGACGAATTGCTGTTATAGAGATATAAATCCAAACTGTGCTTAATTGGATTTAGGGGTCCCGACTGTAAAGCAATATCATTTGTCGCATTCCCAACCCCAATCCTCGTCAACGAAAAAAGTCAAATTGTTCCCAGCGTTATCACCAGGCGAGTGCAGACATGGCCCAGTGATAAATTAAAAACTGGGGCGGCTAGGTCGCCTACCGCCACCGGAACTCCGTAAATATAAATATTTGCCGCAATAAAATCTATTTGGGTGATTAATTAAACCAAACATTACGTCATTTTTAACTAGTACTCCGGAGCGTATAGCTGAACTAAAAAAACAATGATGAAACCTTTTTAATTGCGAAATGGATCGCTTAGTGTGTTTAGTTAGGACAGGATTTAATTAGTTTACGTGCCCGATATAGGGAAAATCACCTTCCTTTATGTATTTTTGCACAGAACTAATATAAAATACCTACGTCAATATTTAAGGTTCGGTGTGTTCAAGTCCACCACTGATGTTTCTCGACCGAGCAAACTTTATGCAGACGGGTAACTAAATATTTAGTACCCACTCTTTAGTACTAAAGTTGAAGTTTAGTATTGTTGTGGCTGAACTAGCTAAAACTGATCTAACCTAACCAACGTTATATCAGTTCGTGAAAAAGCATTGGGCGCCGAAAATATCGCCAATTAGTTTGGTAATTCCTAGTCCTAAATAAAAACGGCCAAATTGTCACCACACAAACCCGACTTTCAGAGCATCCAGAGACTTGAAATTTCGACCAGTACTGTCCGTAATTTGATCTCAAGAGCAGGACTGCCAACATTTTTCAGGAACTTGCACATTGTGAATGGATGATGTCAGTGCATGGCGAAAATGTAACTCATAAACAGGTGGTGTGGGTGTTCGCGTCTTAAATGGGTAAATGGGCGCAATTCAGGCCACCGCCGGTCTGATTCAACACTTCATTGTGGCAATTAGATTCAATTTGCGGGGCTCTATGGGTATGGCGTAAACAACGAAGCTTCTTTTAAAATTAGAACAACGGTTGAATGGAACATGGTTGTGGTAATTAGACAACTCATGTAAAAAGTTGTACACTTAGAGGCTTGATATACTTTCACTTTATATTACTGAAAGAAATATGAGTATTAAGAAAGGTTTAACTGAAGAAGTGTCACGTGAACCGGTAGAAGCGATGCATTCTGTCAAAGTTATGTTCATGCATTGCGTACTATGACGATACGCTGTGGGCGCTGTGACGGTACGTTTGACTTGACTAACAAATTTTATATTTTTCCTAGTTTTTTCTCTTTATACCATCAGCTCTTTCTCGAAAAATATGCAACAGTTACCATCGGCTCCGTATGCGTAAGCCAAGTCGTGCATTTTCTATAGGATGTTCTGTAGGACTTATGCATCGTATATTATCTAAAATTGACAAGTTTTTCTTTCCTTTAAAAAACATACTTATGTTGATGGAGTTTTAACCTTTACATTGTTGGAAAAAAAAATGCTCTTAACATCCAGCATATGATCATAAAAACTGATACCTACAGCTTATTCAGTCACCAGAATTGCAGTTGCATTAAACCTGTCATGTAATCAGTAAAGTTTCAACTGTGATCGGGACAGAATTGTCGATTGTTTCAGTACTCCAGTTGAATTCACCGCGATAACGATGAATTCCGAATACTCGTTTTACTCGGAGAATTTCTGCTTTCCTGCCCAGTGGTAAGGCCCATAGGGGTGATACGTCTTCAGTAGTGGCCGTCGCGGCTTTTGGCTCGCTCCCAGGACTTCCCATCCATTGTCTCCTCAGCGCTAATTTCCTTCGAGTAAACTTGAGAGCTCACTATAGACGTCCCCGGAGAGGCCCAGTAAGTGCTGTTTTATGTCGGTATTTAGATGTAAAAGTTTTGCCAAATCTAATTCTCTTAGTATAAAATTCTTGAAAACATATCTAAGTTTACTTTGTGATGTGACATTGGTATTCCCATAGTTTCAGCTCGTGTATAACTTGATTTAGTATCAAGTTTTAAATATTGAATAAGTGATTTCTTTGTGGGATCTCGTGGGCTGGCTGCTAAATAGCTGGAGCTATTTCATTTTACATTTCTTCAATCCTTACGAAATAACGTGTTAATAACTAGATAACACATCCCACACATTCATCAATAATGCTTAGACAAAGCTATGACTAATCTAATAAACAGTAATTGGTATTGGTTATTGATATTTTTCACGCAAATCACATTATTCGCAGCTTTGAAGGCTTCCACATAATCATCGACTGTTTTACCGGTTTGACGTGAGATCCAAAATACATTTTACTTAAACATTCACGATTCTTACACATTATAAATTTACTACAACGGGGCTTAATCGCGTAAAACATTGAAAACTAACCTCCGACGTTTCAAGGGCGACATTGCCCCCGTCGTCCCGGAGAAAAACTGGCACATCCCTAGTGTGCAAAATATTCAAGTTGATAATCAAGACCAAATGCGTTGATAATCAAGATCCTAAAACCCGCGTGGCTAGAAGATGTTGATGTCAACCCCAGCAAGTCTTCCTCCGGCAATGTCGCCCTTGAAACGTCGGAGGTTAGTATTCAATGTTTTCCGCGATTAAGCCCCGTCCCGTTGTAGTCAATTTATAATATGGCATTTCTAATTCTGGATACAACTGCCGTTCACGTTATTATTGCTACTGAAATTTCAAAATGGGTATTAAAAATTTATAAAACTTAAGATTGACCAGCAAATGTACCTACCTACAAAATAAAAAATAAGTACCCTAAAATCAAATCAAAAACATTTTTAGGCTGTTTCCCTGCAGCTCTTTTAATACTGTCATTTTCAATTTCGCCCTTCCCGGTATTTCATTTTAACTCGATGCCATCCCGTCCACAAGTCCCGGCAAAGTCGGGCTCGGGACTTAGTAGTTATAACAAATGGAAACTGGAAGAGTTCGCCGGGACTTATTTACGAGTCCGCGGGAACATAAATACAGGCCGTGGATTAAAGTATTCAGCAGCAAGGAAATATTGCACGCGACTGTACTTTTCCGCGCGATTGTACCGGCGTAGTATAAAAGGCTGCTTTTATTGCGGAGGTATTCTTCTGAGTACATTATGTATTGCCCTCGTAAATAATTTTGAAGCTTGTTTAACGCTACGAAACTGTACAAATGGTACGATAGGCAGGCGAAACTCTATTATTATTAAGATAATTGTAACATTTGTAATATAAGGACGGATAAAATTAATATTACAACAGCCTAGGAATTTGTGAATGGAAAGACAATGTTGCACAATAATACGGGAAGTGTATTATTGTGCAACTTGCTTTACTTCTCTCGTCGTCAAAATATTTTAAAATTGGCCAACTGCAAGTCGGACTCGCGCACGAAGAGTTCCGTATCATTTGATCTATAAAAACGTTTGCTATATGGAAGGCCTCCTTAAAACCTTATTTTGAAACTGAATTTATAACTAAATATTCTGTGAATATTTCAAGCCTCTACCTGTTGCCGTTATTAATATCGAGCAAAAACGTGCAAAAAAAAACACGTTGATTGTACGGGGGCCTTAAATATTTATTTTATTCCGTTTTTTAGTATATGTTTTTATAGCGGCAACAAGATATCATCATCGTGAAAATGTTCACTGTCTAACTATCACGGTTCATGAGATACAGCGTGGTGAGCTGGTGGCTGACAGACATCGGAGAATTAGTAATAGCGTCCCGCTTTACCTTTTGGGTACGGAATTCTAAAAATATTGTTCAGATCCACTTCTACTTACCTTATTCTGCGATGTGTCTGTCTTTAGTCTGGTATCACATTAAGGCGAGCATGCACAATTGCACATGCCTGTAAAATGGAACAGTAGCGTGCATACTGGTTAATGGCATGTAGACGTGACTAGCACACAGTGAAACTTTGCTAGTAAAACTTGCAAAGCGGAGAAGATGGTAGGTTTGTGTGAAATATTATAGTAAAAGAAGGGGAATAATTTTACCAAGTAATTGTATAGGTAGGTACATACTTTAAAGTGACAAAAATATAAAAATAATTACATGACAATTAGGCCAAAAAAATTAAATCAATAAAAAGCATTCTCAAGAATTAATTCCCATCAAGCTGGATATCGTTTTAACACCTTCATTGGGTCTTAAAGACGTGTTTTTTTTTATGCTATAGGGGGCAAACGAGCAAACGAATCGCCTGATGGTAAGCGATTAACGTCGTCCATGGACACCCGCAACACCAGAGGTGTCGCAAGTGCGTTGCCGGCCTTGTAAACCGAATTTTCACAACTCCAGGAGTTGAGCTCGACTTTTGACAACGAAGTTAGAATTAGTTCCTGGAAATTATCTAAATTTCTCGGCCTATAGTCTTGTAGTCTCTCCATGGTGCTTAATACGCATACCCGCATGATGAATACGAAAGAAAACAGAATACTTGTTTCTGCTTCTGGCATGCCAGTAAATCAAATATTGTACTCGAACCTATGAGTTGGGGCATTTTTGGTAGCATTTTTCGTCTATCAGGAAGTCGCAATTCTAACTTAACTGACTTTTTGGTAGCAGTTTTCTTTTTGTGCGGGGTCACAGTTCTAACCTGACCTAACCTACTTTCTTGGTAGCATTTTTATTTTAGTAGGGGCCGCTGTTCTAACCTACTCTTTACACAGGAGTTTTTTGTGGAGGATCGCAGTTCTAACCTAACCTAACTAACCTATTTTCTAACCAGCAGGTTTTTTTGGGGTTGCAGACCTGAACCTGAACCTAACCTGTTTTCAACCGACTTCAATATTTCTAAAGGAGGAGGTTCTCAATTCGTCAGATTTTTTTTTTCTATGAATGTTACCTCAGAACTCCGTCATTACTGCACCGATTTGTTTTTTTTTTAGTTTCTTTAAGTAGATGGTTCCAGGTTGGTCCCGTTTTTTTCAAAATCCATTTCTGATGATGGGATCTATGCGGAACTGAGGGAACTCCTCAAATTTGAAAGGCACATGCATGCTGATTTGGGTCATTTCTTAAGAAACTTGAGCATTTCTTTACGAAAATCATCAATTTGGTGGAGTGGATCTGATAATGAAGACCAGGGATGGCAAAGTGGAACTGCTTGGTAATTCCCAGCTCTATCATCCGATTTGAGACATTCATCTTTTCTTTGTAAAGAAATACCTTCAAGATAGTCCTATTTGATTATAGTTCTATTTTGATGATGGACTTCATGAGGGATTGAGAGAACTCCTCAAATTTTAACGGCACATGCATTCTGATTTGAGGGTTTCCTTAAGTAACTAACACGTTGTTTTGGGGGAGCCAACATTTTGATGAAGTGGACCTGATGATGAAGACCAGGGATGGCAAAGTGGAACTGGTCAATAAACCTAGCTCTACTTATTATCCTTGTTGTTACATTCATCTTTTTGATTTGATTTATATTCTGATGATGGAGTTCTATAAGAATTCAGAGAACTCCTCAAATTTGAATGGCACGTTCATTGTGATTAGAGGGTGTTCATAATTAGCTTAGGCATTTTCTTACTGTGGCCATCATTTTGCTGGAGTGGACCTGATGTTGATAATCAGGGATGGCATAATGAAACTGCTCGATAATTTACAGTCTGTCATCCAATTCAACACATTGTTATTTTGTTTGTTTTAAAGGTCTACAAGGGAGTTCCATTTGATTATACTTCACATGTAATGATGGAAGCCTTGGGACATTAAGAAAGCTCCTCAATTTTCAATCGTACACGTGCGGTGTATTGGATATTTGTGAAGTAAACTGGCTAACTCAAACAAATTCAAAATTTCACTTTTACCGGGAACCAAATGAAATCGGTTTTTTTTTTCTTAAAAATTATCTAGCAATTACCTGAACTCATTAGTTAATAAGTTTAGATCGTTATATCAAATGCTAGTAGATATTTTTACTTTTATAAGTTGACATTGTTATTTGAAATGGAATCCGTTAATATTAATGAATAAAATAAAAAAATATAAATTTGCGGGACTATCTTACACAAATCGACCAGTTCCACGGTGTTGCAATTGGCCCTAAGCGAAGTATCCAACATAGTTATTTTTATTACTTAAATACAATTATTACGACGGGTTTTAATAACATTTATGTTTGATAGTAGATACAAAAGACTAATTAACATTTTATCTGTAGCAGTGGGAGCAGACATCGTTCACAAAATGGTGCAGTCACTTCTCTCAATATGTATATACTTCGGAACTAATTACTGGGGTAGAAGGTTCAAAATTGAATACAGGTTTATACATATTTATGACGCTGACCGTACCTTACACAGTTGGCTTGATAAGACAAACAACGTGCATTCTTGTACTGTTTTGGCTTTAGCCATTCTTGTATTTTTACGAAACACAATGCACTCTATTGAATGTCAGAATACCATTGCAGTGTCAATTAATACGCTGCGATATCGCTGATATTGTTTGAATGTTGTCAGACATACTTAAAATAAATAATAAAGACAAAGTGTGAGTCGGACTCGCGAACGAAGGATTCCGTACCATTATCTTTGTATAAAATCGAAGAGAAAACACGTGTGTTGTATTGGATGTTATTTTTAAAGTAAATATATTATAACTAAATATTCTGCCAAAATCTAAATATTTCAAGCGTCTACCCGTTGTCGTTATCAATATCGAGCAAATAGCCCCCTTAAATATTTATTTTATTCTGTTTTTTAGGATTTGTTCTATCACAGTTTATGAGATAGGTACAACCTGGTGACAGACGGGCAGCGGAGTCTTAGTGATAGGGTTTCGTTTTACCTTTTGGGTAAAGAACCCTATAATTATAACAGGGCACTATTCAAAATGATAATCGTCGATATAATATAATCACGTTGTAATTTTTTCAATGTCACGAATTTCATCTTTGACTATTTCGATTTGTGTATGATTATTTATTTATTATCTTACTCCAGTTAAAATAAGAACGGCATAACATATTTGAAAGCGCCTAGTCATTAGTACTTTTGTAGCTCTTTTACGGAGTACTTTTACTTTGGCTCTAGAGTTGATTGCATTTTCAAGTTAAATTGAAGGTTCTATGATACCGATAAATTCGCACGTACACTATATAAAGCTGAGTTTTCTTTAGTAGTTATTTGAGGGAAAAAAAACACTGGGGTTTCTGGGGCGTTTCCACAAATGTAACTGACACAATAATATGATCATGCTATAAAGCACGAAGAAAGAGAGAAAAAAGAATCATAATCACTCTCCGCTTTATAACGCTATTTAAAACGAGATATTTACCATGTACCTATATTCGTTTTTATGAGCTCCCGATATTTCGGCACTGTTACAAGCGCCATATTCACGGTGTAACTTATAATATACATGTACATGATAATATACATAGTAAATATCTAGTTTGAAATAGTTATTATAATGTAAAAGACCATGTTAACTTAAAATCACTCTCCGCTTATTACTAGCTGGTATTCGTGTCAGAAATCAATTTTCTTAAAACTTTCTTGGCGTTCAATAACATTTTCAAGGTAGGAATAGTTTCTTGAAGCAATAAACAATTAGGTATCTTACTTAATTAAGAGTAATAATTAAAAGCTTAGAAAAATAATATGCTTAGTTAACTAATTGACTACGCGTAAATTGCATAATATAACACTAATAGTTTGGGTACTCAACTTCTGTAGAAAACTGTCAAACTCAATGGGTGCGATTTAAAGTACCGAAATTGAGAAATGGATGTAATTTCCCCGGAATTGTTTTAGCCCCCTTTACACTTTTTTAAACTGTTACGGTTATTTGACATTCTAACTAATTAGCACGATTTTTTTTATTAAAATTGAGCTCTCGATGTTCAGCGATGCAACCGCCATGTTCACAAGAAAACCGTGGTAATGAACTAAGGACCCCTGTTCATTATTTGGGGTTTAACTCATTTGTCAAACGTAGAGTATATTATGTGGATAGGTATCCCATTCTGTCAAATTAGTACTTTACATTTTCAAATCGCGCCTCAGACAATTAAGTCGACAAAGTAATTGCCAATAAGTTGCAAATATACGATCTTGATCATGTATCTAACTAAACCTGAAGAATCAAAAACAAAACTCGATCCCATTTCAAACACTACAGAATAGCCCAGAAGCTGTGTGTGTTACTATTTAATGTACACAGTATAAGTAATATAACAAGGCAGCAATTGGTCGGTTTTTATGACCGCGGCTTAGTCATGCTGGTAGGACAAAAAGCTTCGACCTTGGAACACCTAACCGCGATCTTACGCTACCTCGTAAGACATTCGGTCGGTTCATTATAAATTCAAACTTATATGGGATTGTTTTATTAAAAGGTACTACTTTATCACTTGCCATTCTTGAGAAAATTCATTTAAAATTGATCCTTATCGTCACGCGTAGAAGTGGGACCTTATACTAAATATGCGATATAAGATAATAAGAGGGAGATGTGAAAGATAATGTGTGACTTCGCCTATTCGATATGCTGATATGTGATTACTACTTATACGTATACATAGACTATGGTCTTGCTTCAGCATTGGAAACAGACTTATTTAAATCGACACGTACTATCTAACAGGCATTTGATTTTGTATCGCTATAATTATTTATTTTGAATATATATACAGTAAGTGTAACTTACCTGACTACCTACCTGTACCTATAAAAAATATATATTATGATTTATGAATTGGCAAATATCATTATTTGCCAAATTTGTCCGTAAGCCGCAGGAAACTATTCCATAAGGGAGAACATTTTTTTTTAAGTTGGTAACACAAATATTTTTTTTTAGAAATGTGATAATGTTTTGCATTAGATGAATAACACTTATGTAAGTACTAGGTTCAGTTATACTAGAAAAAAGGGCTACACCAAGTGATTAAGTACTTACTTAAATTACAAATGACTTGAATTATCCTTACATATGTACCAATATGTTTGCACTCGATTGTACTAATTTAACAAACGAACGTAAATGTACAAGTCTAAAATTTTATAATTGACAGAAAAATGGAAAAAATGTACTCTCTGCTTAATACAAAATTTAACATACAAGTCAATGTTGAAAAAACCTTACTACGTGTTTCATAAAATAGTCGTAAAATACACTTGAAACTTTTCTTTGGAAAGAGTTCGCGGGGACCCAATCATTAAAGCGGCGTTCGACTTTCATAATTCGAAAGGTCAGCTCTGAAATGGGACACGAGCGTGAGCAGTCGGGTGTGCGAATTATGCGATATTCGATGTTTATTTCGATGACTAACAATCTAATGGCTGACCGCCACCCACACGAGTGCAATCGCCACTCAGCATTGACACTTCAGAATAACCTATTTTATAATATAAAACGTATCTTATCTATGAGTGATAGAACTTAATTTTGTTCACGCAGGGAACTGGCGCTGATAATAATATCGCACAATAAAAATGATCAAGTGCGAGTCGGTTTGCGTGTGACGGAATTTGAATGTTTTACATAACTGTTAATATACTTTGACGTTAATTTATACTGTAAACTTTACATAAAACTGTACTCTTCCAATCAACTAAAAAGATACGCTCTAGTCTCTGTTAATTTATACATATTACTTAAGTAATACCTAAATACTAATACCTTCTTATTACTAGTATTTTCATGCCAAATTCACAATTTCAAACGCGCCGACGATTTCTTTTCCAATTTGTTTGCCTAAATATTAAGATGTTTACGTCCTCGTTTCGCAAAAATATTCCCATCTCAAATTATTATGGGTGATAGATAAATTCCTAAGGGGTATGTTAAGTATTTATATTTGTGTACGGGTAGGGCGTCATAAGAGGATTCCCTTTCCTATTGGTGCCGCCGGTAAAGTCTGGAAATGTTTCAATTTATAACGGGAAGTCAGATCTCGTTTCAAATCAGGCTATCGTTACATTTCTGGCTGCCTTTTCAATTTAGCATATCGTTATTAATTAAACCAAAATATGCTTTAGGTACTTACTAAATTGGTTTTTTCTTTTTTTTCAGGAGTGATTCGCAAGCTGAGGATTAACTTACACGAATGAGGATAATAGTGCTTTCGCGCTAAACAGCAAATACAAACAATCGCTTTTAGGCGCGTTTTAAATCTTTAGATTAATAATATTTTGATCGATAAGTCAATTAGTCGTACCGCAACGTAGGGTTGCGCCGTTGTCGATACGCGCATATCGATAGTTGTCCGCGCCGCGCGCGTCACTGTCGCTGCCACAGTCGGTGCTTGCCGGAGTCGACTGACTCGGCCGGCACGCCCCGCCACAGCCGTGGATAACCTCGGCCAAAGTCCGCTCCCGGTGAAGAGGCTGCACGAAGCGCTGCAGAGTGCGCAAGTGAAGCGCCAGCGTCTCTCCCCTCCCTACCCCGCGCCCCCCTCCCAGCTCCACCCGATCCACCAGCTAGCCGTGCACCAGCACATCAAGGTGCAGCAAAGCATCGTGCAGCAAAGCATAGTGCAGCAGCACCAGTTGAACCTGGCGCATCAGTCGCTGCAGAACTTGCAGGCACAACAGAGTTTGCAAGCGGCTCAGCAGAGTCTGCAAGCCGCGCAAAGCCTGCAGGGAGTGCAAGCACTGCAGGGGCAGAGTCCCACGGCGACGGGCGGCGCGGGAGTGCCGCAGACAGCCGCAACACAGGGCGCGCTGGTGCCCCCCCAGCAGCCATCGCCGCGGGCCGCCTCACCGCAGCACAAGAACATGGAGCTCGCGCTCTGTCAAAGCATGGACTCCGTCAACACCGCCACCACTGAGGAAGAGGTAAGTTTCATTTATATTGTATAAGTATTATATTACTGTAAGAATTGTAGCGTAATATTAGTATTAGTTCAACATGCTTATATCGCAGTTACAACTGGTACTAATAGCTACCATATTGACGTGTTCGAAATTATCGTGTTCCAAATAATATCATAAAAGTCAGAATACACTATACACAAGATGGTAATCGCGTTACGACTGAGTTTCAAACAGTAATGAATTTATTAAATGTGTTGGAACGGGAATAAGCATCTTAAAGCATTCACAAGCAGAACTTAATGTACCGTGTTAGTGATTTGTCACCGTGCAATTGTGAATGTCAGAGAAGCGGCGTCGCGCGCGCTACAATAGGGAAACGCCGTATATACAATAAGCATTCGCTAACACAATAAAAGGAAATTTTCCTCGCGACAGCCGCTGGGGATCGAAAGATTACAATACCGTAGCGCGCTCTTATAGGTTAACTCTTATTCCGTTTGGTGTAGGTCTTTTTTAGGTTATTCATTCGCTATCGATATGTTAGCGACAGCTCTAGAGGCATTGAGGCACCATGTCATGTCCGGGCCAGAAAATGGCAGTTGTTTTCTGAAAACGTTTCAATATTTTTGAATGTCGTTGCTGTCGATTTCGTTACCTTTCAGCGAAGTTCGCAAATGGACTGCACGTTTTAAATTAAATTTTTCGATGTTATATTTGAAAGTGTAAACTGGAGATTCTATTTTATATTTCATTATTAAATTTCAAATCGAACGGGTTTGGTTACTGGACGGTATATCAGGGCAGATTTAGGTATATAAATGTAGCCTAACACACTCTCTTAGTTGAGATGAATTTAAAGTAATGACGTATGAATGTAATCGTAAAAATCTGTCGAGCAGTGCTTTAAACTTTGTAAAAAGTAGGTACTTACTTCACTGACTCAGGGACCCAAATTTCTCAAAGAGGAGTTTGTTTGATGCAAGAAAACGCAAACTTTTTTTTTTTATTATTACTTGCCGTAGCCGTAACCTATGCCACATACCGGTTGTTTACTCAGAGGACGGACAAATATTTCAGGCCTTTTTCACTCTAGCGGCCGTACGTTTTCCACTCGAGTGCCCTACACGACCGCATACATCCTTCCCACAGATTGATAGTCTCCCAATGTCTCTAGGTGTCTGGACCACCAAAGCCAAGCAGCTTGTGATAATTCGCTAAGTATACTACCAAGAAATTAGCCGTGCTAACGAAACGCGTGAAACATTACCCTCCCCGTGTCTCAATCGTAAAGACAGCGAAGCGTTGTTGCGTAGGTTGGTTCTTCGTTAGGAAGGAGACTAATGAACTCCATGAGAAGGCTTCGGTGCTTTTCGCTCTGATTTATTATTAAGTAGATCATTTATACCCTTTTAATATAGTTATTATATTTTAATTTTATTCATTTTTCCGGATCAAACACATGATCGCAACGTCCTGTCCAGGCTACGGTAAGGTACTAGTGCTAGTGCGGAGACAAAAGCCAGCGACATACGTTCGGGCATATCCGACGGATTTGCCTATCAATGTATGGGAAATTTCTGTATCGGATGTCCGACGGACAAACCCGCTATGGAAATCCGACGGATTGCCCGAACGTATATGACCGGCAAAATGAAATGAACTCGGCGTGCGTCGCCGGTCGCCGCTTTCCGTTCTTATCCGTTCCTTATTAAGTGAATCTTTTATACCTGCCCTTTTAATAACTTGACCGGAATTGCTCTGAATTCGACTTTTACCCTTACGCAAGAAGGGAAGGACAAAACAAAAGATTTTCGTTTTTAAGCATTTATATATTTTTACATACCTAGGATATAGTAGTCGCCGAGTTTCATGCCGGTGTAGGGTTAAAACCGGTGGTAGCTTTTTTTGACGTTCATAGGTGCATTGTAGAGGTAATGTGCCTAAATTGAAAAATAGAGATATTTTTAGTTGCAAGTCTTACGTTCCAAGAGCATGCCGCTGCCATAATTGGCAGCTTTAATCTTAATTCGTGTTCAGTATTGGAAGTAGACTATTACTATTACATTGAGACGTTTACCTTGAGTTTTCTTGTTTTAGATTAAGCTTAGTTATAAGATTTTTTTAAAGGACTCTAGTTTGTTTATCATGTTACTTAGCACTGCACTGTAATTTTCCGAATCCTTATCATTCAAAAATGATTTTATATTTATGAAAGTATCGTTAATATTAATAAAAATATCGTTAACTAAAGAGTGGCAATAAATGAGACACTAGAGCGAGTCAAGGCGTAGTAATAAAAAAGGAAATCAAAATAGTACATTAACTAACTAGTGTGGTAAAACAAAGAAAGGCCGAGATCGCAGATGTTTGCGACCCGAGCTGCAAGCAAGGGACGTAAATATGCGATCAAGGGCTTTATTTATTACACTTGGGCAGAAATCGGATTTTTCCGTACGCGTAGCGTGCGGAAAAAGGCACTTTATGGCCAGGTGTGGCATAAAAGATATTTGCATGCCAAGATTAATTGAAGACAATGAAGTAGAACTTTAACCGACTCTTTAAAAGGTTCAAATATCGACGTTGCCGGTATTTATAAAATATACAATACAATAACTCTTTATTGCACCTCAAAACAACAAAAATAACACAAACTGGTATAGATTACACATGAAAAAGAGGCAAACAACAGGCGGTCTTATCGCTAAAGAGCGATCTCTTCCAGACAACCTTTGGGTAGAGGAGACACTACACTAAGAAAAGTATACATACAGTAGGTGGTGCAAAACTGGAAAAAGTATTATGTGAGAACCAAAATATATGACATAAACAGAAAAAACAAATCTACAAAAAAAAGAAAACAAACACACACACAATTACATATACATACATATATATATGTTCATACCAAAATACATAAATATATAAATACATATATACAAATACAAACTAATTAAGCGAAATGATGATAGCAGATTACTGATTTTACACAGTCAAATTAAAATTAATTAAAAGATGAAATGGGTCAATCTTAACAATTTTTTAAGGGATTTTTTGAAACCATGTTTGTATAATTAAATTTTACCAAACTTACATATTTTCAATCGAAAGTTGAATTGTCACTATTCTCTCTCTCTACTGACTTACCTACGGCTCGAAATAGAAACTATCAATACTTGTTTAATCGTATTTGGCTCTATTTTCTGTGCAAGATTTTTTAATATATTTTGTTCCAAATATAAATGCACCGTCCGTAGTTTTATTATTATATTATTAACTCATGCAACCGTAAGGTTATCTGGCGGGATATTACGATCAGATTTTCCAATTCTATTCAACGTGATGGCCGTCAGGTCAATTGAATTAACGATTTCCAAACCCACCTCGACGTGTTGGAGTTCGCGTGCCTGAAGCAATAAGGCTTAACGTCAAGAGACCATCGGAATGAAATATTAAATAAACTGACATTATTAGTTTAAGATATCTAGAGTAAAAATGTTTTTTTTTTTTTAACTCTGTGAGGATTAACATACATACAACTTACGAACGCTTTCCTAACTGGCTTATAGGTTATAGGGCAGAAAGAAGCGACAAGAAAACTACCCCATTTTGCCTCTTGCAACCGTTTTGAATCTTTTCAAAACAAAGTCCACACTAAGGTCTTCCAGTCCTGTGTTGTGCTTGATCCTTGATGAGATGTAATACAGGATCCCAAGCTGGTAGTACCGAAAAGCCATCCTCTCTATTGAAATTAGGAACCTTCTTGATTTCAATAGCCTCGCGCAGCATCCTGGGAATGTATCGCTTCTCCTTGGCGAGGACCAGAGGTTTGTCAAACTTAATTGAATGATTACTTGATTAGGCTTATCAGAGATATGTTCCCAGACTGCAGACCTTAACACTTTAAATGTTTGACAGTGCAATTGCTTGGAAGAGCTAACGTAGTTTGACTCTGTCTCCTTGTTTCATAGATCTATTCATTAAACGCTAAACCAGATAAGAGCTTGCCACCATTATGTTTACCTTAAATTCCGGTTAATGTAAATTATTTACCTGTGTACATTGTACGCCTCATGTAGTTATGATATTATGTGTTTGCTGAGCACACAAGAGGGATGGGCAAACAGCTGGTATGCCGCGAACTACCTAATAGTTTTGAGCAAACCCTCACTAAGTACATGTATATACATTAGCGTCTTGCTCTTACGAAACATTAAAGTTGTGTATGTAAATAATATGAACTCGCTTAAGTACTTGGATTTAATTTCAGGAGAGCAGCGGGCAACAGGCAAACGGTCACTATACTTAATAATTTATTTTCGACCGACTTTCAAAGGCAAATAGGTTTTGAATATTTGCTACGCTAGTATTCCGTCAATAATGGATAATTTTTGGTGTATTTTATTCGAAAGGAAAGACTTCCGAGCACCATCAGAGATAACCTAAATCCAGCAGGACCATCCATTCCTTCAAAGTCTTAGCTAATGATGGGAGCTCCTAAATTTTTAAAGGGCATGTTGATTCGGTGTTTTCTTAAGAATTTTCTTTTCAAAGAAAATCCTCATTTTCTTCCACGTGTGCTAGTTTAAAGAAGCGTTCAGTCTTGAACTTGTCGCTTGTCGGCAAGTTCGTCCCTCCATATACTTCAAAGACTCCGCTGGATTCAATTTTGTAGGGCATATATATTGTGGGACAATCTTATACAAATCGACTTAGTCCCACGGTAACCTCAATAAGGCTTGTGTTGTAGGTACTAGATGACGATATAATATATGTATATAATAGACTAGCTGGTGCCCGCGACTTCGTCTGCGCAGTATCTTTATAAATTGTAGCGTATGTGTTATTCTGATGTATAACTTGTATAAGCTATATTATTGTAAAGTTTCATTAAAATCCATTGAGTAGTTTTTACGTGAAAGAGTAACAAACATCCATACTTACAAACTTTCGCGTTTATAATATTAGTAGGATATGCAACTTTTTTCCAAGAAAACATTGTTGTTAAGCTTGCAAAATTTAGATGTACTTAGGAATCTATAATGATAATATAACGTTAAGTGATCTTCTAAAACATAATATGGAAATTGACACAGCGTTGAGTTGACACAGCCATTTAGATCACTTGAAATTTTGTTCCGTAAAGTGCTATTTCATATTATTTTATATAAAACCGTCATATTTTTCGCCTTGATGTTAGTTTTACCTAGTTGTTGTTGTAGCTGTACCTGTCAAATAGCGGCTAAGGTATCCACAGTATCTGCTGAGCATGTCTCACGTCAAGGTGTTAGAGTGGTATATTCAGAAATGTTTTCAATACCTTGGCCGCTCTATATGTATGGCGATTTTAGTATAAGTATACGCAGTTCGCTTTCCCGCTGTACCACGTCCTGGGCATGCGAGTTACCGTCCGCGCTGGCAAGTTAATGTTGATTTCCCTTCGCTTTGATGTGGCGCAGCAAAGGGTTGGCACAAGGCGCTGGGCGCGACCCTTTACGGCGTAAACCACCCGAGTGTGGTACACGAGCGCGGTACACGAGCGACTGAATAGTTGCCGTCCTTAACATTTTAATTAATATTATATTATAACTATTTTATTTAGTTATCTTGGAAAAAATTTAGAATTTGTAGAACAAATAATGCCAATCATAATATTCAAATGTCGTTTACATCAAATGCTTTTTAGGGTTTTAATAAATAGAACCGGTTTTAATAATTAAAAATCACGTAATTAATTTCGTTTTCGGTAGATTTTCAATTTCAATGTATATTTTATTTTGGACTATATTCGCTTAATTTTTACTATAAATGAACTATCCTAAATCTTCCACGTACTCTCATGGACTATGCCTGCACAGGAAATGTCTGTAGCTTGAATCAGATTCTCGCTAGGTCGGCAGTAGTATTTGGAATGGACTAAACTACGAGTCGACGTTTTATCTCGCTGACTCAAACTTTCACGCCTAACTGTTCAGAATAGACGTAGCGCAGTAATGTCGTTTTGAAACAGTAGGGAACTTGATTCTTAAATAGAGAAAGTAAATATAAGCATTTTTTACTCTAGTACTATTAACGTAAGATGTCCTGTAAAGGTGTTAGGAGTCGTGTGGACTTTAACATGACAAAAAACGTATTAACATTTTCAGTTATCTGCAGAAACTATGCATGGTCACGGCGGACATATCGGAAAGTTATTGATACATATGGCCAAAACTTGTTGCAAGATCGATCATAGTTTCTCTGACGATAGAGCTGTCAAAACGGACTTTAGGTCATAAATAATATTTGACGAAAAGATAAACAGTAAGTAATTTTTCAAACCTCGTTGTGTAATTATTGGGAACCTACCAAAGTAAAGTAGTATCGTAATTGACCAGCTACATCACTAAAGTGCAACAATTTTCATACTGTTGTTACACAGTGTGCTTGACTCTAGAGTGGGATAGGCGGGGTGTGTCGCGCCGCGGCGCCCCGTAGTCTGGCGCCGGGCATGGTGTGTATTTCTGTGACAACAACTGTCTGGATGCAACTGCAACTCTACAATCACGATTTAATAACCCTTACACTTTAGAAATTAAATTATAGAACCAAGTAACATCCAATTTTGATAAGTCATTTGAAATTGTTGATATTTGTTAAATAGAATTTGCGTAGTAGTTCTAAAGTGAAGTACTGAATTAAGTGAGAACTTGTTAAATTAATACGAGGATAGGTAATATTATCCAAGAATATCCATTTAATATCCAAGAATACTCCACATGAGACTCTAAACTCATCTGTCAGGTGAGTGGGGTTATTTCGCTAATTGTTTCTTTGAAGGTGCTTAGTGAGTTTCATGTTAAGCTCTTCCTCTAGAATGCGCTTTGTCAAGTTGAATGCGCTCTCGTTTAAGCATAGAAAATTATAATAATAAAACGTTTTCATCGTAGTACAACGTTTCTAGATACTTATGATAGTTTTTCCAATGTGGAATAACGTATCCATATTACGATCAGTGTACCTAGTACTTTAATTTCTAGTTTCGAATGATCATCACGAAAATACATTACGTCTATCTTTAAAACAACCTAACTTAAATTATGTCAAAGTGTAAATAATGTAAAATTATTGTCAGTCGCACTCGGTTATATTTTCTTTTTTCTTCCTTAACATCTGTTTAATAACTTATAGATTTAACGTTGTAGAGACTAGTAGGTATCACATCACAACTCGCGAGTGCAATACTGGGAGCAAGTTACTATAATGCATATTCAATAAATCAGTCCATTGCTGGTCGTAGGCCTACCGGTGACCCTCACCCAACCACTATCAGGTACCTTTCTAAGTCATCGGCCAAAAAGACATGGTCTGTTGATGACATGGTCTCATACCACGTTTGCCAAGACGTGCTCATTCTCTCTTTTGAACTCTTTCGCTCCAGTAATGAGTTCTTGCTGACTTTAACTACTGGCGTTTAAAGAATAACTCATTTGTTTACACGAACAAACTAGTCGGGTGATTTGTCGGGCGCATTGTTGTGGGAACCGGATAGCGAACGGTTATACGGTTTCCTGAAACCCTGCGCTGGAGGTGGTCATTCACTTTTGTTTCATCGCTGCGGTTTAGGATGTACCTCCGGTTGAAGTATCGGCCAATGTAACTAACGTCTTCGTTTTTTTTCTTCTATAAATAGGTATTGCCATTGGTGGTCATGTGTGACTGCCTCTTTGACCAACCAGAATCTGGTGATGGCTGATTCAACTATGCTGCCTAGTATTACTTAAATATTGCTTCATGGACTAGTTAAGAGACGATATGAAAAGAAAGGATGTGCCAGACAGGTGTGAAAGTAAAAGATATGCTGCACCGATCCCCTCCCCCTTGTCGTTGCCCTATTTATGGCAACGACAAGCAAGTAATGATTATTAAAACTTTATTCGTCTGAATTATCACTATAGAGAGGCACACGAGTCCTCGACATTATTACTCTAATTTAATCCGTAAACCCGGAAACAGAGGTACATTTTTCCCTTTATCATTCATACAATAATAGAAATCAATGGACTAGGATATTTCCCTCTATTATTCCCCCCCGTCGACGAAACAAATATTACGACTGTCAGATGTTTTCTTATGTCTAGAAGGCTCACTATCTGAGGGCGTTAACCCCCAGGGTTCTTGTTTTCTCTCCCTTCTGTTTTTCCAATATTCGAATTTCACAATCAAAGGAAAAGTATCCGACATTATTTTTTGTGAAAAGCGGTCAAAGAGTCTGAGACGCTTACTGGAATTGGATAATAGGCTGGTGTCGTCTTATTTTCGCAATATTTAATGGGACATTTTCCTCAAATAAAATTTTCATTGAATACCCAGTTGCATTTTGCGTTCTTTAACCTTTGTAAATATAAGGTAGGTGACAAAGAACAAAGTGCTCATGTGGCCTTCGCGTGATAGAAGTAAAATTTTATGAAAATATCTCCTCAGTTTTCTGCATGATTGCTTTTTGTCATTTTTAGGTGACAATAAACAATTCTGCTTAAACGTTATTTATAATCTAATTGTTAACCTTTAAGCCATTAACCTTTCAAATAAACTTAAAGGTTAAAACTTAAAACGCATATTTATTACACAGTAAGTAAATATTATCTGACAAAACATTTTCTGAGCCACTTGATCCCGCAAAACGCTCAAAAACCATATCACTTTCACGCTCAAAACTTTAAAGCTCCCGCCAATAATACGGAGATTGAACCAAATGCTCAATAGGACAGGAACTGACAGAAAATTATTACCGCACTCGGCGCCGAGACACCCAAGAGCGATTCAGAGAAGAATTTCCACCAAGTGGAATATAGACACCTCGGCCGCTTCAACAGTTTGTCCACCTAATTTGTTCGTCGGCGCTCGACTGTAAAAACAAATAGCCCGCATTTCCCCTTCCAAGTGAACAAAGACAAACCTATTTTCGCGGAAGGAAGAAAAGAGAGGGACAGTTTTCCCGCCTTCACATTCACCGCGTGAATGAGCGATTGCTGGTTACGTTCAGGCTTTTGTCTAGTTCAGTTCGAGTCTTGTTTGTTCCTTGTTGCAAAGAGCCTCCTTTGTCCATTAGCAGAATAATAATTAATCGATGTTTATCTGACGTTACCCGGGTTAGATTACGCGCGGGAAACTTTTAATTGAATTTGTTGTTCGATTTTGGCTTTTTGACAAGAACCACGGCCTTTAGAAAATTTTTAGCCACGCTTTGGGAAAGTTTTCGTTATTAAATTTACCTGTCTACGCGGATCTGTTTCGAATTTGGATTGTGTAATTGGACGTCTGTCAAATAGGAAATAACTGTGTATAATTGTTTGACGTAGTTTAATGAGTTTTCTCCGTATTTAAAATCCAATCCCGGTATACCTACTTGCAATTATTAATTTATTACGCTCACAGAATCGAGCTCAAGTTTAATGCAAAGGTAATTCCCGAAAGACTTAACCAGCAAACTAGCCGCATTTTACGTTTATTTGTGAGTATCATTTCAAAGTTGATTAATACGACCGTATGAGGCTACAATCTCCGCAGCACCTCATAGTAGCTCATGTAAACACCCCAGCATGCAATAACTATCCCCCCGGCGCGCCCCATTGTGAAAATGCCCCACTCAGTGTACAGTACAGACTATAACAGATTCGCCGAGCCACCTACTGCGACTATTGTCTATTATGTTAATTCTGACTCGAGTTTGGCAGACAAATAAAATAAGGCTTACTCGTATATTGAAAACTTTGAGTATGCTGTTAACATATTGGCTCCAGCTAAATGGTGTCTTTTTAAGTAGCTATCGTAATGATATAGGCTTATTTGTCTACAATTTTTTTATCGTTTCATCATGTGGTTAGACCACTATAGTACGTAAGGATATTTTCACCAGTGCATTCGCTTCATGATATGATATTTTCCTGTATTATGTACGTGTATTTAGTTGGCATTACCAAAGACTAGTTCTACATCTACATGTGAAAAATGTTTAAGTGCTTATTATTTTCTTCTTTTACCTTATGTGATTAAAATATACGGGGTTTTTAACGCGATCGCCCGTCCCCAGTACAGTGAAGTGGGCGCTAAAAGGGGAGCATGCCCACCTATAACTGTTTTCCGATGCGCTGAACACAGCCTCCATTGCCTTTGCACCTCGGATTACTCCATCCTTAAATATAAAAATGCCGTATTAATGTATCAAACTCATACATCCTTAGTGCCTTTCTCTATTGGACATATTTGCCGGCGATCACCCTGCAAAGAGAATAAAAACAACCCTTGATGTTTTAAGCCAGAGGAAATATAAGGAATGAGAAGCGTTATAATTACCCGTGTCGTTCTTTTGCACGGTTTTTATTGAGTTTCCAGCGTTTAAGTTATAAGATTTATCAGACCATATTTATGCTGTTGTAGCGGCATAGCTTCCGAATTTTTGATAACTTAACTTTAAGTTGTATATTCATGATTTAAATTTATCATTCCTATTTCGAATTGAAATAGTAAAATTGGCTTTAACAAGTTCGTGCATTTTTTTATTACCAGTATGCATTACATACATGGATATTGATCAAAATCCGTCTAGACACAACCATCAAATGTAATATATTTAATATTAAATAATACAGTACGTGAAATATTTATTTCCTCTCAGCTCGGTTAATTCCTTTGCAGAATTTACATAGTATTAAATAGTTGGAGAGTAGGGGTGGAGTAATTAAGAGTAAGGTAGTCCAGTCGTCGTTCTATTATTATTGTACAGGCAGCGCTGGCGGCCGGCCAGCTCAGACTTAAAGCTTTATAAATCGCTACAATATTTTATTACGTTGATTTATTATTCCAAAATTCATACGTTGCCGTAACAACGTTGTAAATTGTATTACGTTGTTAACCGTTCATCTATGCTTGTGGAAGCATACTGAAAAATGTGCAAGATTAAAAATGTACGAATCAGAAGTCTTTCAAAGCGAATCCGAATGGATAGAAGCTTTCGATTGTGACACAAGCGAAGTTTCACGTTTGCTTCATAAGCCTAGCAGTTCATACGTAGAGGTATTAAACGGGACGGAAAAATCCGAACAATGTCGACGAAACCGAACGAACCGTGGGACTATAATCCAGAATGCAAGGCGGGAATCGACGCCCGTATTGTGAGCGGAAAATCGAACTTGAATGTCGCAAGACGAAACGCTCTTTGTGCACAATCAATGGCCCCACGATTGCTGATAACTTTCTTTACAGTCTAGGAAGTTAAAGTTCGATCCCGCTGATGCGGCGTCCATTTTAAAACGGCCTCTCGCTAAGGATTCGATAACAAGCTGAGATTATTTCCCGCTTTTATTGCTCGATTGCACTGGTAAACGAACTTCTATGTTGAACGGTATTTATAAATACTGCGACAGTTCGATTGTTCCTCTTGATGATTATTTTTAGCTGTTTTGCTATTCGTCTGTTTCATTTATGATAATGATATCCCTTTGTTACACGTCTTGTCAAACTTGAATTTTGGTTAAGGGGCTACCCGGCATATTTCACTGTTTTTAAAGTGAATAGGCTTTGTTCAGCTCCAAGCACAACGCTTGAAAAAATATATAATGTAGCCAAATGTAGACCAAATACCTAGGTATTTGGTCTACATTTGGTTCTACTAAATTGTCGAAAAAAATAATACATCAAGAGAAAAAAAAAACCGTAAACCCTTTTTTCTACCTTAAATCTGTATCTACTCCCTTATTATGCGTCGTAAGTACAAGAAACTAAGACAAGCAGTATATATTTATGTTTACTTTAAACGCATCTACTGATTTTTGGATAGGTTTTGTACTTTTCGAGAAAAAAGCTATTACACGCATTTTTCTGAAAACGCCGGCTCGAGATGCCTGCGCGGGCGACGGGGGCCAGTCCTGTAAGATGGCACTAGTAGTTTATAGGGTTGCGTCCTAGTATAAGCAGCTCTTCCTAGGTGACGACTTATGCTTATTGACGTATTGTATAACTGGTGAGGAAAGGAAGCGGGAGGGGAAGAAAGCTCAAATCGCCGAGGTCATTGGGATAGGGGACGGCCTTAAGCAGCTCCAAAATTTTCTAGACCATTTCATTAAACTCTTATAAAATTGAGCACATACCTACGTAAGTGACATATTGAGTAACTTACGTAACACTGTATTCTTTTTTCGGATATTTGTAACAGTATATTCATTTGATTAACGTTTTACTCCAATTAGTACCTAAATGTAATTTAATGAATGTACCTTCCTGTACGGCAACGTGTGTAAGGGTGTTCATTTATAGTTCGGAGATCGGAAGCGTTACTGCCCCAGTTCCTTTAATTAGCAAACAAGATAGCAGGTATAGTGGCACGGTTTACTGCTTAATTATCACAAGTCCATTATTTCGCCCGAGACGCAGTTAAAGCCAACAATGGCAATGTCCCCGTAAATTTCCAAGACGTAGGTTCCGCTTTCGTAATTTGTTAACAGGAAATTGCATGAGGTGCGATAGCATCGAAGCCTATCAGTGGTAACAATAATTCAGTGTTACCCGTAGGAATTAAGTCCGCGCTGCGGTCACGTGCGGGGTCTTGTATGAAATACGAAGGAGCTCATCGGTCGAGCTCGTTAAGCGGAGGAGCGTGCTTTTATTACAGCGAGGCGTGCGCCTCGGCGGTGGCACTTGAATATTAAAAAGCCTACTGTGGGTCATGCATATCGTCCTTATCTCGCAAACAGACATCGGCCACTCGAATACGCACGGCGCGCCTATTGTTATGCACACTTGTCATTAAGTATAACGAGTCTTTGCCGCGCGCGAACTCGACGACACAAAGAAACTTTACAGAAAGTCTTGGTCTTATTTCTGACTAAGATCTCACTAGAGAGGCGACGGTTTGATGAAATTGTTTTAGTATAGGTACGTTAATGAGATACCTACAAATGTCTGCTTGTTAATTGTGTTGTGAAACTGAATACCGTTCATATATTTCTTGAAATGTATCATATGAATGTGTTTAATATTTCATATTTGTATCAAACAACAGCCTGATAAAATTCAAGAGCACTATGATAGAAATATGCATATAAAAGACACCTGCATGCATAAGATCCTGCTCGAAGTCTTTTAGATTTACATGGCATCCTACGCACGATTTCACAACCGTGTCAACTCCAAAAATCGTCTCCCCGACGCTTGACGCTACTCCACTTATACTTACTTCCTATAAATAAGCGTCGGATTACTTTCGCATGACCCCAGTTAGTTTACGATGCGCCGAACAAGTCAGTGTATCCTCAAATCCTAATCCGGACAGGATATTCAGGACGTGAGCGCAATGCGTGGGCGATAAAGAGGCGGTGGAAAATCGCGGCTTTGCATTCGCGGTACATTAGCTGATTGGCCGCTTGTCTATTGTTTTATTACTGCTATTTAAAGCGCTTTTTGTCGGCCGAAAAAGGATCATTCTCTATTATGCCATTACATTAATTTTGTTAAGTAGGTTACTCATGCTGGTGGGTTTATAATTTTTTCTCTTAAAATTTTACAGTCATGCACAATCCGTTAATTTTCAATGTTAGACAAGACATGACAAAACACAAAACGATGTTTTTTTTTCCAAATGCCAGCAACTTAATTTATACAAATGTAGATTCATTCATGTAGATTGGAATATAACTAATAGAAGCGATAGCGTACTTACTTACTTACTTAAGCAAACACACAAATCAAAGTGGTACTGATTTCACTTTAATCATGATTCAATAATAGAACAATAATAACTTGTGCTCGTATCAAATGTTGTTCTAATTTCATCGCTCGGTAAACTAAACAGCGCACCGATCGTCTCGTTTCGCGTATTGTCGGCGTTTACAAATTAACAAGCGTTCAATATGTATGCGGGGAAGACGCTCCGTAAGTTAGGGCGCAGATTAAGTAATGTTAAGATACGCGACGTTAGAGGAAAATGCATCCAGCATGGTTGGGCCGCGCGGGCGCGCGAGGTGTGTCCCACATCTCGCTCGAGTTTGTATGGTGAGATTCGGGAATTCCCGGTTCCGGTACTGTATTTGTATAGAAAACCGGTACTGAGAGCACGCCCTACTCGAGAGAGACATCTTTTATTATCTAATTGGAACAGTTAGAAAGTGCCGGGCGTCTCTCTCGAAGTCTCGAGAGACAACTCGCGTGCCATAACGTGCTAACCGTGCCGGGTTAGCTCCGCTCGATCGAAAGACACCATCCAATGACGCGGCAAGTAAGGTACTTCAGCTTTTGACGTAAGTATATAAATATAATGCTAATTTTAAAATTTTAAACAAAAGTAAATAGAGCGTAGTTTATCCTCAAAAGTTCCAAATTTAATACAATCCAGTTCAATGAATGACATTAGGTTTATAGGGAAATTTAAAATATCTGAAACATGTTTGTCTTCTGTTTAGTATCGTAGAATTTTATTTAATCTGTGATTCAGCGCGCATTACGTCGAGGAGGGGTAGAGTGGCTTTCGTGCCATTGCATGTGATATATGTATTCTACGGGTTTGCTTTTTATGGTACAGCTTGGAAGACGAATACGCTTGGCGTTTAGATAAGAGAGGTGTTTTGCACAGAAACATTAGGGTGAATTTACACTGGGCCAACCGTTTTCTATATTTTATTTTGCAGTACTCGCCCTGCGGTTTAATTGCACGTTTGATTCTACAGTTTAATGAGTGTAAACATATAATAAGTAACTTTTCCTCCACGAGACAGGCATTGCCTAGTGTGGAGGTCAGGATAAATTTGCATGATGCCCAATTCGGATTCAGAACGGGTCTCTCTACTGAAACCGCTACCCTGAGTCTCAAGCATACTGTCAAATATTACGCTGATAAAAGGACGCCGGTTTTCGCATGCTTTTTGGATCTGTCGAAGGCGTTCGACCTTGTCTCGTACGACATTCTCTGGAGGAAGTTAGACAAAGCGGGAGTACCGCCTGACATTTTAAATATTTTAAGATTCTGGTATAGTAACCAGATAAACCATGTCAAGTGGGCTGGGCAGTTGTCTGAACCGTACAGGATGGAGTGTGGAGTAAGACAGGGTGGCTTAACGTCGCCCTGTCTTTTTAACCTGTATGTAAACGAGCTCATAGAGGAGCTTAGCAGCACGCATGCCGGTTGTCATATTGGTGGCATTAACGTCAACAATATCAGTTACGCGGACGACATGGTGCTGCTGGCTCCATCTGTGGGTGCGCTCAGAACACTAATTGCTATATGTAAACGCTATGCGAAGGCACATGGCCTGCAATATAATTGTAAGAAGTCAGAGCTCATGATCTTTAGGGCCGGTAACAAGTGCCCTCAACACGTACCATCTGTAACTCTAAACGGGACTGAACTTAAAAGGGTACAGCAGTTCAAGTACTTGGGGCATTATGTTACAGAGGATCTTAGAGATGATGCAGACATGGAAAGGGAACGCAGAGCATTGTCAGTCAGGGCTAATATGTTGGCTCGTAGGTTTGCCAAGTGTTCGGACGATGTTAAAATAACACTATTTAAAGCGAACTGTACGTCTATGTACGCGGGTAGCCTATGGGTCAAATACAGCCAAAAGGCTTACAATGCTCTTCGAGTCCAATTTAATAATGGGTTTAGAATGCTGTTGGGGCTGCCTCGCTTCTGTAGCGCTTCAAAAATGTTTGCGGATGCTAGAGTGGATGGGTTTCACGCCATCCTACGCAAGAAAGCTGCTTCCTTATTGGGCAGAATGCGAGGCAGCAGCAACATTATTCTTAGGATGATTGCCAGCAAATTTGATTGCCCTATAGTCTTCGGGCTGATTAAGCTGGTAAAATCCAATTTAGAATATAAGTTTTAAGTTTTATGATTTTATTTTACATATATTTTATTTTAGGTACCTTAATAATATTAATTACTAACTTAGTTTTAAAACAACAGAATAAATGTATACTAACACAAAATGGACCATGTTGTCTGAAATAAAATATTTGAATTTGAATTTGAATTTGATAATCTGTAAACTGTATATTATCTCTGAAATAAACAATTTTCTCTTTCACTTTCACATAGCTGTGAAATAATTAAACTTACAAATTTATAGCAGTTATTAATACCCCGACCACCCTTTTGTGTGTGGACCTTTTAAATAACTCGTGAAATACGAGTATGTGTGCCCTATAACGTCGGTTCGGGTGTGGTTTCTAAAATTTATTAATCTGAGATTTTCGATAACCTTTCAGACATAAAGATTAATAAACCTGTAATGTACCTAATACTTATTTTATAAACCCGCATAACTCAGCTTACTGATGCACCTAGTACTAGTAGCTAAATTTATGATCACCTGATTAACACAATGCGTATTGCGTTGCATCAAAGTGGGTTAGTAAGTACTGACACTAGCCTTGATGCAATGCAACTTGCGCGTGAGTAGGTACATGTAATTATAATAGTCGATCCTTATAGTGCGAATTAAAATGCGGCGGGCATCATCGCAGCATCGCCTGACTGTCGGCGCAATGAGGTCATCTCGATTGTTCTTTGATTAATCTTCAATAATTTGAAATGTCTGACCTAGTACAACGATTGTAGTACAAGTAAGCAGAAACGCGAATTACTAAGTTTACACTTTTTTAAATAGACGCGGTTTTTTTTGACATTTTAACTAATGCACGCGGGTTCTTACCACGGTTTTTTGTTCGTTGCGAAGTTTTCGTATTTATTTGCTATATACATATAGGTAAAAGGAAAAACTCGCTGAACAAACGTTGTTCAGTTTGGGGAGTACTACCTACGATTAAATTTATTGCTCCTATTACAGGAAACACCCGGTATAGTAATAGTAGTAGCTCCTTGCTCAAATTCCTGTCCACAGCATTGTCCATAACCGAATTCGCAGGGGATCGAAAATGTTCTGTACGGCTTCAGCTGTCCCTTCTGTTTATTGTAGGGTTTATATAAATTGTGGCCACGACTCCTCGCTTCGCATCAATAGCGTGTCACCATATCAAGACAAGAGCGACTTTCGGACCTTATTATTGATTATTTACGTGCGCAACGGTTTCATTTTCGAAATGTCGTGGTTTTAATTATAATTTCCATTAATCCGCTTAAGTGATATTATACATAAATTGCGTTCCATTTGTTAAAACTAACGTGTTCCCTGATAAAATATTTTCAACTGAAAACACAAAGTAAAATTCGTTTGAATTATTAGATATATTATGGACTTTGCCTTATATTTTTTTTTTTTAATAGCCTGTTTTTGTGTCCCACTGCTGGGCAAAGGCCTCCCCTCTCCTTATCCAATCCTCCCTGTGCTGGGCAAGATCCCACCAATCCCGCTGAAACGCATCCAAGTCGTCCCGCCATCTCTTTCTCGGTCTGCCTCTGCCACGACTATACCGGGGATTCCAGCTAGTGGTTATTTTGGCCCATCTGTCCCTATTCATCCGGCAGACGTGTCCAGCCCAGTTCCACTTTAGCCTGGCGGTCTTCATCCCAACATCGATGATTTGGGTTTTTGAGCGCAGCTCTGTGTTCCTCACTTTGTCGCGTCTACGAACACCTAGGATACTCCGCTCCATTGCCCTTTGGCAAACCTTGAGCCGGGATTTCTGCGCCTCAGTTAGTGACCAGGTTTGGGCTCCGTAGGTGAGAATGGGCAAAATGCACATGTCGACGAGCTTGCGCTTCAGTGCAATTGGCAGTTTACCTTTCAAGAGTTCTTTCATGGACCAGAAGCTCCTCCAGGCGTTTTCGATCCTTCTGTCGATCTCCTTGTCCTGGCGATTTGTGAAGGAGACTATCTGGCCCAGATAGGTATACTCGTCGACATATTGCAAAATGTTCCCGTCCACCGTCACTCTGCCTTATATTATAAGTTTTAAAATGTATTTTATTATGTACGGAATTCGAGTTCGTATTACCAATATTTTAGAATGCTCCAATGATCATGATGTGGTGTAAACTAAATCGTATTTACTACTTGATAAAAATGATAAATAATGATAAATGCATAGCTGTTATAAATAAATAAAATAAATATTATAGGACAATCTTACACAAATCGACCTAGTCCCACGGTAAGCTCAATAAGGCTTGCGTTGTGGGTACTAGGTGACGATATATATAATAGACAGATACATATAAATACTTAAATACATAGAAAACATCCATAACTCAGGAACAAATATTCGTGATAAACACACAAATAAATGCCCTGACCAGGATTCGAACCCGGGACCTCCTGCTTCGTAGGCAGTGTCACTACCAACTAGGCTAGAAGGCCGTTGTGTTAGGATCTAATTAATAATTCTAAACCTATTGCGAGACTCGTGGCCCAGCCCTTTCTGAGGGGTAGAACCATGATCCGAGCTGTGGTGATAATCTCACGTAGTATTTGGGATACATACACTGTATTATTCAATTTGATCTTTATTTCAATGGCATATAAGATTCAAATTGGCTTTTACAAAGATTTGCGACGTGTATTCTTCTCTAATTAACATTAGAAACGGTTTGGACATCGCTTAATATAATTATTGCCAATTTAAATTATAGTCGTCGCGTTCTAATTTGCGAGAATTGAAATTACTATTTTCGGACCAAGGTCTCGCATAGCCTATTGTTTGAAAGCGTAGTTGTAGGTACAACAATGTTAAGCAAATTAGTTATGTTAGTTGATGGGAGTTTAGAGGTAATTAAATATTGCAGAGGTGACCTTGCCACTCACACTGAATTAGCATTTTACAAGAACAACTCATAATATGGATGCAGGATGTTACCATTTATTACAAAACATTGTGGGAAATTGAAATTGGGTCATCTATTATGGAGTTAGTGAGAACAAAAAAAAATTAAAATTAGGTAACTTGGATTTCCATGTGTATTGACTCCTACCCAAATTTTCTTGCGTCAAATGTTTAGACATAACGTAGACGTATCAGTCCTAGACGCTGCACTGGTATTGGGCACTTTATGTCAAAGTTATAGAGGCTAAAAAACAACGAAGATTTTTCTATATTAGAATTTAAACCTGGTCACTTTGTCACCTGTCACATTTACCTATGCAGTCGTTGACGTCATCTGTTGCCATCATTTTCTAAAAATCGTTCCTCGGTCGCTATTTCTACAGCACTACCTTTACTCTTCTATGTGGCTTTTGTATTGTTCCGATGAAGACCTCGAAATTGCGATGCTGTTACCTATGAATGTGAAGGAATATGCATCGCTGCTCAGGTCTCTGACGTCTAAATTGTTGCTTATTTCCTTCATAAAGTAACGCTCGCAACAGACGCTCTCGCCCGGAGCGGGTCCCTGAAGCTTCCCGCCCGGGACATCGCTAATTTAAATTTCTAACATTAACTTGGGTTCTCATTCACATTTCGTTCTGTCATGAGATTAATTAGTATTTACTCGTACTTGTGAAAACGTTTGTTTTGGATCCATTGCTCGAACTTAGGTATATTGTTGACTTTTATCTTGTCACGTGTCATTTACCTATGCTTTAATCTGACCAAGGACAGATTTTCTGCGCTCTGTGGGATAGGACTTTTAAAATTAAGTTCGATTTTGCGAGCCACGGTATGGGCTCACCTGATACATGTACGGAAGAAACTATAATTACCTATGTACTTACTATTAATTACCTAATACATTCTTCTTTTACTCAGTGTAGGTATGCATTCAGAGAAATATAAACACAATATCAAACTATTTATACTAACATAAAGGTGGTGTGGTCTACTGTAAGATTTAACCGTTAGTATTACAATACAAGTTCTGTCACAGAAATAAGAAACAAGGAAAAATTAAAATGGTGTCAAAGTAAGTCGAAAGATTTATGCGCCGCTCTGATTATGATTTCATAATGCGCTTTTTACGTTTTCCGTCTTGTGACTTTGTCCACTTTATCGAGATTCAGATAATAAAAATTAATGCCGCCGCTGTCTTCTCTGTAGTTTCACTGTCGGAATTTTTGATGAAAGCTTTTGCTGTAGTTAAGTGTATTTTGTTGATAGTAAAATTATGTGATGCGCACACGCAACATAAGCATTTTTATTTGTTATTCTTGCTATTATCTCAAATAAATACAAGAAAATAAATAATCTTTTCTTTCTATGTATGATTTATAGGTGGAGTTACGCACGTCTTTATTTATACTTTGAAACTCTCTATAGAACAGACATTTCTTGTCTTCGATTATATTGTCAAGTTTATTGGTGAATGGTTAAATTGAAACTTCAAGGAATTCATTTGTAACAAAATATCCAATATAGCAAAGACATTTCTTCCGCAGTATATCGGATTTCTCACCTTATTGTCATAACTGTCATAAGTGAGAAATTCTTACAAAATCTGTTCGATTAATTTGCACAGATATATTGAGTGAACAGGATAAATTAGTCATTTAACATTTCTAAGAAAACATTAATTAAAGTGAATACATTTCTTCTGTGATATATCGGATTACCCACCTAATTGTCATAAGTGAGAAATTCTGACAGGATCTGTTCAATTATTTAGTTACACCGATATGACCCGGGCTCGTTGGCGCGGGACCAACGCTGTGTCGCTGCCGGTACGACCGTTTCGTTTTATTTTATGCTCTCATCAAGACCAAGTAATTTACAACCAGAACTAGGAAATAGACCACCTAATTGGATTCACTGTCTATCTGTATCCTATTACAAACTGCGATGTGACATATCCGACTTTGTTAGATCTCCTGCAACATGCCGATATGATATTTAAATGTAGGTTGGCAAATATGCACGTGGTCCGATTGGTCGTAATTGTAATTAGTTATGGTCGCCTAAATGTGCCTGGCAATTGCATGAAAATAGATAAATACATTTCAGTAAAGTGCGAATACTAATATGCATTGCGTCTGCGAAAAAAAAGGTCGTACCTATATGGGGGCAACTATGTAGGGACATTTCCAAATTATGAACTGATAACTCACTTCACCCTGTGAAAACGAGTGCTGTAAAGGGCTCGAAACGTAGGATCATGGTGTTAATAAACGCGATTAATCCGTTCTAAAGTGTTTAATTTCAATGAACTCACTTCATTCAATTTGTAGTAGGTACCAGTGGCGCGGCGTTCATAGAACTCGATTCCTGCTGGCTTTGCGTGAGCCAACCTAGCACGTTATTCTATAACGACTCAAAAAAAGCAGGCCATATCAGCACCGGCTTACCCAAATAACATTTTGACGCTTCGCCACTAGTAGGTACTTTATTACTAGTACTTTAGTACTAATTTACGTAAATATAATCTAGTGTATTGCCAGTAATAGTAAACAAAATAAAAGTTTATATACTTACACCTACACATATTATCCTCCTTGCAAAATATACCTCTTTGCGAAAGCAAAGTACAAACAACGCCGTTATCTGGGCACACAATTCAACCTCAACATAATTTTCTACTGGATTGAATGAGGTAAAATAATAACGGAAATCTGAATATCGGACGGACCGTATGCGGGCTTATTATGTAAATGTGATCCCTCATGTATTTTGTTGATAAAATTGTAGGCGCATTAAGGTAGAGCAACGAGTAAATAATATTCGGTAAATTGTAGTAAAGAGCTTTATATTAATGTCTGTGGTTGATTCACAATCAATTACATTTCACAATGTTCCGTATAAGCACAATATTATTCTGAGTATCAAAATATTTGGAGGAAGGTATATATTACAGTACTGATGTAGGGTACCTACTCTTGAAAGGACCATCCAAAGGCATGATAAAACTAAGCTGGCGACGCTTTTGGTTATGATTATGAGTGAAGTTAGGATTTAGTATTTTCCTCGCTTTTGCATTGGTAATTTAATCAACAAGTACGAGTATCAAGATACTCAAAGTAACAAGTATCAAGTTATCAAAATACTTTATCATTTAGAAATAGTCATAATCTTATCGGGAAACACAGGGAAATTAGGATCCAAGCACACGAGAATGTATGAAAGTCATTAAGTATCTAGTACCTACTGTCAGTTTATTTTTATGTGTTAACATAGGTTATATTATAGGTAAAGGTGGAGGTTTCAACAAATAATGCTCAAGTTACTTTCAAAGTAGGTAGGTATTTTTAGCCTTCCAACATTGAGAAGTTAGCTCTGATCCGGGTCGACCTCGGAAGTATCTTCGTTTTTTCGCGCTTAGTACCTACATACGTAATTATGTACCTATGAGGTAGTTCTCCGTATGAACAAAAAAACGATTCGTTATTTACGGAGCAATCGAATAACACACAAATAAACATACAGTCGAATTGAGAACAGTGTGCTTACCAAGAGTTGTAGGTAACCGTATTAGATAGCGACTGCGGCATTCGAATACGGTTACGTACATGTCATGGTAAGCACACTTTTTTTTTTACGGGTTCAAAACTTCGCGCTGAAGGGCCGCGTACGTATCAATATTCAGGTCGATGGAAGCCGTAACCGTTGTTGAATGTCCATTCGCAGCCCATTCGCGGGGCAGCGGCGCGTCTAAAACTCCCGCGCCGCGTAATCGAGCCCCAATACGAGCGCGTAATTGCTTATTTGCCTCATTTCGGATTCATTCGCGATCTGGCCCCGCTGATTTACTAACAATCCCGTTTGTGGTACTGGGCGATTATAATCCCTAGGTATAAATCGCGAGGTGAATTGATATATACTTCAGTACAATTGCTTTAAGATATGTATGTTTGGTTGGACTGTAGCAAAGGGGGGGCCGGGACTTAGAATATTTTTGGTCGAGGTGGTGTCATTATAACACTATTTTTAAATGATTGTAATGTGTAGATGGCGTCAAAACAAGCATCTTTTATTGGAAAAACTTTTCTCTAAACTTAAAAATGGCCGAGTTAGAGGCCTTCAAAGGTTGAAGTTTTTGAAGGGACTTGTAAAATTTTCATCGAGAGTGGTGTCATTATAACAGTATTTTTAAATGATTGTAATGTATAGATGACGTCTAAACAAGCATCTTTTATAGGAAAAACTTTTCTCTAAACTTAAAAATGGCTGAGTTAGAGTCCTTCAAAGGTTGAAGTTTTTGAAGGGACTTGTAAAATTTTCATCGAGAATGGTGTCATTATAACAGTATTTTTAAATGATTGTAATGTGTAGATGGCGTCAAAACAAGCATCTTTTATAGGAAAAACTTTTCTCTAAACTTAAAAATGGCCGAGTTAGAGGCCTTCAAAGGTTGAAGTTTTTGAAGGGACTTGTAAAATTTTACCTTAAGGAAGGTCGGTGTAGGTACGACGACGAGCGAAGCGAGGAGGAGTGTTAGGTAGAACTGCGACCTTACAGCGCGCGAGCCGAGCGAGCGAAGCGAGCGTGCCGCGGCAGCGGCCGGCGAAGCGCCAAAACCGACTTTTTTTTAATAAAAAATGCTTTACAGAATGGCACCTTAAGGAAGGTCGGTGTAGGTACGACGACGAGCGAAGCGAGGAGGAGTGTTAGGTAGAACTGCGACCTTACAGCGCGCGAGCCGAGCAAGTAAAAACTCCCAGCTCATTTTAAAACATCAACCTTTGAAGGACTCTAACTCGGCCATTTTTAAGTTTAGAGAAAAGTTTTTCCTATAAAAGATGCTTGTTTTGACGCCATCTACACATTACAATCATTTAAAAATACTGTTATAATGACACCACTCTCGATGAAAATTTTACAAGTCCCTTCAAAAACTTCAACCTTTGAAGGCCTCTAACTCAGCCATTTTTGATTTCAGAGAAAAGTTTATTAAGAAAAAAGTGGTTATTTCATCAAAATCTTGAAAATTATTCTAAGTCTTTTGTAACCCCTATGTTTTTTGCATTTTTCAAAAAAAAAAAACTAAGTCCCAAAATCGGCCCCCCTTTGGTATAGTCTGACCGAAATGTATGAAACAGCTTACATTTTTTGAGCTTTCACGGTTGGCCTGTATAATTCGTCCATTGTAACTTATTTATGTTCCTTGTGGAATATCTAAATAAGGGGTTTTAAAACACCAAGTGCAATGAATCTTCAACACCGCCGGTACTTATAAGAAGCGTGGTTGCAAACGGAATAACTATTCTAATACGTATGGCATAATAAAGAGACGACACTGGAATGTTCACCCTGCATAAAGTTCCGGTGTGGAAGGCCATTACGATGGTTTTCTACTAACCGGATATGAAGTCGTTATGTATGTTTTCACTTCTCCTATCGGAAAACAAGTGTTTTGTAGCCCGTTTGTAGGTATCAAAACTGCATTTCGTTCCCTTTCAAGAAGTTTGGTTTAATCTTTCATTTCTGCCCTACTTACAGGGAACAAAATTGAATTTTGCTCCCTGTTATCAATTTTGTAAGTTGGTAGCAATGCACGGAATAAACATTACCGATGACCGAAAATAAAAACATAATGTTTTTGGAGCGTGTTAAAGCGGTTATTAGACGGCTCGAATTAGTCGGGTCCGATCTGTCGCGTACTATTGTCCCTTCGAAACCTTCTTTCGGTTCCCAAAATTCCCTTTCTGTTCTACTAGTATCCAGCCCGATATACATGATCGGGCCCGACGAAACGCATCGTCTAATACCGGTTTTAAGAAAAATAAATGTACCATAGACAAAGAGAAAACGGCGGCAAACATGTGTTTTTTTAAATATAAAAAAATATTATTCCACTAAAACGTACAAGACGAAGTACAAACAACTTTGATCTTTTTTCATTTATTCGGTCTTAATTTCACGAATAAGGTTAACAGAAAATTAATTCATCAATTAGCAGTGATGAAATATTAGCTCCAGTGCAGCAACAAGTCATCACTGTCATCAGTAACCTGCTCCCGGCAAAAATAAGGATTAAAATAACTAACAGCCTATGAAAACTTTTGTACATGAAAAACAGCTAAATGAGTGAAATCGTTTATTTCATAGATTAGCATATTTTTCGCCATAAAAGTAAGTACATACCTACTTAGTACTTAAACTCCAATATAAATCAATGTTTTTCTTTCTGTTTTTCTATGTGTAGGTACAGTGTGCTTACCATGTGTTGTAAGTAGTCGGAGGCGTTAGCGACTGAGCGTTTCTAAAGTATGTCCGTCTCGCTCTTGCCAGAGTAGTGGGAGGAGCAAGCCGGACATACTTTAGAAACGCTCAGTCTCTAACGCCTCCGCTTACTTACTACTCATGGTAAGCACACAGGTATCGGCACAGGCCTTTAATAAGAAACGTCTTTTGCAGGAAGTGATAATTTTCGGAGTCACTGCATGGTGCATATCGAGGATTGAAATTATTAAACACTAACTACCTAGACTAGAAAAATCAAACGGAAAATAAACAACTAGACCGAAGAAGATACTTAATAGAAAATCAAGATTAATTTCACCGCCCATAAAAAAAATCTAAGCAAAAATGCACAACTTTCATAGTAAACTTTTAGCACCTATTTTATTTTTGATTTGTTTTTTACTTATCTAATTAAAATTTAATGTTAACATGCCTATCTCGTTTTAATTTATGTTCATTTAATAGGAGAAGTGAAAAGTAGAGTGTATTACGCGGTAGCAAAATTATTGATACCTCGGGTGACATAGTTTGAATCCCTCGCTTTGCTCAAGATTCCACGTTAGAATCCCTCGCTACGCTCGGGATTCTATTCTGGAATCTTTCGCATCGCTCAGGATTCAATCTCTCACCCTCCATACAATATAGTATTTTGCTCCCTTGTAATACAATCTACTATTTGCGTTTTTAACAGCAATGTTAGCTTATTGTTAGGCTCGCTACCGTTACTATAGCAAAAACTGTGTGCATACCATAACAATCGTTATCATTCCGTCCGGCCTCGGTGCAAACAGCATAGCTTGCCTTCGCCTACCAAGTTTAATACTCGGGTGATCCAGACTACTTGTGATCTTCGATTGTTCCTAAGTGCTACGAATCTCGAGTTCACCTTTTATGCTGGTAGTTTGGCAAATTGTAGTTGTGTGAGGGTTGCAATTAACAGCCCTGACCAAACTCCGCCGATGAGAAATGCTCCATAAACGGTGTTTTTGCGTACTCGCCGATTGTTCGCAAAACGAATCGAGCAATCTGCTTACTCCGTGTTTGCGATGCGCTGCGCATTTGCTTGCACTTTTCTGGTTTACAACATTATTTCAAAATGTTTGTTTTTAGTTACTTAATACTATGTAAGCGCTAGTCTTTTTGAATGTAATATTATTGTTAAGTTTAAGACAACTGTTTATTGGTTGTTTCGTTGCTATAAATCCCGAGATCGACACTAAAAGACTAATTTAATTAAGTTCACGAAGTATAATGTAGGTCATAAATAATACTTTTATCACTTTATGGCGTGGGAAGAGAGCTGTATGTAATGACACGTGTGAGGGGAGGGAAAATTATATATGAAACGAAAAAACGCGACCAAGCCCGCCTGTGACAATCCAACGAAAGCAACGACAGTTTGTGGAGCTGTCGTGTTTTTCTTTAATTTCGCACAATTTCGCGCTCCGCCGCTGTTTAGACTAACAACAACAGGCAAACTCGTTTAGGAACACATAAATTGATATACATACACGAAATATTCCATACGGCATTATTTATTTTAAGTTACATGGATTTGTAATTTCATCATTCATAACTGCATGCAAAGGTCGGGCTATTTGCACACCTTGCATTGGTTTATTTCATACGTAAACATCGGCTTATTACAGGCAAGCGCGGCGTAAACACATTCCCTGTTCCACTTACTGGAATTGCTAGCATTCCCAACGTCATTTTCGCATCGTCCCACCTTCCCTTGTTATTTAATAAAACTGGATATTGTAAGAGCACGTTTAGTACACCTTGTTGTTTTCTGGAGCGCTCTCTGCATTCCGATGCTTTATTTACATTTTGCTGTTCGTTTCCATTTAGAATATTTTTTATGCTTAATTGTTATTGTACAGTCAACCAATTGAAACCGACGACACTATAAATCAGATTGTAAGAAATCTGGACTGCTGACTGCTTGTCATTTAGACATAGTTCTAGAGTAGCCTAGGTTTCCAATTGGTTGATTGTACAAATATAGGTACAGTCAAGTGTAAAAATATGGGTGGACTGGACACATCTTACTCAAAAATATGTCCCATAGCACTTTATTCCATTGTAATAAGAGCGTAGTACCATAATTATGAGACGATTTTGTCGAAGGCTGTCTCTTCACTGTATAAGGTTGAAAAACTAGGAAAATTACGACCTGTAGCAAAAGTTATTTAATTTTACTCGATCTTTAAGAAATTTAAAGAGTCCGTTATAAATACTGAAGTCTCCCCTCAATGAGTAGTCGACTTTTGTGCTATTAACGAGTTCAGAGGCTCGAGGGAGTCAGTCATGCGCGAACATTTTTGACCCTCAGGCACGGTGTCCGAACGACTTTGATAATAAAAAGAAGTGGAGAATTTATGGATTCTGATCAATCAGCTAATTAGTCCAGTTTGGCAAATGTTGAGTCAGAACTCGGAGTTACCTAAACTTTTACCCGCTGTACTTAGTAAAATTTTGAGAAGACGGCTTTTAATATGAACGGCAACTTTTGCAGTCGATTACTACGAACCCCTGTTTCATTAAATATTTCTCGTATTTAGGGACCTATTGCTTAATTGGTACAGATTGCAAGTTACGACCATTATAATTTGATTTGAAGAAGAGTTTGTCAGATCCTTTTGCTTTCTACCGGCTGCAAATAAAATTTAATAATTATAAACATCAGAAAAGGGTTTTTAGAACGCGCTGTCACAAATTCCGACATAATTTTTTATGATCCATAACATACCTACGACGATAATACAAAACGCTAGATGGTCAAACGGACGTGTCTGTAACATTTCACAATCGTTGCGAATTCAGCAATATTGCACAAGAAAACAACATTGTGTTTGTAACAATGCCCTGAGAATCTCGGCTAACACTCGCGCGTTCTCACTGTGCGGGAACGTGCCGAGAATTCATTAATTTGACCAATTTATACAAGTGCTTTTCAAGTTTTGAAAACATGAAATGTCTTGTCTATTTTGCAGTTTTGACCAATTCCTAGATTTTTTGTATACCTGCATACTCGTATACCCATCAAATTAGTACGAAATGCATATCTTCAAGAAAACAGCTTATCTACTCCCTTCTTAATGGCTACCATTCACCCTGTGGGCCTTTTTATTTTTTGTTTTATAAAAATATATTTTTGTTAAATTGGAAATTTTCATTAGTTTTCTATTTAGAATCGCGAGCTCTTTTAATGCTAGTAGGAAAAAAAAACGTTCCTAAACTACATTTTTTAAACTTTCCATTGCGCTACTGCCATACTAAATCTGTAAAAAAATGGTGGCGAAATGGAAAAATAATCTTGGGACACTATTTTTCTCCTACTAGGGTTGAAAGAGCTCGCGATTCTGAATAGATAACACATACATTTCCAATTTAGCAAAAAATGTTTTATACAAACAAAAATAAGAACGCCCCTGTGTGCTTATGCTTACCTCAAGTTGTACGTAACCGTATTCGATAGCGACTGCGGCATTCGAAAGTATGTCCGTCTCGCTCCTGTCAGTGGTAGTGGTAGGAGCGCGACGGAGACTTTCGAATGCCGCAGTCGCTATCGACTACCTTTACGTACAACACATGGTAAGCAGGTATTAAAAGTGTCCATGGCGTCGGTAGGTATTTGCTTACCATCAGGCGATTCATCTGCTTGTTTGCCGCCTATGTCATCGTGGGAGACAATATACAGCTTTCTAAATTTACCTAATCTGGCCACTGATCTTCGTTTCAAACTCTTACAGCCGTGTATAAGCAGGTAACACAATATCTAACCACTTTTCTTCGGATAATTGATCCACGACATATGATAAGTATTAAAAAACCTAAGTCGTAACGTAACATTCGTAACGTAGGTTTCTTTCGATACAATGGATACATACTTAATGGTTCACTTGTCGCAAATATAACTCAAGACCTCAAAGAATTATTACGCACAATGGTGTGAAAACAGCATCTAATTCTATTAAGATTGAAATCTCTCGTCCTAACAATGTTGTTTAAGCGATATTAGTGCCATTAGTAAAACAATGTACAAAAGAGATAAATTTTATATACACGCGTGAGACATGGAGAAAATGCCTTAAACGTTTAAAAAGGACATTTGTTTGGATCATTAACGTCACCTTTGTCTGTAATACTTGTTGTGAAACTGCATTGATTTACACTAACTGGCACTGAAGGCTTTAGGTTAAATTAAAAGATAAGGAATAAATGTGTGTATGGCTTGGAAGAATATTATGTGTTGAAACGTAATTACCGCTTAAAACATGTAGGTACTTACTCAAAAGATTAGTGCGGCTGGTGGTGCCGAAATGAATCTAACCATTCAAAACAAGTAAACTTAAAATTTGACAACTATTCTAGGTAGACTTTAGTACCTATAGTATAAATAAGTGAAGTGTTTTGTTGTGTGATTTTACTGTTTAACTAGCAGAAATTATATATTGTATTTGACATTTTTTTATTGCTCGAAATTGAATTGTACGGCGCGTATAGCACATATAAACTATCTAGTAGCTAATAGCGAAGTAATTTTGCAGAAGTATTGTAACAAAAGGATTAGTAGGTTATTATTTTAAGAGAAATATTTTTTTTTAATTTAACTTAAGTCACCGCTCCGTATTTTGACTCTTATTTATCAGTAGATCAGGTCGACAAACATGTGATCTGAGGCTTTTTTATTTACTGGCCAAAGTCTGTACACTATTTTTCTGCTCGACGCAGTCGGCAAGCGGCGAATTTGTTTAGCTTGGCGGCCTGCAATTGGCTGCTTGCCGGTCAGAGGGCAGAAAAATAGATTAAATGTCGCGTGTAACTACAGTTTATATTTATTAAAAAAAATTTGGCTGATATTACAAATAATAGGTACTAAAAATATTGCCCATTACCAAGTAAATAATCATCCAAACGTCAACTATCGTAGGCCGAAATTTCTTTATCATATAAATATAATTGTAATTTTGAACGTAATTTCGGCCTTAAAATATAACTTGAGCAGAGCATTTACTTTTCGTAAACGTAATTCATATATCAGTAGCTAATTGTCACTATGACGCGATTCATAAATCAGTCTAATTATTTGAGGTAGAGTTTCATTATAGCTACCCTTTTTAAATGGAGCTTAAATGTCACGAGATATCGCTCTTATCGCGAGCGAGTGCCCTTTATTAAAAATATTTAATTAAAACATGTTTATTATTGCAGCTTTTTTAATTATACGGTAATCGCATTTTAACATGGCAGTGGTATGCCTGAAACAAAAATTTCTGGGTGTGTTGAAGTTATATTTTTAATGTAACTTTGTTGTAACATGGCTATACACCATGGCTACCCTAATCCTATGCCGTGTGTTTGCATTCGTGTCGCAATACGGTGTGGTTAACCATATGTTGGCTGATACGGTTATAGTCGAAATTATTTATATCATCGTAAAATGTCAACTAGTATAAAACCATTAACATTTAATTATTTCCAACAGCCCCAGGAGTACAATATCAGCAATGATTACACAAATTGACACATAATGACCAAGTTTCAATTAATCTAATTAAAAACGTGTCAACATCGTGCACAAAATAAAGACACATATTATAATAAAAAGGCGCCTAATACAACGTTACGTTAATAATATTAACTGACGTAGGTATTATTGGTATTATTATGCCAATCCACGTTGAAATTCGACTTAAATTGTGACAGCGAAATGAGCCACAAGCCCCACATGACAATCATCACTGAACACGGCGTAAGCCTTCCTCGTGCGTCGGGCAATATTATTTTTTCTGTCAACCTAGAAGTGTCATGACAAATGCTGGGTAATGCGGACATGCTTGTAATATATGAAAGCTGGTGAAATATCGGTGTGTTGTGTGCTGGCGTAACTAATGTGTGTTTCGCGTGAGTCTGCGGCCGCTCCTTGGTCGGCCTGACCACGCCTTTACTAGACTGGACTAATGTGAGCTCAGAAAAATGTTGTAAAGTTTTAATAATTAGGTACAATATTGTGGATTAATAAAAGAGGAATTAAAAAAGATTTAAAAACCCGATGTCAGTCAAAATTATGAAAGAAACCTACATATATAATATACGTACCTATACCTAATTGATTTTGAAAACCATATTCAGTTAAAGACCCTTTTGTTGTACATTCATGCTTTCATTTTTAAGTTTCCGTAGTCAACTAGGAACCTTCCCCCTCTAACTTTTGAACCACAAGTCCTAAAAATATTTAAAAAATCATGAAAATAGTACTTTATGAAGACTTTCAAGGAAAACTATTTTGAACATGGTAAGTCAACCAATTTTTGATTTTTTGCAAAAAATATAATTTCTTTCTTCTTGGTTAAAAGGGTTTTTTATTTATTATTATGAGCATGGTATATATTAAATCCATTTTCAAGTTCGCTTATTGTGACGATCGGTAAACTACGGAACACTACACTGAGCCTGGCCCGATATGAGCATGCTCTTGGCCGGTTTTATAATTAGGATGGTACCTGATGGTCGCATAATATAGGTGTCTTAAGAGACAATCAAGTAATTAAGGTGGTTCGATTGAAAAATAATCACTAACACATTCACTGCCGGCTATACTAAATTGTATTAAAATTAACATAGTTACATATTTGTCTGACAGTGAATGTGTCCTTTACAGTGACGGAAAGGAATTAAAATACCTACACACACTGAACTGTCCAATGCGTATAGACAATGTTAGTTCTCTTCGTTTTATTGCTTTCTACTATGCGCATTGCGTCTAGTACTACCTACTGTTGAAAAAATACTGCGATCAAGCAAATACTACCCGCAAAACGATATATCCTAGTTTTTATTGACAATTTCATCTAACGTTTCCTTGCAATTAATTCTGTTTATTCAAACATCGGATATTATGTGGAACGGAAGAGGGTTTACTGCAACTTTTATTGAATTGTGAGTTATAAATTATTTTATCGTCTCGTTCTGGTAACAGCTACAAAATAATATTATTATGACTTAACATTCAGCGGCCCACAAACATCTATGTCGCTACATCAAATTGCACTCTTGAGAACCATAACTCTTACAAGCCGAAGTCAGTCTAATGCATTTAGCTACACACTACTTTATTACTCAAATTTCAGAGAAAACTTTACAACAAGGTCTCCACATGCCTACCCCAGCGCAGCGCAGGGTTTTCTTGTTGTTCTTTGCAAGTAAGATAGACTACCTGGCTGTCATCGTTGGATAATAGATAGTTTATTTGCACGGGATCTTTTACCAATACAAATCACTAGCGTCACTAAAGCAATCGACATAGACAGGCTGATTAAAAAGCCTGTCCATTTGAATACAGTGGAACCTAGTTAACTCCAACCGCGATAAGACGAAACCCTCAGCAGCACGAATTAAAATGCTATTCCCTTCCCTTTAAGCGAACCTCTATAACTCGAAATATTTAACCTCGTTGAGACGAAGTATGCAACGTATTTCTTCATGGGTATTTAGTACAAATTTAACCTCCCTAACTCGAACAATGAATTCGACCTCTGTAACTCGAAAAAGCCGATGTATTGTTTTGTCCCCTCTTTAGCTCGAAATTATTAAGTTAATAAACCTTTGTAACTCGAAGAAAATTATAAGACTACTTTGCGCGTGGGTATAATTAATTACCTCTATAATACTAAATTGATTAGTTTTACCTCTTTAAAACGAACAAACACATATAAAAACCTCTAAAAGTCGCAACCTCTATATGAAAAAAACTCTATAACGCGAACTATTTTGCGTTTCCCTTCAGATTCGTGCTATCGAGGTTCCATTGTATAAACATATAAATGTTAAGGGTTAAATTTGCTGTCTTGCCTCAAAGAATTTTCTTGTTTAATAGCCTCGTTCTGAATAGCTGTTATGTAATTTTCAATGTTGTTGTATGATATTATTTTAGTTTAAAGCCCATGTACTGTACCCGAAGATAAATATTAACCAGTAACATTAATAACATAACCTGTCGCCCGACATAGATATGTTTGACAGGGCTGGCTCGTATTAGCATAATAATGTAGAACACCTTGGTTCAAGTACAAAGGTACTATATATTTAATATGCGGTTTGATAACCACAGAAAGTCGACGCCGCGAAAGTGTTCCGGTACTCGCAACCGCAGAACAATCCGTGGACAGCTTTAATGTTTACTTTCAAACGATTTACGTTAAACACAGACATTAATACAGGCATTTATTGAAACATTAAAATACGCTTAGAATTTATAGAAAGATTTGTGGCCAGTGGACGTTTTTAGATGACAAAATAGTTGAAATTAGTGTTTATTATTTGGTCGAACGGTACTATTATTTACTAAAACATGCATGGCATACATGTGTCGTTATTTTGTTAAAATTAATGACAAAATAAAATAAAACACTTCCGAACAAACCGCAGTTCAAAATAGGTATCACGCGAATTGTATATTAGTGCAAACCAAATATCACGATAAATGAGTACAGGTTTTCTGTTTTGTGAGTAATATGTAATTTTCTGGCCTTTTATGTCTGTTTCTCGATTAGTAAATAAGTACTTACTATATCAACAGTACCTAAGTATGAGTTCTCAGCCAGTATTTAAGCTAAGCACTTACATGAAATGTAGCTGTAGTCACTATCAAATGTATAATTCAAGTTTACGAGCAATTACGGCTAAGTGCTTTATAGTATTTTAAATATTTTGTTGCCCCACAAGGGAAAATAAGCAAACCTACAACTTGACGGATGCAAACTGATGGACACAGCCTGTCAACGCCGAAAGATTCGGTCCCGCCAACCCGTGGCAACCTCGGGACTCTCGGGCGCTCTACATAGGAACTCTATTCACAAACAGATAATAAAGTGATAGCAGATAGCTTTAACACCATTTCATACATTTTTCGAAATGACAAATTTAGCCATCCGTAGCATTTCACGAGTTACTGTGCCAAAGTTTTAAGTACATGTAGTAGTAGATCAGTAGAATGCGGAATGTGCGTAATTATAGACGTTACGAACTAACGACGGTAGGGAGAAAGTTTACGAAATATATGACCAACATAGTTAATTGGCTAAAGCAATCAAGAAATATTTTGCTATATTTATGACTATACTATGGTAACTTTAGATTTATAATTTCAAAATGTAGGTAACACCTTACAGATGTTACCTACTCTGTGAAGTAGTAGGTATGTCTCTTAAGTGGCTGTGAAGTAAGAGCTTAGTCTTAGATACTTATCTAAAAATTACTTTTTGGCACAAGCTTTTATCGCTGACTGTACTTTGGTACCAAAACATTGTATTGTCATCCGAACTATATAAGCATGTGAAGTTTCAGATTATTCGCATAACGAGAAGTTAGTCAAATTCAGCTTTCAAGATATGACCCTAACAAACACAAACACATACGTTGCAAGTTAAATAAAAGGTTTTAAAATAGGTAAAATAAGATAAAAGGTAAAATCTTATTTTATATCGAATAACCTTCTACTATTCTCATTGTTATAGTGCTGTATAATTATTTCAGTATTAGCCCAGTTGGCGATCATGATCGCTAGACCCACGCGATATTCCGTACAATTCGTAAACGAAGGTTACTACAATTTATCGATCGCGCGATACGTTATCGGCACACATTTATCTCTATGCTCCGACGGCTTCACTGGATAATAAAACAAAAGCGTATTGTTTTATTAAAAAGTCCGGTCGCGGATCATAAACAATGCATCATGAACGGGTTTATTGCTAAATAGGCAATTTAGATACATTTTAGGTTATCGGAGTCGTAGTTTGCCTAAAAGAAGATTTATTGTTAGGTTAGGTTAGGTTAGTCTACCAGTCGCATGTTTTTCCCGTTTCATATTAAATACTTAATACGAAATATAAGCAATAGAAACCTTTATAATTTCGCTATGTCCGTCTATTTGCCCGCGGGTAAGCTCAGTGACCGCACTAGAAAACTGTTGTTTGGTATGGATATAAAAATCACGCTTACAAAGTAGTAAAATAAAAAGTGAAAAAAAAACCCTTTCACCTGCCTACCTAACGCGGACTCACAAAGAAAGAAGTACGGCTTAGATTTAAGGCTAACAAAATGCAATACAATTTAAAGCAAAGAGCTTTATAGCAATTAAGCGCCGAGCTGAAGTCAATTTTAATTAACCAAAAAACTTTTCAATTTTGCTTACCCTGTTCCTATTTGAATACACGGAAACATCCGCCTAGAAAGCAAGCCAAAAACAAATGTCTAAACTAATTTTTAAATGCATGACGAGAACGGTTGAAAACTCAAATAACTTCTCTGCATAAAGTCGATGTGTATCTACCCCTAAACCTAATATCACGCGAGGAACATATGTTGGTGTGCGAGAAGTATATAGGTTTTAGGGCAAGGGTGAGGGAGAGCACAGGCTATTGTTCCACACCTGCCGCCCTCACCTGGCTCAGGGCGGTGTCATGTCCATATTTGATTAGTTTTTTAACATTTCGCAATGCCGACTACGGACGGGTAAACGCATTATGCGAAATGTTTTACGGAATTTAGTTATGCAGGAGTATTCTTAATATTTCTAATTAATTTTGTTACAATTTGTTTGGTATGTGGCACTGTCTTATTGGCGAGATTTTTCTGAGCTTCGCAATATTATTGTATGAAAGCAACGCAAGGAACGTGTTGGAAATCGGTGTTGTTCGGAGTAGGAGAGAGTATAAAATTGAAGATAAAAATTTCGTAAAGGTGGCCAAGGCTTCGTCTTAAATGGTATTTTTCCAGTTATTCCTACAATGGACGAGAAATATTTCCAGAAAATAATGAAATTAGAATTACTGATCGAAAAATATTCCCCAGAAAACGCCTCCGGAGTTGAAAGATTCAAATTTAGAACGTGTTTTGAAATACAATGTCGTTCGGAGCCGGGGGTTGTTTTATGTTTGTGTAGGTATTTGTCTGGGGTATTTGTGGATGGGACGGCACCGCGGGTGACCCGGACGCAGACAGTTTTCCGATGTCCGCAATCGGTCCGTGTATACTTATATTTGAGGGCCTACGATGTTTTGTTTCTCAGTCACACGTGTGATTTAAACGCATGCACGATGGAGAGGCAACACTTCGTTCGTGGATCGCGTTGATTTTGTACATATTTATAATTCGATGCTGTATTTATATAATACATCTGTAGGCACGTGTAGTTTGATAGAGATGAGAAATTGGGGTTAATAAATTATATTTGATGCCGGTGTCTAGATAAAATTAAGCTGTATTGAAATGGGATGATATTGATCTTAAAATAACAATGTGATAATTTTTGTTACAGGTAAGCAAGCATCCTCAGCAATATGCCTACTTTTAGTTTGGAGTCTGTACGTAAGTATCTTAAAGCAGCTATTATTGAGAAAGAACAATACGAGATATGTAAAAACTTCTACTAATGACTATACAAAATCAATCTACAAAAAAACCTTTTTTTGTTACTGCAGGCTTTAGTTCTGCAGTTTATGTTATTTTTGTGCACGACGCTTCGCATAAGATCACTAAATAGTTAATTTTATACGTGATTAACATTCATGAGCCATTTTCCAGGTTATACCAACTGAATTAGCATCATGAATACCTGCGTTTTATTTAAATCTACGAAATACACTAAAGATTTAAGTTTTTGTTTTATGTTATTGCAAACTCAGCTTTTTTTAAAAGTTAGATAATACTAGCGTGATTGCCCGCAATATTGCTTGCTCATTGCTCGTTTCTTGCGAAGGCCCAAGTTTCGAGATCATAGCCCCGGGGCGAACTCACTTTCTTTAAACCATTTGCAGGTCTAACAACCGTAGCAATGCTCATTCGGACGTTGTTTTCTTATTTTTTAATTGTAAAAACATTTATCTATAAGACAAGTTTATTAAACATATATCTATGATAGATAAAATATGTACATATATACCTACAGCTGTCCCTTTTTTAAGAAAATTGTGATACTAATCGTTCTGTGCTTCTGTGACACGCAGATGTCGTTGTTTTTGAAGTTTACCAATAATTAAAAGTGTCTTATTAATGTGTACATGATATTATCATACACACACAAACACATGTTAAACTATTTTCCTTTGGAGGCTAGAAGCAGGTATCTACTCACATAAAATTGCACGCAACTTGCTTGTTTAAACATATATACAGTGTACGAATATTCGCTACGTCCATAAATCTAATCAACTCTCTTCATTACTGCAGTAAAACCAAAATGACCCCAAACTCGCTCCCCAACAAAAAGCTGGAAAGTTCGCATCCGATACTGGGCGGATGCTCGCGGTCGTTAATTAATAACTGAGTTAAGCCGGTACTGGGCTCAACACATCAGTCTGGGGTTGCAGAGCTTCCGGTCAAATCCCGCGTTTCCACCCGCCAGCACTTCCGGTCCAAACTCTCACGGGACCACGCAAATATATACTAGTGGATTAAATAAATTTTGGACGGCCGAAAGTTGGGATGTGCGGTTACCGACCGCGATAAGGCTATGATGTATCGGTTGTGTCTAGCGGTCGATGCATGCTGGCAGATAGGTTCTGTCGGCAAACTAATAAAAAATGTTCCTTTTATGCAGCTAGTTAGAACGAATCTGTGCAGACTATGACTTTGTGTGACTCCTGCCTTAAGAGCTTATTGGTTACTAGGTGGTGCCCGTGACTTCGTCTGCGCAATAACTTTATAAATTGTAGCCTATGTGATATTCTGATGTATAAACTATATAATTGTAAAGTTTCATTAAAATCCATTCTGTAGTTTTAAGTGAAAGAGTAACAAACATATATCCATAATTACAAACTTTCGCGTTTATAATATAAGTAGGATGTGCGTGGCGATTTGTGGTGTTTTCAGGCTAAAACAACATTGTCGGTTATTGATAACGCTCTACTGTAATAAATAATCACTTAGAAATCATCCTTATCAACAACCGACAATGTGACTTTAGCCTGTAAACGCCACAAAGAAATAAATGCTCGATTTTACACATTTAAATAGCATTTATCAAAAAAAAAAACTCATTGAAGGGTTCTGACAGGGCGAGGTAAAATACCAAATGATCCACTGGGAATATACATGCAGCTTAAAAGATCAGCTGTTACTACATGAAGGGTGTTTTACAGGGTCATTGGCATTAAGGGAGGCATGTGTTAAGTCACCTGCCCACTCCCCTGTGGACTCCCGCTATATTAAATGTTACTAGTTCGACGTGTTATGTGTTCTTATGTTCCGTTGATTCGATTTCTCCGAGTTGTAGCTTATGGGGGAATATTCTGGAAAATAGCCACAAGGACGCAGTTCAATTTTGTTTCGTACTTCTAAAACTTCGTTTTTCCTGGCTTATAACACGGCTCAGGGAGCCTAGGGTCCGCTTTGGCCACTAATCGCAATTTGGCGCAGGCGCTAGTTTTACGAAATAAACTGCCATCTGACCTTCCAACGCAGAGGCTAAACCAGGCCTTAATGGCATTAGTGCGGTGACCTCACAATGGTTTACCTCCCCGAAAAGCGAGTGCCGAAACACTCCAGTCGAGATTTGAACCCGCGACCCTAACCACTGGGCCATATCTTTGAATGCTGAATTATTATTTTTTCGTTTACTTTTGCTTAAAGGTATGTTTGTGTTCGTTAACCGTGTGCGAAGTCTAAGTGATTATTCATGCAACGTTAATTGGCTGTATATACATACATACAGGTGCAGGTCCGAACTCAGAATTGACTTCTTTCATATCTAAGTACTAAAAAGGTAATCTAACAGTTTGGTACCATAAGTTATGTACTTCTTCTCTTCTTTTTCAACCTCATTTCACCCACTGTTGTTATATAAGTTGTGTACAGTCAGCTGCAGCTCACCGTACAAACATTTAGTAAATTATTTTAGTTGGAGATACGTAGAGCCAGTGGTTTGCCCCGACCATGACGTGTCGCTCCTATATCTTGGCAACCCCCTGACCGATTGAAACTTAAAAAATATATTTGTTTCATCTGCCAAACCACCTGCCAAACTCCACGTTACGACGATCCTATCAACAATACTCGAGTTATCGTCGAACAAACATATAAATATACATACAAACGCCGAATTGATCCAGTAGACTCGGAGAACTTTGCTCGCTTCGCTCGCTCGTTCATAAATGTAATAAAAAGTACGTTTACCTGTACGTATGCCTTAAATTACATATTCACATAGGTACCGCGGGTATTAAATATTATATTTTTAGGAAAAAAGACATCCAAAATAAATAATCTCATTTCAAAACAGGGTTTCCTTTCTAAGGAAACTAGGGAGTACCTACACTCTGTAGTTATATAGGTATGTTCTTGGTCGGATTCTTATGTTCATAAAAAGTTTGTTGCCCTTTCCATCTAGTCGCACAGGCACATATTTGTCTGAATAACTGACCATTTTAAATACAAGTCGATTTTAACACTCCGTTAGTAAAATGTCTGCCTGCGCAACTTTTATGACTATAAAACAAAATCCGTGCACCACAATTATAAACTGCTAATAGTGTTTGTAACTGGATATCTCTAACTCTATCGATAGAATAACACTCGCCATTACCGTAACATGTAATCCCGTAATTACGTATCCATTAGTAATAATATGCCGATGTCCAACGCAGCGATTAGCCGCAGGCGATCACGATTGTCTAGGCGTTTTGTGGCCATTAGTTCCGTATCAAAAATTAGATATGTGATTTTACGTATGTGAACGTGATTTGAATAAAGTACAGACGCCATCAGATATATCGGAGGGACCAAGGTGCTCACAAATATGAGCTGAGCACGCCTTAATGGGAGCTACCGTATTGTCGCCCGCCAGGCGGCGCCACTCATGCGTGGGTCCTGTGTCAATATGAGAGTATTGTCAAAGTGTCGTTTGAAATGTTCCCGCAGGAAAATCGACTCGCGGTTATTCTCATTGTGTAAAGTCGTCAAAGTGTATGTTAATTTTTTTAATACTTGGTCACTCCTATTATATTTTATTGAGACTGTATTATTTTAAATATATACTAGTGGTTCGCCCTGAACTTGACCTCGCGACCCCTATAGGCTATATATCGGGAACCCCTTGGCCGATTGGGCTCATATTTAAACTTATAAATTATATACATTTCATCTAAATCCCCCGACAAATTTCACGATAATCCGATCAAATATACTCGAGTTATAGTCGAATAAACATACATACATACAAACGATGAATTGTCCAAGTAGATTGGCAGAACTCACTCGCTTTGCTCTTCGATAAATAAAACTACTTAAATTTAATAAATAAACTCATCTGAAACTTTGGCATGTTAAAACTACTTAAATTTAGTAAATAAACTCATTTGAAACTTTGGCATGTTCAATACCAATTCTTCTCCATCTGTGAATATGGCTGTGCAAAAGTCGTTAAAAGTTCAACACCTCTTAATTACAGTACTTATTTAAAACAAATTGGACGTTTTTGTATTGTATCACGGGCTGGTTTCCGCCACTTCATGGCTAGCGCCTATTTTCTCCTATTTTCACTTATTTTACTGGCTGGGTATGCAATATGTTGTACTTACCTATTTGTACTCTTAGCTATTCGATATACCAGTTACTTGTATGACTTTTGGCTTTATGAGCGTATAGAAACATTATAGGTTAGTTGTTAATTCTACAAGCGTCTTCAATACCTTAACGGGTTAACGAGTAGTTATCTATTGCATAGCCATATAAAAATTTTTGAGCACCTGCTGCGGCCTCGGCAGGTGCTAAATACGAAATTATATTACTTATAATGAAGGTCGCTCACGGGTTTATCTTAGAGTTGTTCGTGTAAAGTATATTTGCGAATTCTAAAAAATTTTAATTCAAGTAAAAAAAACTGTGTCATTGGAAAAGTTAAGTTAATATTCAATTCGTTGTCTTATAGAATATCAAATAACCAAAAAATATCAGGTTTCTCGTATCAGTACGTAAGCAATCTAGCGTTGAGTAGGTCACGAAACACCATCGAATATGCCTGAATAATATATAGGTAGGTATATAATATATACCGTTATGTTAATCAGCGGTCATACGCTTTATAAGGCGCAGGTTCGCCCGCATATGGAATACTGCTCTCATCTTTGGGCAGGGGCACCTAAGTACCAGCTTCTTCCTCTAGACCGCATCCAACGGAGAGCAGCTCGAATTGTCAACTGCCAACGTATTTCTGATCGGCTTGATCCCTTGGCGCTGCGTAGAGATGTGGCCTCACTCTGCATTTTCTATCGCATGTATTATGGGGAGTGTTCCAAGGAATTGTTCGGATTAATCCCTGCCGCTTCTTTCCGCCATCGCCCTACGCGACAATATTTCCACTCTCACCATTTAGATGGTTGGCAGTCCTCAACTGTGCGCTTTTCCCGAAACTTCCTGCCTGGCACAGCTAAACTGTGGAACGAACTGTCGCCAGCGGTGTTTCCGGACCGATACGACCTTCAAACCTTCAAGAAAAGAGCGTACTCCCACCTTAAAGGCCGGCAACGCACTTGCGACACCTCTGGTGTTGCGGGTGTCCATGGACGACGTTAATCGCTTACCATCAGGCGATTCGTTTGCTCGTTTGCCCCCTATAGCATAAAAAAAAAAACGTGTCACGTGGAGAGCTGTTATTATGCTGACTAGGTTAGATGTTGAGTGTTAACAGCGACAAATACCTGTGACGGAGACGAAGCGATCCCACTGGTCCTTATTACGCTTGCACTCTCTGTAAGTTCAAAATTTCTTATATCAGTACGTAAGCAAGCCAGAATTGTGTAGGTCACGAAACCCCAGAATGTAGCCTGCACTCCTCAGTCCGATATGTTAATTAGCCGTCAGTCGTGTCACTTGGAGAGCTGTTAATTTGTTGACTAGGTTATATGTTGTGTGTTAACAGCGATAAACACTTGTGACGGAGACGGAGTGGTAGTGGTCCTAATTCCGCTTGCACTTTCTGCGAGGTCAAAAACGACTTGCGACATTGTTCTTGATGGCCTTAGTGAGATAATAAATTACGTTTCTTTGTTACTAAATCGTATGTCATTATTTTGGGTAACATTGGAACTACGTTATTTATAATGCTTGTATATTTGATTTTATGCTTTAACACAAAAAATGTGTTATCATCTGAAGAGGCCATCAATACGATTTGTACGGAAAAGCAACAAAAGCTGATTTTTGACGTTGTACTACGAAGAAACGATGAGCTATATGTGAATGTTGCTAACTATGTTTGATAGCTCATACTACTATATCTACCTATATCGACCTACTTGTTTTGTGTAATTTGTGCTTATTTATTTACTTACAAATTGAGGTCATTATTTCTAAGACGCTATCTAATTGTAATTTTGTCTACATACCTGTAATAACAAAGAAAATTAAAAACAAAATCAGCCAAGTTCATTAAATATTGTAATAACTGCATATGTTGGTGCCTTTGTAGTGCGAGTAAAAATTGGTTCACTTATACCATTTCCTAATGCTGACTGGTTCCGAGCTAAGTGTGAGTCTTCAACTGTCTAAATAATAGTGTTAGAATAAGCGTTTCAACTTTAGGAAATATTATACAGTCAACAAGTTCAACTAAAGTAGCTTTGCCGTCGAAATGCTCAATGTGATTTGCACGTGACTCTATTTAGTATTTACTGTCGACACAATGAGAATTTGTGCATTTGTTACCACTATTGTTAGGTGCTAACTTATGTAGACGAGTTCAGATACTTCTTCTACTGCCTGTAGAATATTTTTCGTTACCTAAATACGTTACATAATCGGACGTGTTTTTATTGTTTTCAACTTATTGAATATGTTAATTAACACGGAAAATTTCATCAATTACACTTCCTAATTGCGCAACTAACTTACGGAAAACTACTAAGGTTTGTTTTTGTTAATCAAGTCGACCAAAAGAGAACTTGCAACCACAGCATTGGCCACAAATCGAACAATACTTCAACCTCACTTGTCAAAACGATTACTCTAGTTCTAAATGTACGAGTAACTTATTCAAACTTTCATTTGAAAATGGAGGTTAGCCTTATTGTTTTAACGTTGGGTTTTGATTGCAACGTTTAAATTTAGTGAGCTTAGTGTATTGCTAACCTACAAGGGGCGAAGTACAATTATTGTTCTAAGACTCATAGGCCGTTGTGGTGTTGGTATGTTATAGTAGAGCGGGTTGCTTGATGACTAGGCTGGACAAGTGCATCGCGGCCCGCCAAGGTCGACTGGTACAAGCTTCATGCTGCGGTGTGCGGTAATGGTAATTAGGTACTGGTACTCGTACTCGTACCGCGGCTTTGATTGTAGGAGTACCTACCTACTTTTTTGGTACAGTCGACGTCAACATCAACAATATGTTTACAGTTTTGTTGACAATCAAGTTCTTTTGGAATGTAGACTTTGTCTAATATCGTCGTAAGTTCTTGATTTGAAATGAATTTGGTTGTCACTTATGATGTCTTAGGATCAATATTGTTAATTATTCATGCCTTTAAGGGTGAAACCTAGAATTAATAACACATATACCTATCCTTATTTATCGAAGTCATCTGTGTTGGCATCGTACTATGCGCATAATCATATTAATTATTCTTAATCTCGCAAAGTTTTGAAGCAGAAGGGGGTATCTACTACTACTACATTAGTCTAGATTTGGTCTGTAGCAGACTTTCTCCCAAATTTGAGTATGTTAACACCCAGGTCAAAAAACAGTGAAGATTAAAAGGATATTACCTATTCTTATCGTTTTTCTCAAAAGCTGAATTTATAAATTCAAACGAAGCTTATACCTACGTTTGATAACTATAACCAGTACATAGTTTTCATTGCGATAAAATTTCAGTATCATTTTGTCATGAAAATAGAAAGTCACAGACTTCCCATTCATTTACAAAAGCTATCTCGCACAAAGTAAAAACTGCTAAGGCAAACTATCATGTATAAGATAAGTGTTTATATTCCTACACGCAACTCCCTCAACGAATATTACACGGTGAGCTTCAAGACAAAGCCTTTGATCCACAAGCGACCTGTGTGAAAGGATATCGAATTCTACAGGTTTATCTAACAGGAAATGATGATCTGGGAAAGTGTAACGGCTTAAGTTTAAATGGAAATGAAAGATGAGTTCTAACTTAAGGCGGTTAGGTTGCTTTTAGCTTGGACTGTGGCGGCGTTACAGTGGCAATCGGTGTACGGCGTCTAGCAATCTATGATTAGTAGGAAATAAAATTCCAATTCATTTGCTTAATGGTAGTTCGCCCTGTGGGAGTATTTTACTGTTTCTAGTATTTTATACCAAGTACTTTTCACATTAGTAGGGGAGGCCAAGAGGGGATTTCTGTAGTAACTCCGGCGCGGCAGACTAAGATAAGGGAAGATACCTTGTACCCTGTTAAGTAGATCTACCGAATATGGGTCCGTGTGGCCAGGACAGCTCGTTAGAATAATAAATAAAAAAAACTATAGTCGGAAATACTCAGGCGCGTCAGATTACGGTCCAGTAGATAATTTACTCAGTAATCTGACGATTTTAGCGAAACGTAAGGGATTTGGAGGGAAAAAAAGTTGAAGAAAAAAACGTTGTTGATTTTTTTTCATTATATAGGAAATAATGTAAGAATAACGAAGATATATTTGTAATATTACGAGCATCTAGAGTTAAATATGTGTTTTACTCTATCTGTTTTTTCTATTTCTGGCTCTCCCACATTGTTCCTGCTTGTGGTATATTCCACAAGTGGTATAACATTGCAATACAATCTAGCCTTTATAGGCTAATAAGTATTTTGATTTAAAACTAAACTTCGAATACAGAATGTATCCATTAAGGGCCTACGCTAGCTGACGCGGATTACCCGGAACGGACGCCCGTCTAATAAGAAATCGTATGAATCGTCCGTGCACCCGCGCCAGCTAGCGTAGGCCCTAACACTTTTCTTATAGAGTTGCGTCACTTCCGAATCGTCAGTCTTTTGAATGGGAGCATTTTTAGGGTTCACTTGACATCCTGTTTGAAAATCTGCGGCGCTCGAATAACTACATTTTAAAAATATAACCGTAGTATATGGTCACCCTCACTATTCATACCGGCAGATAAACATGCCGTTGCTATCAGAGACACGCTGCGCGACTTTATACGTAAATAATTGACGCCCGAATTTTTGTATGTAAGTAATGACATTTTTTACACTGTCTGTCTGTCACATCGTTAAATATCTCGAGAACTACTTAAGCTACCGATATGAAATTTGGAATAGTTATAAACAAAGTTAATCCAGACACATTGAGAGAAGATTATATATATGTTTATTTATTTTCAAACAGTCCGACTCGCACTTGGCCGGTTTTTAAAATCTGTACACGTTTCCCCCACAAATAAATAATAAAACGCTTTATAACCTTTTATGCTTCCCATCAACTAATCTTTCGATCCTACTACCGCGCGCGCGCGCGCGCTACGACGCCTGAATTACTACGAATTTAGCACCTTGGCCTCCCCTACTACATAGTTTACAATAGAATTATGTGCCAATGTTCCCTAACTTGCAAAGAACTTTGGTTTTTTGGCTTAGGCTCTCCATTGAAATGTTTTTTCTTACTTGCTCCTTTTCACATATATTTTCTGACGTTTATATTCCAAATAATCAATGTTACATAAATTTGTTGTACAAAAAAAGCACCGTTTTTCTTCGTACCTCATTCTAGATCAGGTAGATATTTCGATTAAAAGTAAAGGAAAATCTGTTTACCGTTCGGAAGTTTCAATATGTTGTCGCCAGGCTTCATTGCGCGGATGAAAGAATATTGAATGTAAATGTTTATCTTCCTCTGTCCCAGGTAATTGATGAAAGACGATTTTCGTGTTTCCCCCTCTGCCCACCCTTGGGTATTAAGAAGCTGTCTAATATTATGATTTATCGACTTAAAAAATATTAGGCGTGAAACGGTTTTTTCCAGAACAGTCGCCGGGGTTCTATTAAATTTCTCGCTTTATTTGAGATGGCTTTTGAATCAAATTATTAATACGCGGAGTTTTTTGACATTGACTTGAAAGAAAAATATGAACATTTATATATTATTTAATATTTTGGTTATTACATTATTACTTGCGGTACATCATTGATCTACATCGTTCTAGAAAATGTTGTCATTAAGCACGGAAAGCGGACGTAACTGGCATGCCAAATGGTACGGCAATATATACGCGTCCAATGCGGAAATTCGCGTTCCGTATAATGTGTCAAAATAATATTTGTTTTTAACGTGGTCCTGTCCGAAACATAAGGTAACAACGGGACATCCAGGAAGTACAGAGAAAAAAGTCGAAATTTTGTATCAAAATATTCTCCGGCTTGCGTATTCTCGTTAATTCAATTCGTAATCTCCTGGAAACCCACAAGCGCGGCGCAACGAACGTTTGCCTGCCCTCTCTGTCTGTTTATTATTAAAAGAATATTACTTTCGTGGATTTTTGCTGCAGACTGACTTTTTCCTTTGAACTGTTCCACATTCGTCACTCGCTGACGTAAACCAGAAGGTGCGCGCGAAATTTACAGCTTACCATACCATAAGTACGATTATTTTGGTCAAAAGAATTTGAGAGACAATTTTTCTTCTATCGAGATAAATAGATTCGTTCACGTTTTTATTTTTGTAATAAAGCAACTTTATTCACAAATGTGATGTTTATTTCGTTTTTAAATACACATTGATTGATTTTTGATTTTCAATCTGTAAAAGTGTAAATCTGTCTATGTATACGTAACACATATATGTATGATTAAACCTGGTAAAGCAAACGTTTAGTGGCTTACTTTTATGCCCGTGTAATCTAATAAGGTTCCAGTCGTTAACAACGGAACGGATCGTCGCCCTCAGAGTCAATTTGACTGATTTAATTTGTCCAAGCTGCTCAACTTTTCCCTTTTTGCAAAGTTTCCAAGTAGTTGAAATTGAAATCAATCCTTTTTTCACTCAAGATTCTCGAGAACGAGGTTTGATTGTGCCAAGATTCCGTTAAAAGTAACAAGCTATTTCACAGTCGATTTTACCTTTTACAATTGTTTTTCTATCAAGTTATATTTTTATTTTGGTATTACAAGTTTGTTTTAATTTTGGAATTACGAAATTTAATTTGATAGACATATATATATATTATTATATATTTCATTTGAATTCAATAAAAAAAAAAAGAATAGAGCTGCATGAGTATTATAAGCTTCCACGTGTTGGTATACTTAGTCGCACCTAAAAGCGATAGCGCAAAGAAAATTATCATTAACGGTCACGTACCCAATACCGTTAGCCACTCATCCGCTCCGAGCTCACAAAATGACACTTTTCCGCTCTAGTTTTACCAAATTTGAGGTAAGTAACTACTTTTATTTTTTCTTCTTTATTACCTCTTGACGACTTTACAATATACACCGTATTTTTCATGAATGGTTTTAACTTCGGCATTTAGATTGGTAAAATTAAGGCAACAGAATGGTAGGGGCAGCCAGTTTTATTAAATTTGTATTTTTTTATATTATTTCATTTTCACGAAATAATTACATTTTGCATCAACCGCTAACTTAAAACGGGCATTAGAATTAACTTTACTAAGTAAGTGACAACTAGGTATGACATATGAGGTATGATCTTCTAAATGAAGCTAATTAGAATATAATACCAGTGTCTTTGAGAAATTAACTTTGTATTTGCTAAATGTACACATAAAATTAAAGCAATTACAATAAAAACACGGTGTATATATACCTACTTTTTGTGAAGTCCCGAAATACTAACTAGGGTTATATTGGAAATAATTTGATTCCCCAAATGCTATCAAAATTTTCGTCAATTTCGAAGCAACAGAAATTACACGTTTCCCGGGTCAATGTTATTGTTAACAGAAGCCCTTTGAATCTTGCCGCAGATTCCGTGTTATTTCCGAATTCCAGGGAATCGGGGATCGCAATTATCTCTATTAATAATTGAATACACGGGCTTGAGACCGTAATCTTGATCCGAGGAATTTACTGCTACAATAAGGTATTGTACACAAACGCGTTAAAAGCGCAAACTGAGGCCGGGCACAAATGAAAGTGACTGAATAGTATAGTCCACGTTGTTTATCTACTTATCCAAAGGGAAAGAGCATGCGCCTTTTAAGAAGATAGAATCTTTGTATCTGCTTAAAAGATAACATTTCAAAGTCATGAGAAACTAAAGTTCAACCATTAATATCACGCTGTATCTCACATAACGACGAATCTAAATACCAGAGGATCGTTAACTCCGAAGCGAAACAATGAAGCGAAGTTTAACAATCAAACATTTTCATTAGCCGCCCGCTCTGGGCAGTAAAAATCACCTTTACTCAGATTTACGCACTGTTATATCGTTGCGTTTGTGAGTTCATTTATTTGCCTGTGTTTAGGACTAATCGTTAAATTAAGATGTGCTTAACGACCAAATGCCTTTTATTGACGAGCCCAAGAGTCACCCTTTATGTAATGTAATTATCGTTGTTACGATGTTAATTGGCATTGTGTTGGCACTCGTGTTTTCACTGTGCTTATTTTAATTTCATTAACACCACTCAGACTCGTAAATATATAATTACATATTAAAATATTAATTACAAAGATTAATGCTAAATTATACACAGATGTGCACGAAAAAACCCCAATTAAGTGTTTTAATCCTGTGGATACAGGCGCGTAAAAATAAAGCACGTTATTAAAAAGAGGGGTACCGGCCAAATGGAGCCGATAAACTCAGGTTATGATGTGGACCATAATGCAAAATGGCTGCTACAAATTAGTTCGGTGTCCCTCGGAGCGTTTTACTCCCTAGATCACAAAACAGGATATTTCACTGGTAAAAAAATATTGGTACAATATAGAACGCTGTTTCGTTGGTACGAACAGTTTGCCGTTATCGAGTTAGGCTAAACGCAATTTGCCATTTCGTGCCGTTGTTCGTTCGACGCCACATCCTCTGTAGATAAAGCTACGCATACATAGATATGTTTTTGCGTATCCCATGTGAATTGTAAATTAAACTAAAGTAATAAGCACAACTATGTACCTACTTTTGTTTTTACGTTGAAGCGCCGCCTCCAGAATTTAGCGTTTGTAAACAAAAACATTTGGTTACGTCAATTACATTGGATTTTGCTAAAGACCCGTCTCTCAGAGCGACGTTATCAGGCGTATAATTTATGTGCATTCTAAGACCAACAGTCCATGGATTTCTCAAGCAATGGATTCATGCGCGATCCGCGTCTCGTCATTCTCATCAATTGTTCGCATGTTTGTTTGTTTGTTCGACGATGCTTGTTTTCATAACAGCGTCTGCCTTTGATGGCGTATTTGCTAGCTGTTAGATTGCTCCCCGCACGAAGATGCCGAAACGCTGGCATTTGCGGGGTCTCATTGTTTTCTCTTCACAATGTGATTGATGCCGCGAAGTTTTAATGTTCATGTAGATTTAGTTTATTCACAGTATTCTAGCTTGGAATATTTGGTTTGGTATTATTGACGTCTTTACTTTTTAAGTAGCACACATATTAAAAAAAACAATAAATAGTTCCAGATTCTCTGCATGTAAGTAATGATTATATGGCATACATTTATAGAGGAGAAACTTTTTATGCTGACCAACCAAAAGGAAAGCTAAACAAAATGTAGACGTGCTATTTGGTCCTGATCGCAACTATCAAAACGTAGAGAATAAGATTGTAGTGAGTTCGCGTCCCACCGTAAGACGCGTTAGTACAAATTGTTATAGCACTACAGGTACGTTAAGAGGGAGCATTGGTTGAGCTCCCGCTTCGAGTTCAGTGAGCGTTCGTGTTCAACAAGCATCACCTACGGAGTTGTCTAACAGTGCCCTCTATTATTAAGTCTATAGAGCGTATGTGTGAATAAAGTCTTTAGCACACTGCAAGCGTGAATTGTCAAGAAGTTTTGCCTGTAAAGAGTCTTGGAAGTCTGACTTTGTCAGTCAGCACTGCAAGAAACTTCATACGAGATCTACTGCAGTTGTGATTTCATTTTATACAACGTGTCAACATGTCGATTGCCATGGGGACGAGACCTAAAGAAAATGGAGTAAAAGCGTGTTGCACGTTCACATAATGAAGTTATAATTAACTTCAACAAATAAGACATACTCTAACTGTTTTCCGCGACTTCGGTCTTAGATGTAACCAACGTATTAACCTACTAATACATATAAAACTAACTATCTAAAATTATCAAGCTCCTACATTCATTAACTCCAAATTGATTATAATATAAGTCAGTCGCCCTTTTAGCCAATTCCACTGAACTGCACTTTTTTGTTAGCAGAGCATAATGAATTCCCGAATCCCCTCTAAAACTGTCCTGTTCCCGAACTGCTAATCCACGGCGGCATTACCCGCTCGGCTGCTCTTGGCTGGCGTCCACCTCATGCGTCTTCTGCCGTGCTCTTCGCATTGTTAATCCATTGTTATTTATAGTGAGCGATGCACAATTATTATGCCCACGGCACATGCGATGTGATGAGGAAGTGAGTTTGGTGGTGATTTTGGTCATTTTAAAATACGCCAGTAGATAGAATTAAGAAAGGACATCGGTACGCTTTTGGGTTGCGAAAGTCGGTTGAAACCTATGTATGTTATGCGGTATCTTAGAATAAATAAAATTATAATAAAAGAAAGTTTTTCGATAAAAATGTTACAGCAGGTGTAAAAAATCTAGACACTGTAGGCACAGATCTCCACCACAGCACTCACGCCATATTGAGGTTGCTTCGGCTGAAAATGCCGCACTGCTATTTGCAGTCATCGGACACGCTGCTGACAACCTCCCGTGACAGTTAATTTAAACCTGCCAATGCTGCATAAGAAGCAATTCATCTGTAAAAGATTAAATATGTGTCTACAGTAATTAACACAAATTAATTGCAAATCACATATCTAATTTACTTTTTCTGCTCTCCGGCCGGCAAGCAGCCAAATGCAGGCCGCTACGCTAAACAACTGCCGACTGTATCGAGTAGAACAATTGTGTAAAGATCTTGACCAGTAAATCACATGTTTGTCGATCTCAGCTTCGCTTTGGACGACAATTACACGAGATCTGAGACATTTCTTACTTTACAGGCCTCGGTACGTAATTTACTATTTTAGTGAACTTGTTTGCCACCCGAAGTTTCCGTAACAAGACGATATCGCAATCGTATTGCTTGCGTGCACTCGTTCACTTAAAACGCGATGCACCAAACTGATATTGTATTTTCCTTTCTATGTGAAGAAAAAGAAGTTGATCTGTCCCGCTACCTGCCCGCCCAGTGTACAACTGTTATTTTGATTAGTAATTGCTTTTGTTCTCCAATTAATGCTTGCAGCACACTTCCCCACTGCGACTGCAATTCATTTTGTTGCAAAACTGAGGAACACCTTTTTTGTGCAAGAACTTAATAATGAGATTTTTAAACCTGTTTGCGATGCGGTCTGTTCCTCAATAATGCATAGAGCAATTACTCATTTTGGTTGATGTTGTATTAGTTTGTTGCTGCTTTTTTTTACAACAATAAGGCTAGTAATTCTTGCTCGCCGACTGGTGCATTCGCCTACAAACGTGTGGCGGCCTATCTAAAAGCGGCCAACGTACACAACAATTTCTGAACAAGCTTTTAAGTATAAAGGCGTAGGTACTCAGATATTTGTGACCGTTTTTAGTAAAACTCATTTAGAAATGAACCTTATCGCACCAATAGACAAAGTGGCACCCTTTAACACGCATAGTTAACTCAAACAAGAAATCAGAACTGAGAAAATGATTTATAGGACGAAATCAGAGGTGAAGCCGTAACGAAATACCGTCACGCGTAAAGTGCAACGCACTACGACTGACAAATTACAACGTCAGAAAGACGCCGCCATACAGGGACTAATAAATATGATAGACTGGTAACCTTCAGACGACGATACTTTTCGTCGTCTTCAGTAATCATTTTGGTATGATTACGAAAGCTAAGAAGCTAAGTACACTAAATTACTGATGATTCGCATGTGTGTATTATTATAATACGTTGAGTAAGTCATCAAAAGTTTCGTTGTATTCTACATTTCCACCCTTAATAGAGCTACGAAAAGGTTACAGTGCTATAACAAATATCTATAACAGACTTCAGCGCAACAGTCTACCTACAACAATGTAAGCGGTTTCTCTGGATAGTCTTTAAACTTACTTTCGTACTTACTTCCGTAAACTAACGCCTGATTCCGTATTTAAGGTATAATTTACTTGTTTCTAGCCGCATATGATGACGTGGCTATTGGACGAACAACGATAATCGACAATAAGGAATATGCACTTGAGACAGATAAGGGTGATATTTTTGTTTTGGTAACTATTTTGTATCAATATTAGGTATATATGTATCAACATTGCTTAGTGTTATTTATTTTCATTGGAAAACGAATTATTGAAAACTGCGAAAAAATGTGGGAAATTCAAAGCAGTTGAAACGCCACTCGCGTCGAGTGTGATGTCAAAGTATATGTCTATTGTTTACTGTCTTAGACTCTGACGTCACGCCAAGCGAGCGTTTTAAACGCATGGAAAAATGGTTTGAATTTTCTAAAAGAAGATTTATAGATATTATATTACTTTTTTGCTCTGTAAATTATTTTACGGTATTATAATGATAAACAACAAATAATAAAACAATGAGTGCATATTCCTTATTATCTTGGAATTTCGAAGTGTATGTTTCGAAGTAGGCACACAGTCGATGCGAGTGCGTGTCGCGGTAATCGTGACGGTGGAAATAACGTCGATTTGTCTCGGATGACAGCAAGCAACTGGATCACATCGGGCACGTCCGATTGGTCAACACGCGGTCGTTGACTCGGCGGGAAGCGCTCTGATTGGTCGCTTACCTTGCAATGGCCCGGCGCGGCGGCGCGTGCGGCGTTAGGTTCTCATTAATTGAAACAGCTTCCGTTAATTCGCTTTCAAGTAATTAAGTAAGTGGCCTTGATAAATAATGATTCATTGCTTAGTGTGTTAATTTATTTAACGCCGTACGTGAGTCCGGAGGATCATTTGGATGTGTACAGTCAGCTGCAGAGAAAAAATAAGTACCTCCCTGTACAAACTTCTACGCAGGGGTTCAGCAAAACGAATGAAAATATTTGTAACTAAGTATTTCCTCAAGGGTAATAGGCCAAGTAACACCATGTTACTTGGCCTTACAGTACAATACTCATAGGCAACTTTGGAAAAAATGGCTCATAATGGACCTATCCACAATGACCTTAGTTAAATAGTTCCTATATTTGTACCTATAACCTTATCCCCTGCCTCAGAAGTTTTCTTTACATATGGAATGGAAATAACACTTCCCGTCAAATGTTTGCTCAAGAATTTTGCAAAAGGGAATTTTTATGTGTTATTCCTCGGTGGAGTGTACTTTCCGGGATTTTTTCCGGCGTCTGTGGAGAATCCATCAAAGGATTAGGGGAATGTCTCGGGACTCGGATCGGTCGGGTTGCCTCGATCAGGAATAAATTATTCTCCACTTAGCGATAGAACGATTCCTATGCACAGTCGTTGGACTTTGATAAATGAATTTGCGTGTTTAAAATTTATATTGGTGCGGTATGGTTTTTGAGCTCCTATTTGGGTTTTAGTTTATAAATTTATGTAGGTACTTGGATGTTAAGTAAAATCAAAGTCGTATTAAACTACATTTACTAAAAAATAATCAGTTTATTTAATAATAAAATTGAGTACTTTTAATTAAAATGTATCGAAGCCTCGTGTGTGTCTGGTCTCACTGTTCGGAAAAAGTCTCTCCTAGTCTTACCGGTTGCGATTTTGTGGTACTCAATTGTCTCATTAACTTACAATCATTGCGGAAATTAAAGTTTATTTATATTTAAAAAATCGATTCCTTTCGTTGACAAATATAGCCGTATGTACCCAGAATATGCTGTCGATATTACTCCTACCTGTAGCCTTAGCACAAGAGTGCCGCGACAGCATCGCGGTCGAGAAAGATAACTGTCATTGTCTAATCCGAACAGTTAGAAAGTGACAGGTGTCTTTCTAGACCGCGAGGTACTGTCGCAGCATGGTTGCTGATACAATACAATACGATATAGAGAATACAGCAAAAAAAGAAGAGGTAAACAAAACAGGCGGTCTTATCGCTAAAAAGCGTTCTCTATATGTTTGTTGCTGATCTAGGCAATCAAATTTAAAACACCCCCAAACGTTTATCCAGGCACTGCCGATAACCACTTTTAAAATAAACTCTATTATACCACGCTAAAATAAGTTCGGAATCGCGTACTTCAGTTGTGATGCAACTAGGATCGCGTCGCGTATTCGTAGACAAAATGCGTGGCAAGCAGATTCCGCTTCAATCAGAGCAGATTGAGGCTCTAGACTCAGATTATAGAATGCATGACGAGGCACTGCGGGACCCCGTTTCACTGATGGAAATTGGAGGGCTTTAATTTAAATCGGCGGTGTTTTCAAGAATCTTTCTGCCGTTATAAAATTAAGTTTAACATTTGATGATAATGGATTACTTAAATATCATATACTTGTAGGTACTACATTAGTCTTGTGTGCTTTTTGATTTTACGAGTATTTCGTCAATCCAATAATGTATGTATTACAGTTTGGAGTCTAAAATAAAAGTCGATGACACCTGCAACTTGCACTCCCTCCCTTCATCACGCTGACATTGCGACAATTGTCACAACGTTTCTATGAACTTTAGTAGGTATGCAGCCGACATTGTCAGCGTGGTGGGACAAGGGCCTGGCCCCTGTCCTGTTTGACCAAGCTGACAATACGAGTTTATTGAAAAGTTGTGACAATTGTCGCAATGTCAGCGTAGTGAAACAGGAGCCTGCTATAGCTGCCTTCGTAAAAGAAGTAAGATATATCTCCTGTCAATATACATACTTAGTTGAGACATACTTGGTTGTATCATAGTAAAATTTACGACGTATCTAGTTTTAATCAGTTACGGCTAGTTGCACCACCCGGGGGATAGCCACATAACTCGGAGTTAAGCGTTTGTTGTATGGAATTCGACAGCTTAACTCCGGGTTAGCAGCAAACCTTCGGGCACCACCCAAGTGGGCTTTAGAAAAATATTTTCGGACAAGAAGTACCTCAAAAATTCAAAGGATTTAATAAGAATAGAGGTTCTTATTAAATCCTTTGAACCAGGAACTTTATACATAATCCACTACTACTATGTACACACGCTTTCAAAAGTGCATGGGCAATTTATGACTGAATTCATTCAAAAACAGCCCATGCAATTTTGAACACGATAGTCAACATTCAGTTTAATGGGTATTTAACATAATTATGTCTTTTTCCACACAAGATTACATCTCTTTGTACCTGTATTCCAATGCTTATGGCGTTGCATCAAACCAGCAGCCGTTATTGATTAATGTCACTGAGGTTTGGGTGCGGTTCGGTTCCCCTTAAGCTGAGTGCTCACAAACTTAAAACTTGTGATTGTGACAAGACACGGGTGACATGTCAAAGTGTTGCGTTGACGGCGACCTTTATAACTTTGCTGTTCGACATGCTTAAGTCTTAGAGTGTTAGTAATTTCAAAGTGAATAATTAAATATGCGCTCATTTTGTGATTATACATGTGGGTTACAGAACTAGAATCGTATGACGTAAATAATTGCGCTGTCGCTTACTCTAACAACTCTCGTAAGATTTCTTAAACTATGTATATCTAAACCATGATTTAAGTAGGTTTCTATTTAAAATCGTGAAAAATCGTTAAATAAGGGCATTGACAACCGATTTTGTACCTAAATATCCAAGATCCAGGTTTGCTTGCCCAGCCGTGCACGACTTTTGACTGATGACCTACCTGGATACTTATTGACTTAGGTTAGGTTTGCCGTCATGCTGCATTTGGCAGCTCGTCACCTAATAACGGTTGGTTGCCAACACGAGCATTCATGAAAACGTTTAATATAAGTATAAAAGATTAGTAGAAAGTAAAAGTAAGATAGTAGAAGTAGTAGAACAGAGTAGTATAGTCGTTTGGCAGTAGATAGTAGGCCTACATCTCGTGTGTACGCGCCTTTCGGCACACAGTTTTGCTCGTAGCGTAGGTGCGATGCACAATCGTTCACTGATTACGCGACCTTACTCCCGATTGTGTGGATCAAAGCGATCGCTCACAAAGGGTTATAAAATGTCGCGTCAACTGGGGCTGTTTCATTAATTACACCCATAGTGCGATTGATGTTTGGAACTCTTTGTGTAAACTAAATTTTGGTTTGTGGTTTTGATGCAAAGCGGTGATTACTGGATTTGTGTAACAATTTTGGATTCCATTTACTTCTGTATTCCTTATGATCTTGTTCACTATAAAAAAAACTTGTGGTAATTTAACTTATGCATACCTAGTGTTTATTAGTGTTAAATGTAGACATTACCTCATAAAGATATAAGATTTTGTTTAGTTGCTTTACCTTTAATTCCTCTCTATAAAGCTAGGACAGCATATTTGTAATTTTATAATTTATAAAATATGTTAAAAACGCCCCGTTTTTGTACACTTCAAGTTTAGCTAGTTAGTGTCCTAGATTGTTATTTCAAACGCTTGGGGAATATAGGTAAAAGCTTTCGTAAAAGATGATGGGGAAAAACTTTGCTTATGTCGTTATCTGGACATCAGACTCTAGACTCACGTAGTTACCTACGTGAGAGCTAGGGTCTGAAGTCCGACTCCGTAATGTTTGGAATTATCCGTATCAGGATTCGATCTGGCGGGTCTTCCATACAATTCGGATACAGAGTGCAAACCCTGACAATATTGACAATATTCAATCAAAGCCAATATTGGTTGCCCGACGATATTGCGGCCATGAATTACCACCAGCTCTTTTAGAAAGAATTGCAGATGCAGTTGAGCTGTATGAGAGGATGGATGTATCTGTTTCTGGATCAGATTTTGTAAGACATTAACAAGTACATCCAAATACAAAGTAGCTTTGCTGAGCAATAAATCACGCACGAGTCTTATTAGAGCTATGATCTAGCTATGTACAGTCTAGTTCATAAATATGTGAGCATCGCCAAGACTTCAAAAATATCTGTACACCCTTATTATATTGACAATAAAATGTAAGTGTTAACATATAATAATGCATTTAGCTGCACAGATATTTATGAATTCGACTGTACAAGCGTGACCACATAGCTATAACGTCGCAAAATCTCGAAAATTTCTATAATCATTCCTTTACTTACTTTCCTTTAACTCCTTCTCCTCTACATTTCTCTAAATTCATCTCTAAACTTGTATCCGTAGGTGTGGAGCTGTTGAGTGTAGACATAGTAGCAATGGGAACATAAGGCCTGTCCAATGCTGCCAATTGCCCAAGCACACATGGCGCGCATAGCTATATTAACGGGTAATTAAAGTCAATGCGATTCGGTGCGCGTGCGTTGGAAAGTGAGTGGCCAGTTTGAATATGGAACTTGGAACGCAATCGCTGTCTAACATAGGCATCGATTTGTTAAGGTTGTCTAAGACTTACGACTGTGTACTATTTACTGCTATTGGCTCTAAATAGAGTTTAGAATGAATTTGCTAAAATTGAAATGCTGACAATCTGGTGTCTTATCCACTAAATATCACGTTATTCGCTTGGCATCGTGTAACCAGACAAAAATATTATGTACCTATTTAAACTGTATATCGGAAAAATAACTCTGCTAATTGTTTGAAATACTCAATAATTACAGTTTTACGTGTGCGTGTTGCAAACGAGCGAAAACGCAACAAAACTAAACATGATCACGAAGAATGCGCTTAATTTGCAGTCGAAACGGGGATATATTGGGTTATGCAGCTGTCGAAACGTTGTGTTACGCAATCCGGGAGGCTAACGAAGCGTAGCGCGTTAATTACACTTATTTGCACTAATTAATCCGTTTTCAGCAGGAGATGGCTTTTCGTGGTTGAGCTCTGAACGTCTGATATTGCAGTCATTGCGTTCTAACAAATGTTTGTGGTGAGCACGATAGACCATGCGTATAGTGGTGACGACTATATCGTTTTTTTTTTCAACGTTGCATTGTCGAAATGTGGTGTCTCCTTTACGCTGCCGCCGCTGGTTTTGTGTCGCTACGTCGCTAGGCGCGAACGCATTTTTTCTTCCGATAAGCAAGATGTCCGAGTTTCAATCCGTAGGTCGCGAAACCCTAGCTTTTTGGTAACTTATGAGTTCTTCGGAATTTATATAAGAAAATATCGTTTGATTTCGCCACTTGGTTTTCGGTGAAGGGATCGTGAGGAAACTTGCATATATCTGCAAAGAAATTCAAAGGTGTATGCAAAGTCTTCGTCTCGCTTTGGTTCAGCATGGGACCATAGCCCAATCCCTCTCCTGTAGTTACGAGAGGAAGCCTGAGCGCCTAGCAGTGGAACGTGTGCTTACCATACTGCGCTATTCGACAGTGTTTCTATCTCCCCCCACCAGTTAAGAATCCACTTGCTCGAGCAAAATAGAGCGGGATAGATCTAACTGCAAGTACACGCGAAAAATGAAAAGGGGATAGTAAACGGGTGCGTCAAAATAAATCTCGTAATCAGATAATTGCTCTTTACGACTCTTCTTCTCTTCTTCTTCCTTGCTCCATCCCACTTTAGGTGGGGTCGGCTCTCCTAATTATCTCTCTTTACAACAAACTACAAATTTTGTAGATTAAAGCTTTTACCAGATGTAAGAACTAGTGAGTAATACTCAATTATTTAACTAAGAAACATGTTTATAGATTCAAGGATTTCGACGTTCTGACCAAAAACATGTAAAAAGAACCTATGCTTGAAAAATTAAAGTATCAAGTCTTTTGTTAAAAATCATGTTTTTACGTTTATCACTTTGAAGGAAATGTGTTAAAGTTATATGTCTATCAGTTACCTAGTTGTTATAAATATTGAACCTCCGAATGATAACAATTTGACCACTGTGGCCTACTCTTAGGAACGAGCAAGATGGAAATACTACCGAATCACGCAGTCGCTATCGCCATGCAGTGGCGTGGTGACTATATTGCGTGTAAGTAGTACAAAAATGCACTTATACCTATTTTATATGCGAATACTAACCGATGATTGACATGGATTTATGTAGTAAGAAATTTGCATTTTATGCAATAGGATGTTTCCGTTGATGTGCAAATGATATACTAGCTTATATACCTGTTCATAGAAGTTGACGTATATACACGTTATATAACGGATAATACGCACGTATTTTTAGTCACTACGCGCGAAATGTTTCGGAAATCACGGGATGCCATTATGAAACCTCCAAGTATGGTGCGCGACGCGTGGTCAAGCGTACTGAACGCCCCACCGCGCGTAACGCTCTTGATGACAAAGCTGGTTGACGATGATTTTGTCTAGGAGTCCTGGGATCGTTCGACTGCAGATTTGGATCATCCAATGTCAAACGGTGCGGCTGCACACAGACTGAATTCACTATGTCCACTACACTGTCACTGCCTGTACTTAACGTTTGACTATGGAGTATAGGTTTCCATGCCGGTCGCACCGCCCAGCCACTATCTCGATTAAAATTGGGCGCCGCCCACTCTCGATCGTTTCGCGTATTTTGCGTGGTATATAGCATTTCCCCGTACCCGCAAACTTGTTTTATCAAATCGGAGAAAATGCAGTGCGCTCGTATCGAAGGCAATCTCTGCCACGGCGGGATTGCCAAAGTCCATCTTCGTTACACTGCGTATGTACTCCAACAGCCACGTGGCAAAGTTTGTTCCAGTTTCTGCTATAAGTATATGACTTGCCACAGTCACACGGAATCTTGTTTACACCCGGGTTGCCTAGCTTTGACGTTGCCGGGTTGACAGAGACCCTCTGTCATTGGGAGAGCGTAACAATTACAGAATCACGCAAGAATTAAGTATTTTATAGAAATACGTGGGTGATATCCATTATTTTCGGTAGTTTCAATTTGAAATTTATGTCTTGTTAAACATTCTTAAACAATAACTATGGTGTTTATTAATCGTATGCTTCATTTTTTGCGTTAAAATCAGGCCTAAATCAGTTTGAAATTAATTTGCATAATCCGCTCAACAGATCAAATAACCCCGCTAATGTCGGGACTGAAGACTTTAATTACAATACATGAATGTCATTTGCTTCTAGTTGAACTCAATCTATGTATGTATTAGCTATCTCGTCCATTCGAAATCAATTAACCATTGATATTCGAATGTAGAATTGATCTAGGGACTGTAGCCTGGTGGATACAATTTAGATGGTATCTGAATTGGATCCGAATATTATGGTCTCCATTAGTGTGGCGTATGCCGTGAACGCGATGGACCTCGATGGAGGTTCATATCCGACATAGACTGCGTTCCGCAGAGTCCGTATTAAGGTGACATCTGAAAACTTGTTATTTTCGTGCAGTCTGGTACATTATTGCGAGAACTGTAATTTTCTTTGAGCAATGGAGTGACGCGGACCACCACGCTGTATTTAGCACGATTCCCACTGCAACCGCAAAGTTGCAACACGCGGAATGTTACTATTATGTAGCGATGTTAAAAACTCGCGGTTACTAGCGCACATTTATTTAGATCTTCGAGCAATACAGGCTTCAAACGCGCTGGAAGGGAGACGGCAAAGCGACATCTTACCGTTAAAAATATTCTGTCACATTTTGCGGGGGGAAACGTGCACACAGACGCACTTCTCACACACTACTCGTACATACAAAAATAAATAACACTAACAAATAGAAATTGATACAACTGATCTAACAAATGTTGCACACTTCGATATATTATAATGTACGGACTAGTGACAGAACACAGAGCCGAGTATGCCCATTTGGGCTTGTACTTCGGTAGAGGGAAAACGGTACGTATGTTCACTCCCCTCCCTGCGTTGCTTGAAGATTTAGATAGATGTATTTATTTTACAACATATTGGTCTACACGTATAGTGCACTACATACCTAAAGTATAAGTAAGTACATATTTTACATAAAAAGAAGTAGGTACTATTATATACCGGTCTACAACACATAGTTACTTTTTAACTTATTTTATTCTAAAATAATATGCGGTGAGAGTCAATTCTACATGTTTCATCTAGTAGGTAAGTTGTCCGAGTGATACGGGCAATTTAAGCCGCATGTGTTTGCCTTCCACCTATCAACAACAAACGTTCACTTTTATGTGAAAGGTCTTCATTATGTTTCGGCGCTTTGGTAGTTGTTGTAGTTACGGTTACGAACTGCCAACACACACACACACACACACCTACCTACAGTGTCGTTTATTGATTAACATCAAAGAACCAAGTTAGTTGGCAACTATGCTGCGTATGCCTCTGCGAAAATTTGCTCGCAAGCGAAACTCATATAGGTAAGTGCTGTTAACTAAACATATTAGAAATTAGTTGCGTTACTTACCCTAATCGACCTGAACGGTAAGTTTCACTATCACTTTGATGACTCAAAATGTTTTGCTTGCCGCTGTAAAATTAAATTTTAACTTTGTGCACATGCTAACCGCTTTACATGATTATGTGTGGTGTCCTTCATAAGCTCATGAAAAACAAGAATAATTGGGATTATTAGACAGGGATGACTCAACACATGCGCCACTTTAATGTAATTATTTGCTCACAACACATTCGATTCATCGCGTTAATGTAGGGTTTGCGTAATCCGAGATCTTAAGTTAATTTCTCATCAGAAGCAATGTGATGCCTACGAAAGCTGTTTATTTCATGGATTAATTAACAAAGCGTCTGCGGAATCAATTATTTGGGTTCCCGTGTCAGTCGAGCTGAAACCGTTTCGGAGTTAGACTGAAGTATTTCCATTTCGGGCGTCGTTTAAACTAATACCTATCACATACGCAACACGGCGGAGTTAACTTTGACATCACTCGGTTCATCACGAGTTTAAATTGGATTGGTTATGTACACTTTACTTGCACGCGTGTTGCGCGAAATTAAATAAAGGGTGGTACAGCCGTCAACGTTCGCGCAACTTTACGATTCGATTGTATTGTAATAAAATGAAGAGCATTTTGTGCGATAGTGAGGTACTACTGCTCTCTTTGGGTGCTCGTAAAACGTATCAATCTTTTCTACCGATCATTTGTATAGCGGAAAAAATCTATTATGAATAGAGGCGAGGTAATGGCAAAACCGAAAGATTGCGTGTGTCTCTTGCACGCCATTTTGTTCAGTAATCCAATAGTGGGGTAAAAGATAAAAGCGAAAAAGATAAAAAGGGGTGGTTTAATGGAATTAAACAGCGGGAGGGGGCGCGGTCGGACGGTGTTGTAAGCCGGACTTAGAGGAATGTCTTTGTTGGGCTTGCTTGTAGGAGCTGTAGGTATTGCATTATCTTATTCCGCTTGCAACGGTGGAAGGTTTCAGCGGTTTGTTCTTGGGACTATCAACTTATATGCAATGAGCAGAATCATTTTATTCCACCACTTTATTCGCTTGCGAAACATCTATGTGAGTTTAATAAATGGCTGCGGTGCATTTTGAACTTTAATCTTTCAGTCCAGGCATATTATAAGCTTGCACCTGAGTGATGATGACAAATAACGTTTATTTCACATCTTGATGTACGAGTAGATGTAACGTTTCTCAAAAGTGTAATGTTTTACCGTCAATGATTAATGCGAATCAAGTGTGTGGCATCGTAGTTCCCAGATAGGTGAGCCGATTTTAATGAGTTCTTTTTATTCGGGGTGTTTCTGGGATGTGTTTGACTGTTTATTGGAAATAAGGAAGATGTCCAGCTTAACTGGAACTAATCCCAGGATAACTCCAATATTTAAGGTCTTCCCAAATCTTGGTTTTAAGAACTTTTTAGAATTTTCTTTTCACTTGCCAAGCGGTGTCCAAATTTTAATTTATATTTGTTATGATAAATAAGTAACTGGTCGATATTTGTGGCCAACATTTGAGCCAGCTATGTTTTACGGGACGCGACGCGCTGAAACGCTCCACTCGTCGATGCCGATAGACGGATCAATTTATGATCTTCAGGGTTGCTAGCTAGGCTGTAATATATTTTAATTAGAAATCTAGTAAAACGAATAACAATAATTTATGAAGTATATTGTTAAAATATTAAATAATTCGCCGGTATTTGTGGCCAATATTTGAGCCAGTGCTGTTTTACGAGACGCGACGCGCCGACGGCGGGCGCGATTAGTAGGTCGATTAGCGCGCGGCGAAGGAACGCTCCACTTGTCGATGCCGATCGACGGATCAATTTATGTGCTTCAGGGCTGCCAGCTAGGCTGTAACATATTTCTAATTGAAAACTATTTAAACAAACTCTGTTGAGACGTCTGGTTGTTGGTGCGAGGAGGCAAAGGCGTTCCTCAAAGAGCTCGGAGGTCGCTTGAGAGAGAAAGGATATGATCCCCACTCCGGGTCCCCATTCCTGGTGCAAAGGCTATCCATCGCAGTTCAACGCGGAGGGGTAGCGAGTGTGTTGGGCACTTTTGCGCCCGGAATGGTGCGAGGCGGGTTATTTGACTAAGATAAGATAAAGATAAAAGATAAAAAATCGTTTATTTCAGAATATAAAAGTTACAGACATACCAGGGGTCTCCGCACTAGGCTACGCCTGTATCGCGGGGAACCAGATAAAATTAGTGTATCAGAATTAGTTACAAAAATAAAAACTAAAAAGAAGTTTTGGTATAACATCTCTTACTTAGCTTAAGCTTAAAAAAAGAAAAAAATTCTAGTGGTACATAACAATACAATAGAAATATTTTGTGTCTAAAGATCCAAGTATAAAACTAAAGTATCTTAACTAATAAGTCCTCTGTCTCGACATAATTAAGTGAGTGCAAAATTTTGTAAACTATTTGTTTCGCTTCGTTCAGAGTCCTATCCCTCAGATTACATATTTTATTTAAAGCATTGTCAGAAGATGTTCTGATGCGCTCTCCAAAACGCTTACCAAAAGCTGATTGTACTCTCAATACGGGTAAATTAGGTTAAACTAGGTTTGTAGGTAGTTAGTTATCCTGGGCCATTTTCCGCAAATCAACATCCAAAGTGCCTATTTTGCGTGCAGGTTTGTAGGTAATTGACAACGTTTAAGTTTTTTACAGATGCTATTTTATCGGTAGGTATTCAATTTTATTTTTGTAAGTAGATAATTTAAATGTATTCCTAAATTATGTATCTTTGTTTTGAGGAGCTATAATTTTTTTATCCAGTTTCATGAAAACCAGTTTGATTACCTAAAAACTTGGATAGTAAATAAACAATTTCCAACAAATCAAGTAACTAAGTAACAATTTAAAATCAACTTTGCATAAAATTTATTTAAAACATGACCTACATGTTGTTTACATCATATTTATAAACCAAAATAATTAAAGTGATGTTTTTGCGGTTATTCACTAAAATCTAAAGTAGTATCATTTCTAAAGTATTTATCTGTATGTGTATGTATAGTCAAAAACATATAGGTACGTATTTAATGCGCAAAAACGATTGTATGGAAAATATTCCGAGCACATCTTTGTTTATTATTTTGGTTTTATAAATGACATAAATAACGTATCCACCTCAAACCGCAACCGCTAATATATGCAAACAGCTTATACATTAATCTTTATTTGCCCACCTTTTTCATTACAAATACCTAATTGAATAAGCATACATGGAATGAAATAAACGCATTTGTATTTGTTTTTAGTAACGTAAGTATAGGCTGATATATTCATAATGTTTATTTCTAAATTATTTTTTATATATATCGGCAACCGACTAGGTATCCTTTCCTAAAAACAATCACATTTATGATAAAGCACGTAGCAAATTCCACACAAATACGTTTGATTTAACCTGTAAAGGATTTGTGTGCAAAAGGCAAATATAAACCTACAAGGGTCGTGTCTGGGATGTAATCCGACGTTTCTGTAGCCCAGGAGGGCATGGGTTTGGATGTGTTATACAACTATACGGTCTCCGTATTGTTGTGGTGTAAACATAATATATCAGTGTGGCTATGGTTTCATAATAATGTAAAACAAAACGACCTTAAGAAAGCGGTCTAAACTTAAAATAAACTATTTTCAGAAAGCTGTAATTTTTTTATTGAAATACCTACACTTTTTTCAAGTTTGATAACATATGGGATCCTTCAGGAAGTCAGTCTTCAGGGCTTTAAAGCTCTAAAGTTAGCAACGCATACGTGGCTGAGCGACGTTGACCGCTTCTCGTCAACGGGCCGTCTGCTCGTTTGTTGCCTTTTACATTAAAAAAAAAACGTACAACAAGTGGGTAGATAAAAATCTAAGCGAAACAAATATTGGTATTAAAACCACTGATATTCTTTTAACTTAGTTAATCTCAGAATTTAATAGACAGTCTGCCATAGGCCGGAAGGACATATGGTTGAACTTACGTCACTGTTTTTATAAGGATTCGATCTTTATTCACAAAATATTGTAAATAGTCAAGACGTGTCATGTGTCTGATCTAGGGAACGTTTTACATCATGTGAAAACGTGGTACAGTACAACAGTTGGTGGTATTCTATCTTAATTTAAAACTACGTATAGTTTTAGTACTTTTTGAGCATAATACAATTCAGTTGCACTCGATAGTCAAAAAGTGGTAGACCTAAATTTGCATTGTTTCCCACTCTTTGATATGGAGTTTTGCTTCTCTGTCCGACTTATAATTGAGCGACAGAGAAGGAAGTTCCCGGTAGTCCCTCAGTGTGCTATCTGCAGACGAATATTTCCGATTCACAAAGCGTCTAATATAAAGCGTAGAATAGTAATTAGTGTAGAGGGGACATAAGCGCTTGGTGCTAAAGCGATTGTCGCGAAGGTTCATTTGTGCAAATTACCGGGAAACTATAGCGATTAGTCGTAATTGCTGGTACACCAAATTATCCGATTTCAGACCCTTGAGGGTCTGAGCAGGTGCTGGGAGAAATCGTCTATAATTGATTTGATATGTGCATCGTTTTATGAGTTATTCAACGGTGTAGACTATTTGATAGCGTGTGGGTCGTTGATGTTTAAATGTCAATTTACCTGTATTTATTACAAATATAAAATCTTCTATTATTTATATGCATAGTAATATTACAAAATGAACTAAGTTTGTTTGTCTTACATTTTCACGCGTATTAAATCACTTAACAATTTCAGTTGACTATCCTTTCTTTCTAAGAAATTTGGCGTCGTTCGCAGACGTATCTTGGTTTGGCTTAGTGGTGAATTCTCAATTTAACTTGAAACTCCACTTGCCGATTAAGAAATACTTTCTTACGTTACACGGGTGTGGTCTCGGTAGCTCAGTTGACAAGCGGTGGGCGTGTTTCCCAGAGTCGCTGGTTCAAGTCCCGCCCAAGGTCATAAGTTTTTACACTTTTGCTATTTTAAAATTAAAAAAAAAATGCCTTTATGCGTTTAAAATAATAAATTATTAACTTTATACATAGGTATTTTCATTCTAATGAATTTAGTTAACCAATTTTCTATAGTAGACAGCCAAAATAAATGAAACTAGGGAACATGATTAGGTAACAGATTTTTATGGTAACACCTGCTTTTTACGCACCACTTGTTCGTACAAAAGTTACAGGTAAAGTTACCAAAAATAATCTGATCCGTTTAATGACGCATCAAACGCATTATTGCCCTAACCACTCCCCTGACTCGAATCTGTCGTGTCCGCTACCGGAAATTTTGTTATCTTCCTTAGAAAGTTTGTCTCTCGTCAATAAGACTTAGACTATCTTATTTAAGGCGGGTAGGTTTGTTAGTTGTTTATGTTTAGTTTCATTGAATAAATCGGAAGTAAAAATATTTATGAAATTTGTTTGGCAAAAATATTTTGGTATATTTTTCCGCTTCAAATCTTATCGATATTTTAGACTTTACTCAAGCTATGGCACGTATTCCTTCTGACGAAAAATATATATAAAAATACGAGACTCTTAAGTCGTTAAGGGTACATACCTCAAGTTCATTAAGGGGAGTCTCCTTAAGTTGCTCTTAAGTTTTATAGAAATAAAAAGATATGGGATGATATAGTCTCGTATCGAGGCGAGTCGCGTGCCGACCCTGCGTGCACCTGTCGCGGCCGCTCGCCCGGCGCGCCGAGTCGCCAACATCTGCCCGCGCGCGTGCACTTTTTTTACTCACTTTTTATGGCCTCCTTAATTGCGACCCAGACTAGCTGTCTGACTACCTACACTTAAGGCACCAAGCTACTGAATATCTATTGTTTAGATAATATTTTTTTATATACATAATTATTGTTTTTACGTAAAACGATACAAACTTTGGAATCCCCGTTTCTTCACGTTTAGTCAAGAAATGGGGATTGATTTAACCCGTCATCTGCATTTTTGAGATAACATTTACATTATAATTACTATTTCAAGCGAGACATTTACCATGTAGGTATATATGTGTATGAAATCTTAAAGGGAGAATTTTTAGATAGAATTTTAGGATAATTGAACGACATTGCTTTGCGTATATGTTTTTGCACCAATCAAAATATTGATATCAATATTATTCTTATGCACTTGAATGCCAATTTTAAGATAGGTATTTACATACATATTTTAATCAATGCCCTTGTGAGATTTACTAAAATAGATACAAATGGTTTTTTTGAATATTTTTTGAGAGCAATTGATTTAAGTAAGTAACTATGGGAAAGATGTTTAGCTATTTAACTGACAATTTTCATTTTATTTTTTCAGGTAAGCCAATTGCAGCTCAGGCGTAAGTCAGTTTTCACATCGGATGTAGTTTTGTTGTGAATACTGCGTAATCAGGTAAGAATCTATAATTTTATGGCTAAAGCCTGTGTCAACGTTTGTAATAAAAATTATGACATTTGGGCTCGTAAAAGGTATCACTTTGTCGATTGTTGATAAGATTAATTTGTAGCTAAATTAATTTTTGGGGCATTAGCGCCTTAAATGCGATCGAAAAAGTGTACCTTTTACTAAAAACAATCACAACTCATAAACTAATCGTTCTGCGAAGTTCGATAGAACAGCGGCATTGCCTTATCAAATAAAGTAACCATTCAAAAGTTTTATGTTGACGATTACAATTTTTTTTTGTTATATTCAGAAGACAGAAGTCACAATATGCCGGCCGGCCCGTTGCGTCACTGACGAGGCGAATTTAATATTCGACGGGCTGTTATGTGGGGTGGGTGAAAACGGAGGGGGTGACTTTTGAAGAAAAATGCCAAATTTCCCTCACGAACCGCCTGTATCAATCATTGTCTTTTTTGTGTTATCCTAAGTTACCTACACCTGAGGGATAACACAAAAAAGACAGGTAGATACAATTGAAAAATGATATACATATTATTATTCATAACCAAGTATTTTTAGCACAATTTCATAAATATAAAAAATATATTCTTAAAATCATTCCATTGTAGGTGCATAACTTCCTCGCACTTCTCCGTTTTCCCCCGCCTTACTGTAGGTAATTTATTTTCTTAATTACACGATTCAAGTTAATCTCGGTACCTAAGCAATTTAATTTCACCGGAAAAAAAAGCTTTTAATATCGTTACCAAAATTTATACTCGCCTTAAAATTTTATATGATTTTAACGTCCTACAAATCGATGGGAATATTATATAAAACTGTATTCATATTTTGATTTCTGGAGATAGTCGCTTTAACCAAATGGAAAAGTGTAAAACTACATTCCGAACGTACGGAATAGCCAATATCGGAAATTGAATAAAGAACAAAGTGACGTTCGGAAATTAACTCCAAGAGTTGTGAATTCGAGATCATGACCGGAATTGCGTCAGGCGGAGATTCTGGGAAGCGTAAACTCGGCGCGGGCCGTATTTAGCGTAGCAGGTAGTACATACTTAATTATGAGCTAACTAATTACTGCAAGCGGTGTCGCTTACCGCCGCCCGATATGCGATATAGAACTTAAGGGGGTTTTGTTATGGATTATTTAGAGCGTTTGAGTTTCGCATATGAATCCTCCTTTATTTTCAATAGTCGTTGGTCCCTAAGTTAGCATTATAAATATGACTATAATTTAACTGAATTTCTTGATGCATAAACTCCTGTTCATTATTCTGTGCAAACCAATTCCGTCTAAGTTTTACTTTATGCCATCATTCATGTAAATAAATAAGGCATCGAATCTCAAGCACAAACTCTCACTATTTATAGACGCTCCGATTTCGAAATGGAGGAAATTCTATCATTTAGCTATTACAGTACCGTCGATAAGTACCGAGTCTATTTCCATGAGCGCGACAGATTGCCAACTTTCTCGGAATCGAGCGACATCGAGAGTCGAAAGTCGAATATCGAATAGACCGGGTAAAAAGAATCGATATGGAATACATCAGATCGTTTTTCATACAACATGTGAGCTGGATTGCCCTCCATAACGTCTTGATGTCGCGCATCTGTTGCCCCGAAACCGAATTCGGAAACCTTTTTAACCGACTTTTTAGTGATCGGGGTTACATGGTGTAAATTGACATGGGTGTGTCCGACGGATCTGAGCAGATGGTTCAAGTTCTTGGTAGACAATAAAAATTATCAAAGTTATTGTATTTTAAGAAGTAGTAAAATGTACCACTTGATCGGCAGTTATAAGGTTTATGGCATTAGCTCCTTTTTGACAACCGACAAAGTGGTACCTTTTGCCGAAAAACGTCATAATTTACCTATGACTTATTTGTGTAAATGTAGGTAAATAAAGGTAATTAAATGTAGGTAAGTACCCTTTATTATTTGTTATTCAGAATATAATAAATATTTAAAGGCCTTAAAGAAAAAGCTGTTGAAAGTTTGTCATGCCTTTTATCTTCTTGCGGTATTTTCCTACAAACCGAAGCGAATTTTTAAAGGCATCCATTTGATTGGTTTCAAAATAAAGGCTTATCGGCGTCTGTATTTTAACGAAAAACTTCCTTCCAATTTGAAGAAAGCCTTTGCCAGATGATGGGTAACGATACTGATTCAATTAAGTGGGTTAATTCATACTGGATTTAATCATGTGATGTGTACAGTGATGGTATAATCATGTGGCGTGTGATGTGTATCTACAGGTTGTAATAAAAACACTGGTGTTTAAGGCCGTAATTAAGACCAGATTGTGAGTAGCTAGAAATAGAAATAAAAAGTTGCCCCATACAAACAATTTGATTTCGGGTCAAAAACATGTACCTTACTTTCCTACTTTTTTCCTGATCAGAACCTGTACTTATTACGACTATAAACGGATCAGCAGTATCTTTGTTACACCTTGTTTAACAGTTGATTGCACAAATAAAATCATTAAACTATTATAGGTACCCGGGAGATATTTTCTTATTAGTAGAGACAAGGAAATAATAATTGCTTTATTCACCGTCCTCAACATAATGTAATTACCAAGGATTTGCTTTCATATACTAGGTATGTACCTACTAGTTAATATTGAAAGTAACAGAACTAGTTTGACTAAACGCTCCGCTATGGGACACCTACAACATATTTATAAGGATACAGGCTCGTGGGATCCTAGTCTGCAAATATTTGTAGAACTCCTAATTCGAATGAATTCTGCGAGTTATAAATATTCATTACCCAAGTCTGTGAACTAAGTGAAATGATGAAGTGAAAACGTTTTTAGCATTCCTTACCTCAAAAGGAAACAGGGCAAACTTATAAGAGCTCTCGTATCTATTTGTCCATCTGGCAACATCTGGATTGGATATGACAGATCATATCCAATATGATACGAAACTAACCGTTGGCCCCAAGACGGTCTTACCACACTAGAATAAAATATGCGCGCCATTTTTGGGAGCGGTTAATTTATAAAATAAAAAATCGTACATTAAGTCGTGCGTAAATATACTTTTCTTGTGATTCAAACTTGGCCAGATTTCCGAAAGTTCTCCTTGGACCTACTAGGCAAAATTAATAACTGAGCTAATTCCTATGTATTTAGTCACCTGTGGTTTTCGTCACAAAGTATTTTGCCGTCGCCGCTTATCATGGTCTACATACGAGTAACATCTGTTATAATGAAATGGGTTAATTTTTCAATTTTTTTATTTGCTTTTGCAAATGTATGGTGTATGCCTAAATTAAGTCAATTACATAATTCTACACATACAAATTGTTGGGCCTCACTGGCTGAAAAACCACATGGTTTTCATTGATTATATTTTTTGAATCCCCGAAATACGCTGTAGTTAAACGTTAAATTTGCGACTGTTTATTTATACAATAAAACCAGTTTTCTTTTTCCTTTTTCTTCATTTTTATCGCCCACTGCGGTGCTTCGAGTCATCCAGGTCTTCGAGTATGCCACTTATTCAAGCCCTAAACGAATTTCACCTAGAATCTTTCGATTGTCGTCAACCCATCGAGCGAGCGGAACGGTCTATATGCCAAAGGTGAAGTAAAATCGTTTAGATGCAGTTTACAGTCAGTAACGACCACATTTGCTACTATATTATGAATAACTGTCTGCTGCAGTGATTAACAGATAATTTATTACATCCTTACTTGTAGTTTTGTTACTTGTTATTAATGTTTGTAATTTTATTTTATGTTTTTGAGCCTTTTACTCTGTAACTGGGTAGCTACTTATGAACAGTAACGCAGTAGTTTATAATTAGTAGAACATAATTAATTTCGTAGTTATATATAAATACTTACTTACTGCACTGGCTCAGCGACCCAAAATGGATCTTGGCCTCCGCCACCAGAGAGCGCCATTGTCCTCTGTCCTGAGCTAAATCCCGCCAATCTGGCCGTTGAAGTCTCGTCAGGTCTTTTTCGACCTGATCCCCCCAACGGTACCGGGGCCGTCCGATCGGGCTTTTGCCATTATAGGGATCCACCCTACCTATATGGCAACCTATATGGTGATTATATAAATACTACTTACTATTTGTGGTGCATTAAAATACAATACGGGAGTTTTAATCTAACTGAAGGTAAAGCCTTGTAACTTCAGTACCTGTTGCAATACTAAACAAGAATCTAGAATGCGTCAATTTCTCGTCATACTTGACCACATAATGTAGACGAAGAAAACAGTTTCTATAGAGTAAGCAAAAGTGTGTTATTAAGTAAAGACCTAATAGCATATTTTTGCTTAATCATTATAGATTTAAGCCCAAGTTCGGTAGCTTCCCATTAGTAGTTCTTAATAGCTAAAATAAGCTAATTAAATTCTAAACCAAGAAATTGGCACAAATTCATAAGTTATTTCAAATGCAATAAGCGTTCTTGCAGAAAACACACAGCTCCCACGTCTGCCTCCCACGTGCTCAATATTATACTTATTATCTAATGATTATGGTAGAAATTATACAAGAAAATACTTTGAATAATAGTAGTTTAATTTTAGTTACATACACTGCCTTATATACACTCATATTACACTAGCTCTCCATAAGGCGTATGTTTCGACTGCCATTACGCAGCTCATGAATGAAATTTTTTCGGGCATTAAATTTTTGTATTTTTTTTTATTCAGAAACAAACTAGAGTTGGTCCCCATTTTCATATCGTTCAATATCAAGTAACGTTGACATTTTGTTTCTAACAAAATGCTATCTTGACTGATATTAGAATAAGTAGATTTCAAATCATTTTCCTTGTTTTTCGGACATGTTCGAAATTAAAAAAAAAAAAAACTTAAAAAGATATTATTATTACTTAGCTAAGTATAAATAACGTTTTCACAGATTAGAAATTTGTTGTAACAAACAAGTTTATTATTATAGGGGTTTTGAAAGCGATATAGATAGCTTATGATATATGGGTATAATAGTAGTTTTTCTACTCCAGCACTTCTATCTGTCAATTAGATGACTGACAGCGATATTAAAAAAGTATATATTATAAATTGAAATTAAATACTTTAGAACGGATTAATCGCGTTTATTAACACCATGATCCTACATTTCGAGCCCATCATCATCATCATCATCTTAACCCTGTGAAAACGAGTGCTGTAAAGGGCTCGAAACGTAGGATCATGGTGTTAATAAACGCGATTAATCCGTTCTAAAGTGTTTAATTTCAATGAATAACAATCGCGGTAACAGAAGACAATATTATATATTATAAAATTGTCTTTGGTATTCCATAAGAACACTGCTCCTATGGATTTTCGTACAATATAATTATGAGCACTGTTGTTGTTTTTTTTTAATTTATGTATATAGTGGGCAGTATATTCCCTATTCTGCCACTTTTCTAGATTTAGCTTTTTTTCGATATTTTAGCTGTCGTAGAAAAACTAGGGTATGCAACAGCTCATAATTGGTCAAGAACCCTTATTATATCACTGTTGCATAAACTACTATTATACTTTTTTAATATCGCTGTCAGTCATCTAATTGACAGATAAAAGTGCTGCAGTAGAAAAAACTATTTACAAGCTGCGACAAACTCAGTCGTGGGTTCAAATTCAAACTCGTACTAAGCAGCCATTTATACTTACGACTCGTACGCTACGAGTAGGTTTTTGATTAAGGAAACTTAAATGTAATAGCCGGAAAATTTATCAAGGGCTTGTTTCTCCTCTTTGGTTGGAAAGTCCGATGGCAGCTACTTTCGTAAAAACTAAACATTGGCATTTTTGCAGGATTAGCGGATATCAGACAGAGCTTTTAGAAAAGCGGCTTAACAATGGAAATAGAAATGTATAAGTTTTTATTACTATTAAAAATATAGCAGCACCATGAATAAGTTTTTGGACGCATTATTCCGGTTGCCACCGTATGAATTTACCCCAGGAGCCGTAAAAAGTTACGGCCAAACTTAAACGCGTCCTTGTTACGTCAGTTTTGAACTAATATAACTACGGGCCCATTAAGGAAATGGTTTGCGGGAAGTTAAGCACATCTTGCTCGATTTTAAAGTTTTAAAAATGCCCTAAATCTAAATGGACTACTCTGATAGCTACGTATTTTTTTTAACTTTACTTTGGAATAATATGTGTAACAGTAGAATTAAATATTATTTCACTTTTATAATACCTAACATCCAACCATTATTAAAAAAATATAGCTCCCAAATGCCCTAATATGACCAGGTTTTTCTCGATTTTCGGTGTAGCTTTCAAGTTCTATGATGAGTGACGCAAAACGGTAAAATGACAGCCGTCCTATCTGTGCAAGTGTGCAGGTAGTCATAGTCAAGTCAATATCTGCTACTCTACTGGGCTACTAATACACTGTTAACTGGCATTTTGTGAACCTTATTACAATGATATAAGGTCCACAAACGGTTAATTTATAAGTGATGTTAGTGTATTACATTCGATCGCATTAATTCAATGTTTTACAGTTACACCACTCTGATACGCAGTATGGGCACACCCAATAAATTTTTGATACATTTAATGAAGCCATATAAACTGCGAAACTTGCGAAAGCCAATTTATGCCGCGGCTATCAATAACAATACAATGCGTAGTTAAGTATTCCACACAGTTATTGTTGGAATAATCGCATAATAATGCTATCTGTGCAAGTACGTTTCCAATCGGGTCTGAGAGCGGTAGGTATAAACATTTAACATCAATGAGGTAGTACGTATATATACGAGTAAATATCGGTCCATCGTTTCTCAATCTCTGGCGTTAAGGTGCGTAGCGGGAATATTAGACCACAAATTAAATTGTCAAAGAATTTATAAGGTATATCCGTCGAGTGTGGAAGTAGATAAATCGACCATCACCATTCAAGCAGCCACGACCCTTGTGACAATTGTGACTACAATATTGTATGTCCGACCGAGAAGCAATATCGACTTCTCTGACAACAGTGCAGAACTGAGAACTAATATTTGTCTCGCTTGCACATCTCGCATAGCTCTGTGAATCAATACGTTTTATGTATTATTGTCATGCATTCTAAATTGGACCTAGCTGGTGTCTATCAGTGTAATTTAGTACAGTTTCTTCTTTTTGTTCGTTTCGCTCTTATCAGAGCGGTCGTGGTCTCCTGATCTCCTGGTCTCGAATTAGGGAGGATCGGGGACTGCTGTTGCCCGCCTGACGATGTTCACGACCGTTGTAATATACGTTCTTGATTTTAGTATCTATTTTCCAAGACCTATGGCGTTATTCATAAACGCACATCAAACAAAGTTTAGCAAAATGATTGTTTGTCCTTATCCGTCAGTTTGACATTTGCCTTTGTGAGAAAGGGAGAAAACATAATTTAACTAAAACGTGTCTTACCTTTTTTATGAATAAGGGGCCAAGAATATAGGTACTCATCCGCTTGCAAAAAATACGTCTTTATAAATAAGATTGTGACGAGTTTGGTAGTGTTATTACAGCTAACTTTTGTTATTCATAACACAGCTAGATCAGTATCACTGACTAGTAACTTATATATATGTCGGAGACAGAAGTCATTAGTACGAGACTTCGATTGACTACGAAACGCAAGCGCCGTGGTGGCCGTTTGGCGAACTACTTTGACAGCGTTTATTAATTTCATTTACGGAAACTGAAACGTCAAGTGGTTAACTTGGGTGTGGTCGGTGTGAGGTTGGCAGCACTGTTGTTAAGTTGGTAGGCCTGTCAGTTGAGCTGACTTCCGATTATGAATTCCTGTGGTGGGAGGTACCTCCCATAAAATGGAGCGCGCAAGCGGAGCGCGGTTTAGTGTTCATTATCCTTCAGTCAGTGTTCATTATTCTTTACTCAGTACTCATTATTCTGTAGTCGACTGTCTTAGAGAACGGACTAACCTCGCACAGACAACACCACGTTTCCTTAGTTTGGTTATTTTATTTATTTAAGAAGTTCAACAGCGTTTACAGTGAATGACATACAATAAACATATATACTTATAAGCATAGCCAATAACAGAACTCCCTAGAATTTATACAAAAATATCATCTGGGGATAGACTTGTGACTTGAGCTGTGCAAGATATTTAAATATGAAAAAAAAATCTAAAGAATAAACAAAAAGTATGAGCGACAAAACCTTATAAATAAGTAAACAAGCAAACCTATTATTTTATTTACATTTGTACATATGTGTGTGTGTGTGTGTGTGTGTGTGTGTGTGTGTGTGTGTGTGTGTGTGTGTGTGTGTTTGTGCGACACTACCAGGTAAGTTGCTTTGCAATCTGTGATTTGAAAGCACGTCTGGAGGTGGAAAAGAGGTCAATGAGGTCAATGTTTTGGAATATTATAAAATCAATCCGTCTGTATCAAAGCAATCCTTAGTGTTTTTAGATTACTTGTAGTTGCGAATAACTGAATACAAAGCCGTTTGTTGTAATCTGTAATGATTTCATTATAATCTAAGGTGATACGTGTGCTATGTCGTTATTCAATCTGCCCATCTAATTGTAATGATATTCCAGGTAAACAATATCAGCCCCACTGAGTTTCTTGCTGGTTCTTCTCAGTGAGGTCTTTTCCGAACCGGTGGTAGTTTATTGCCTATTTAGTTTATCAGTCTAGTTCTACAAACAATGAGTTAGAATAAAGTCACTGTCCCCTAGTTGTTGTTTCATTTGCTTGTGGTGTGTCCGTGCGATACCTAGTGTGTACATCTGAGGTTAAGTATTGTCATCCTGAACTGTAAGTATGGTGCGTGTAAGTATCTCAGCACCATCCTGACCATGCTGATGCCGTCACCGCTCTGGCCACCGCCATTCCATACAGGGTCATATTTGAAGGGGACCCGATATATAGGAAATTATCTGTCATCATAATACGATATTAGGTGTGATATTAGGTAATTTGTCTTTTTATCCTTAGTTGTGTAATTTTATTATTTTCACTGCACCCACCTTAATTATTTCTGTTTGGCCCTATGGTTGACTGGTAGAGAATGCCCAAAGGCAGTAAGTCCGCCTTTTGTACACTTTTTTTACGTGCAATTAAGTTTAAAATAAATAAATAATTAATTATATATTGTTCGCATCTATTCCGATGATAGCCACGCTAATCCTAGGTACAATAGGTAAAACAACTTGACTTTTTCCGGTGATGCAGGCTTTGTTCATTGGGAAATTACGAGTAATATACACCTACATGGAAAACCAATGTGTAGGCAGTTTATGAATGCACTTGTGTAAATTGCCCATGCACTTGTGAACGCGTGTGTAACTATACCAAGTGTACCAAATATAACACATACTTCGCAAGGTACGCCTCAAGTCTTACGTGATATGATATAAAACGAAATAATTTACCGTGTTTTTGTGAGCTCCCGATGTTTCGGCACTGTTACAAGCGCCATGTTCACGGTGTAACTTTTACACCGTGAACGTGGCGTGGCGATGCGTGCATAACGTAAATGACAATGTTAGCTTAATATCGTATAGAATAGCATAAGTTACATTACCAGGCCACAAGTGAAAGGACAGTAGCGCAACCATTTATATCTAGTACAATCGCCTTTGTGTTTATTGTGCTAACATAATAGTGGCATTATCTACTTTCAGTCCATAGAGGTGAGCTATACAGTGTTCTCACACGTATGTCGAAACTGAGAAACGTTTTCACATGAGGTACTTGTATTCATTCGTTTGCCGCTGTTGTTTGTAAACGTTGCTTGCTCGCAATCCCGGATAGGGATTGCACTATTTGGAGCTTGTGATGTCGATTGTTTTAAAGTTTAATTGTTTTAGCCGTAAGTCGACAATGTATGAGTAATACAAATAAATGAATATATGAATATATATACACTCCCTACGTTATTAAAATTTAAAATTACGTGTTTTTAGTGAAAGGTCACTTTGTGGCTTGTTCATAAGGCTAATTTCTAAATTGATCTTTATGGCATTAGTGCGTTATCGGTAAGCGAAAAAGTGGTACCTTACGTATACTAAAAACACTCATAGTTTTTTATTTATTACGAAGCGCCTAAGATTTAAACCTGCTCAGACGTGTTAAAGACTCCTTACATAAGAATGTTTTTTATCGCTTCAAGCTTATAGCTTATATCCTCGTACGATCTAATGTCCAACTATAGGCCGACAAAATTTTAAGGTCAATTGAATACCTATTCAATGTTTAAAATAATAAAGACTTACCATTTTCAATTTGGTCGATGACTTTTATCGATGTTTATCGGTACCAGCGCTTGGCAGCACTATTGCGCGCGCTTCCCACGACCCTAATGAGCCATGTTGTGTTGAGTAGGGATGAGGGGGAGGCTTTTTAAGAATAGATAACTGATTGATTCCAGGCTTGTTTTATTCAGTACATATACTTTCCAAGAAAAGTAATTGGATTGCGTAAATTTTTTATTTTGTTTTTATTATTTATATTTATATCTTATTCGAAAATCTCGGGCCTTTATCAGGTTCCATATTTAAATAATGATATACTTAGGTTATTTTTAAAACTGCATCTTCGTTCACGTTTATGTGTATGTACGTAGACCTGCTAGTCTATGATAGTCGGGTTTTTATCGTTTACCGACGTTGCTGTCACGTTCTAACAAGTATGTATGTGCGAAAGTGACGCATAGCGTGATAAGCGATAAAATGGCAACCATGCTAACCCTACTGGCCTAAAAGAAGATACCTACTAACAATTATAATCAAATGGGTCATCTAAAATGTTGACCGTCGTTATCGGCATCTCCCGCGCTGGAGGGCAACGACCTGCCCCCTACCACGTGACGTCACAGATGCACTATCGCTGAACTGTCGCGAGTTTACAGCGGAAGCGGGAAAGTCTCGCGTGTGCTTATATTGAACTTTGGCACCCATTGTTGGTATTATTTGAGCGGGTTCATTGGTACAGGCGCGACAGCATGAGCGAAAGAGTTTTCACAAATATTTGAAAGCAACTCTATGTTTACGGAGTTAGAGTCGAGAATCAATAATTAATATCATAGCCCTATGATATTAATTATTGATTCTCGATCCCGCGAGGATCGGCCGCTGACCAGATGCTGTTCTCATCCAGCGGTTTCCAGTTAACTTAACCAGGTAGTTGACCCACCTCTTGTAGGGAGCCATTCTTAAACGCGTTATAGTGTAGTTGTTCGCTGAAACAGTAGACAGTCGAGTTGGCAACTGTACCGCGATCATATTTAAGGAAACCTGCCTTGTGATGTCACATTAAGAAGCTCCATTACGACTCGATTCGCATCGCAGTTTCGGCACGGTGATCCAGTACCCACTGCGTTTCAGGAATGCGTCGCGAATGATATGTACGTAGCGAATATGACACTGTTCCCGACGCTATGCGTCTATTCCTGATGTAGTAGTCTGACTAGTGTGTTGATTCTACCCAATGAATCAATTATTCTATTGTTTAGTACCTACAGGTAGTAGGTACTGTTTAAACACGGTTAAGGTTAAGACCACATTTGATCAGGCGCTTTTTTGTTCAATAGACTAAGTCCACATAGGATGTAGGTCCAAACATTTTCAAAAGACTCGAGATTTCAACAGTTATCTGCACCTAGTTGGTCCAACTGCACAGCTTTCGGGATGATGGGAAATGTATTTGTTACCCATATAAACGAATTTTATGTTATCAAAACTAACGTCTTATGCACTTCTTATACCTACGATTGCTGTTTCCATTTGATAACTTTTAAGATTGTGATGCAGGTCAGATGCAGCATTGGTGGGTCTCAAAATGTCACTTCATTTATGATTCACGGAATAATCATCGCACTGCATTTGGCTCCCATCAAATTTGAATTTCGAGCTTTGCATCAAATCAATGTAAGATAGATCTGATTGAAATGTTGAAATGCTTTCCCAGATCAATCTATCATCAACAATGTAACTGAGGTAACAATTAAAACTCAATCTTACGATGCAATGTCTTACAAAAACCAAACAGTAATGGTGGCTAACAAAGAGTTTAGAAAGTGTAATGATGGATGCACTCGTTTTTTGAGATCGCGCGATGACGAAACTAGTTTCGGTTTGTTGCTCGTTTTTGATGTAGAGAAGAAAGCTCCAAGATATACCACTGGCCACTCCTTATTTATAGTCTACACTTATAGTATCAATCATGTTATGCGTTTTAAAATACAGGAGCACGAAACAGTTTTCTTAAATTTATGTTGGGACCGATGTATGATAATACGTTAAAATCACTTTAAATCCCAATCCTCTATATTTTTGATTTCAAGCAGATCAATTTTACAAGCTTTTATTTAACTTGCAACGTCTGTGTGTTTGTTAGGGTCAAATCATGGAAGCTGAATTTGACTAACTTCCCCTTATTCGAATAAGCTGAAACTTTATATGCTTATGAAGGTTGGATGACAATAAAAAATACAATCGGCGATAAAAACTTGTATCAAAAATTTGACAAAAAACTTATTACTTTAGCTTTTGTTACTTGCTTCTACTTCGAATTATACAACTTGGTAGAAAACTTTGTATTACGAGTTTGTCTCTAGTGAACTATCTTCATGACATTATTTACGACTGGGCACTTCAAGTTGTGCTACGTCTTACGTTTTGATTTGTAAGACCACTACGTGATAGAGATCGAAGGTTCATTGTAATACTATCTTAGTTATTTTGTCTATTAATATTTATAAGGCGTGGTTTCATTATACAATTTATTTGACTATTCTTTAAGCACCATTTGCTCCACCTAGGGTTAGCCGCTAAGCCGTAGTTAAGCGTTTTATATGGGTCTACCGGTTAATTCCGAGTTAGTTGGCTAAATATCTTAGCGTCTATTCTATTTGCTTCATTACTCTTTGTTTCAGAGTTAGGCTTACCTTTTTTTTTTTACGTTCTTTGCACGTTTCTTTATCATAAATATAATTAAATTTAGCATCGCTTTTAACAAACATTGATATGTTATCCCTCGCTTCCATTTTCATCGGATCCAGGTGAAGTCTGGTAAGTTTGATCACTTTAGTAAGCGCCTAAAATAAGAAAAAAAATAAAACATATTTATTAGCACAAATATAAAAGTGTAATATAAAAATCACAATTACTCCCAAGCCAAGCCAAGGTAGTACAGGTCTATTGTGTTTACATGCCCAGGTTTCTTTTCAGGGAAGCTTCTTTCAAAACTTGAAGAAGTCTAGTAGGCTTCTTACAGAAGGTAATTTCGGTTGTTACTAATTGAAAAAGTTGGTTTTGTTTAAAAAAACATTGCCACAATGTTTTGCTTTATTGCGTCTTAACAATACTGAATAAACTTTTGTTTTTTATTAACTTCATGTTTTTGTTTTGTTTTGCGTTCCATAAAGTAGCAGTCGAATTTGATAAAAGGGTGGTGGTTTTAAACAGATTTCTATAATTATTTGTTATTTGTTAGTAAACGGTTTTTAAAGCACTCAGACATTAATAATTTTAATTGAGATGGCTTACGGTGGATGAACTTTAATGTTTAACGGGGCAAGTTGCCGCGTTCTAAAAACTACTTACCGGTGGCTTATCCGAACCGTGAACAGACGCTGACGCCTCATTATTGCCCTCGCACCTGGTCACTGCACAGCTTTCCTTTAACACTTAATTAGAGCAACAAACTAATTTAAATATCGTTAGGATTTTAAATGTCTTGTTGGTAATTCTAATCTGGATACTATTAGTATTAGATACCTACCTATACCGCGTGCTCCCTACAACATGAACAAATTTTTTTATCGTAGGTAATAGGTACTCTTCAATCTTCATATGTTACAAATTTGGTTAAACAACTTTAGAAAATTATGTACTTACTTTGTAGGTTTCCACTTTTTCATAGAAACTAAGTAGTATTTTCAATTTTCAATGTATATATAATGAATTCATTCATAAATTGCCCATGCACTTATGGACGCGTGTGTACGTTAACATTAGTCTAATTTTTTTCCCGCATAAATATTTTTTTATTTTTATATATGTACATATTTTTGGCACTTTGGCTTTTTTAATTTTTTGCACCTGACTGTACCGATGTGTTTTACCGGGTGTCGCCTTTAATAGGAGCAATAAATTAAATCGTAGGTAGTACTCCAAACTGAACAATGTTTTAACTTTTAAAAATAACGTGTAGGTACTTACTTAATTTGAGTTTTATTACACTTTAAAGTTAGACGACGCAATGTACTGCGAATTTTGTCATTTTTGTACTATGACAAAGAACGTCAATTAGGCTGATGTTAACGTACTTTATAAAAAAAAAAAATAAAAAAAAATATATTTATTTCCAGAAACATCGTATCATAAGGGTGTTGAAGCCCTGACTTCTGTGCTAGGTAAAAAACCTGTGTTACAGGAGTCAGTGTCCTCTCCTAGTTAAGTTACATTCTTTAGTTCTTATGTAGGTAGTTAATAGTTAAGTAGTTAATTTAGAATTTATTTTATATATATACATACTTTCTTTCTTTCTTATATCTTCCGCATAAATATTATTTATCAAGCAAATAAAACCTCTCTTTGTCATACTACAAAATGACTAAATTCGCAATGTACTGCGAATTAAGTCATTTTTGTATTATGCGTATTCAAACAAACTTTAAAATGTAATGAGAATCAAAACACACATTATTTTTAAAAGTCGCTGAACACACGTTGCTCTGTTTGCGGAGTACTGCCTATGATTAATTTTTTTGCTCGTGTTATAGGGCCCATCCGGTATAGGTACCTACATATATATGCGAACTTAACATTAATTTCAATTCTATTTGCAAAAGAGTCGAAAGTCACAAAAACAGAGAATCAATGACTTGCGTACCGTAACAGTACTTACTATTTAAGATAGATTTGGTCTGCAAAATGGAATACAATAAAGCTATCGTTAAGACTTGCATAGAAATTATCCTCTATTATGCATACCTATAATTATAATGAAGTATTTTAATGTGTCCGATAATCATGGGAGTTTTCTATTAAGAAAGACCCTCGTTCATAACTTGTGTCTTCCACTAACGATGACAGCTAGCCTTCTCATTCGTACATGCCAAAATTATACTTCTTTCTTATTTCTTACTTAGTCCAACCAAAAGTAGGGTCTCCAAAGATGTTGTGATGGTCATGGGTATTTTGTTTTGTTGTATCATAATGAAACTGCAATTACGAAATTATATCCCTTGGAAGTACCTAATATTCAAAGTAATGAACCAAGTAACGATCGTTACCTACTAGATATTTTACTGGGCACCTACTTATTTATTTGGTTCGTTAATTTTCAAAATGGTTGTTCTAAAATGGCAGCGGTCCAAGCTATTTCGTTGTATAAAAACCTAAAAGGTTGTGCCATTTTCTTTACATTTTCAGGAACTTAATGTGAATAATGTGTTTGAAAAAAGAATAAAGGTTACATTTCCTACGCTCCTAACGGCCTCCCAGCTTAGTTGGTAGTGACCCTGCCTACCAAGCGGGAGATCCCGGGTTCGAATCCTCGTCAGGGCATTTATTTGAGTGGTTATCACGAATATTTGTTCCTGAGTTATGGATGTTTTCTATGTGTTTAAGTATTTGTATGCATCTATCTATTATATATAATGTCGTCTAGTACCCACAACACAAGCCTTAGAGATTACGTGGGACTAGGTCGATTTGTGAATGATTTTCACACAATATTTATTTATTTTATTTATTTATTTTATTTATTTATTTACATGTATGTCGGAACTAACTAAATTGCCGTGCAGAGTTGCAGACTGCAAAATTATTGTAAAAAATAATGTTTATAATACATTTGGAAAAAAATGATTTGTTTGAAAAGACAAGACAAGACTCGTGGTTGAGAATAATGTTATCAGTATAACTATGCAGGACAGCCAGGACATAATACTATCCTTCTCATCAAAATATTGTATATATGACAATGTTTTTTGTCGTATCAGTTTAATTGCTACACTTAGTTGCTCCTTTCCCATTTTCATAAGAACTGTACTTGATGCAGTTATGTAATCACCATTAACTTCCACGCACGTGACGATGCAATGTTAAACTCAGGGCCAAAATCGACCCTATTATCTTACCATGTGCCGTGCCAACAGTACACAATCTCCAACTTTGTATGCAAAGTCCATCTTTTCAGGTATACGCTAAAGCCAGAAGTTAACGAGCGTAGAAACGGTAGCCAGTTTGAAGCTCAGGCGATTACGCGAACCGACGATCTGGTCACGAAAATCTCTTTTACTCTAACGGTACGGACATGACTAATAATCGTACCACGTATCGCCTTGTGATAAGATTCAAAATTGTAGTGTATACGATGTGCATTAGGCACATGGCTGTATACGACTGTTGAGAGCACTGAAGTAATTTGGTCACGAGGTCAATTGAAGGTACTTATAGTTGCGATCTTCATACAATCAAAACGTCACCAAACGAACGAATTTTCGAAATACTTTAATATAAAATGTGTAGGTTTTGACTTCACTAGCTAAAGATTTTACGTTTTTAACGTGCAAACGCACCTGAGCAGAGCTTGTTGTGGTATTAAAAGCCAATATGTATAGAAGCTATTGCATGGACAGCGGACTTGCTGGAGCTCAACCTCAGCCCTTTTAACGTGGGTAGGTGGTGGGCTGTCTATAGAGCCGTGACGTATGGAATGGGGTGCTTTTAATGCTCTTACCCATCCTCTGCCATTCTTGTTTGTAGAACCGTTTCGTAGCCTTTAAGCTTGGAATTTCGACATGCCCTCTCAGCAACCAATTGATTGAACAATTTAGTTTTCACAGATTTAACATGACAACTATAATATCATGCCGAAACCGTTTGCACTCCGCTTTATCTGACATACCTAGACCATTATACATTTACACAGTATTATGTACACTTTGTAGAACTGGGCAATTACTTGATGTCACTGACTAGGCTAAGTTTATCTCTTTATCTACACCTACATTATGGGTACTATCCCTTATTCTATATTTTTCGTGGATACAAAAGGGCTTTCTTCCCGAATGATACAGATAATAATTACGATGCTACACAGCGATCTGTATTCACTTCTTGACAAATACCTGGCATACCTGCTAAGCGTAACCAATCTTATTTTATAGACATTACGAGTAACATTAATCAGAGCTTCGCTAAATATCGTCTGCGCTTCAAATGTATTTAGTAACAGTTTAAGCGGTAGATTCTCTATTTGTGAAGCGTCACTGTCGTCATTATTTATTAACACAAAACCTCGCTGCCTTCAGATTTGGGAATGTTACTGGCAAGCCAAAATTACTCTGATGACTCCTGCAGCAATAAGGGTAAATTCGCTGAACACCCGTGACTGGCGACTTAATTGTTCGTCGTCGTGATAATGACTGATGACTTTCTCTCGATGTCTTTGTTTGTAGTTGACAGTGACGCGAAAATGTAATCATGGCCCCACGCTATACCGTATTGTTGGCGCCTCGAAATGAATCTACGGGAAGTGTTTGCACAAAAATGCGGAGTTCGTGGTGCGTTGTGATGAAAGACACTTTATTATTTTGTAGGGAGCTACGCTACGCCTTAAAGTAAGATACGAGATATATATGGAATATTGGGAGTAAACATTTTGGTCTTAATGATTATTAGTGCAAATAGTGTTAAGACTTAAAAGTAAGCTTCTAGTAATTTTTAAAACTTTAGTGCGGTGTTGAAGATTGCATAGGTACTTACATCAATTTAACTGTTGAAGATCTTGGAAGTACATCTCTCTCTATGCTTACGTGTAACCGTTATGCTGGCCGGCGTTGTTTACGCTCCGCGGACGTCGGCAGATGCGCATAGGTACGTCTTCCAGATTGTTTATATCTTACATCTCTACATAAATAATGCAATCTGCACTTTGAACCGTCAAAATAAAGACGAGAATAGCACGTCGAAGAGTATACTGTTTCTTAGACTTATCAACATTTCATACACGACAAGGTGGGCCGAGTATGATATTCGTGACGTTGTCTAAATTATACCACGTGTTTTCTAAATCCGGCGCCGCGAAAATTGTTTATTATCAAAACGGTTTCTGGCGTGAATAAACTATTTAAACAGTGTTAAGTGAGCACTCTGAAGATACCCTTTGATATCCGTGGGAGAAGCGGCTTATGATTTATTATTTAATGCTCCGAGAATTTAATAGAAACGTTCGATTTTGATTCTGTCAACTATTTTATTATTCCTTTATTACAAAAAGTCTGTTTTCAATGCGAAGCTGTGCTAGAAAGTTAGTTTAAATTTAGGATAAGTAATCATATTCAAGGTCGTGACAAATATTTTCATCATCAAATATAATGTTACAAATCTACTAAGTTTTTAACGGTTTAAAAGTAATTGTTAAATGTAGAGCTCAATTTCCATGGTTCCGTTTTAGAAAAATTTAAGGTCTTTTTTTGTAAGCAACGTTCAGGTTAAAAAGCTTGTCCAACTAGGTAAATCGTCTCGGAGAATGGAGAGATTAGTCGAAGAGGTAACGGCCCAGTGCAGCGACAAAAACTGTATCAATTAACTTTTTTCCACCACCTAACTCCAGGCCTGCGAGTGTTCCGTCTACCTCTCTTGTAGATTTATTAACTGTCAAATTTCGAAATTGAACCTTATTCTCTGTTCGATAAAGTTTTTTTTGTTAAAAAACGGCAAAGTGAGGTAAGAGGGTTAGAAAGTAAATGGTCGTTTTCGTCCGAGGGAAACGTCTTTAGTCGTGCGATTTGCTCTCGACGCGATAGGGATCGATTCGTTTTGCTCGTTTTATTCCGATTTAAATTGTATCGATGCTGGAGGCGATTAAGGTTTCTGCGCTTGTAGGGTAAAACGAAAATTAGTTGCACGTAATTTATATTGGACTGTAGGTATCTATATCTCCTCAATTACAACGGTGGTGACAAAAGCGTTGAATTGATGTCACCGTGGGTAATAATTAAAACAAAAACATAAGTTAATAGTTAGATAAAAACCTTTTGGTATATTACTTTTTGTTATTAATTTTCTATTTAAAGTTTTTTCTCCCTTAAAAAATATCTTCTTTTGAAATCTTAACTAAAAGAAAAAGCATAACTCATTGCGAACAATATGTACATGTAATGTACCTATCTCATTTGACATAACACAATAATAACATTTCATACATAACCGCTTCAAGATTCTAAATCTCGGTAATAAGGAATGTTTAGCGACATTTTAGCTGTCATCGGAAGAACAATGTAGTTTACAGTTCCCAACGCAGATGTTTAAAAAGAATCAACAGTTAACAACATCGTAAAAAAAGTCGGACGTAAACAGCCACCGTTGAAATTTAACAGTCTCTTGTTTCCTTTTCTTTTTTCTCCTATCTCGATACGCGGAGTTAAAAAAGAAACAACCGCTACCAAACGGGGAGAGATTTAATTCATTGGTTTACGGGGATGTACACACTCTTCGTGTTTACAACAGGGACCGGACAACCCTTTCCTCGCTAAAAGCCTTTCAAACGGCGTCCCTTTAAAACGACTTACCCAAAATAAGACTTAGCCGTTCGAACAGCTAGCCCATACATTTGACTAGCCCTTACCAAAATACTGACCGAACAATAAAGCTAGCCCTTTGCAATTGCTTACCGCTAACCTATACGTCTTGTTACCCTTATATAAGGGTTACCCTTATAATTAAGCGCTTTTTATAAAGCTTTCCCTTTTGCAATTTCATTCTTTATGAGGATGCCGCCAAACAGCGGCAGCCAATCAGCATCAGTTATTGAGTATCTGCTCTAAGTAGGTAACTATTTCGTTCGGTGTAGGTAGCACATTTTTGGTTTACATTTACATTCGCTGTTTTTCTTCCAACTCCTCCTGTCGTCGGTCGCGCTACTCGCGCTGTTTGAATGTTTTAATCGACTTCGAGAATTCGACGGTGACGGTTATGTACCTATTCATCTGTTTGTATTTTCAACCGACTTCAATATTCCTAAAGGAGGAGGTTCTCAATTCGGCTGAATTTTTATTATTATTATATTTATTTTTTTAATGGATGTTACCTCAGAACTCCTTCATTACTGAACCGATTTTTTTTTTGTTTCTTAAATTAGATGGCTCCAGGTTGGTCCCGTTTTTTTCCAAAATCCATTTCTGATGATGGGATCCATGAGGAACTGAGGGAACTCCTCAAATTTGAAAGGCACATGAATCCAGAATCAAAATAGTAAAATATTGTAAAAAGCGATGCCATCTTGGATTTTGTGAGCTTAACTCCGATTTGGATAAAAATCGATATCTGAGGATCCGACGGAGTGATTAACACGAATCCAGAGTCTAAAATGTAAAATATTGTAAAAACCAACGCCATCTTGGATTTTGTAAAATCAACTCTGATTTGGATAAAAATCGATATCTGACTATCCGGCGGGGTCCTTAACATGAATACAGAATCAAAATCGTAAAATATTGTTAAAAGCGACGCCATCTTGGATTTTGTGAGATTAACTCCGATTTGGATAAAAATCGATATCTGAGGATTCGGCGGGGTGATTAACATGAATCTTGAGTCAAAATTGTAAAAATATTGTTAAAACCGACGCCATCTTGGATTTTGTAAAATCAACTCCGATTTGGATAAAAATCGATATCTGACTATCCGGCCGGGTCCTTAACATGAATCCAGAATCAAAATCGTAAAAAGCGACGCCATTTTGGATTTTGTGAGATTAACTCCGATTTGGATTAAAATCGATATCTGAGGATCCGGCGGGGTGATTAACACGAATCTTGAGTCAAAATTGTAAAATATTGTTAAAACCGACGCCATCTTGGATTTTGTAAGATCAACTCGAAGAAAATCAATCGGAGTTAAGCTCACAAAATCCAAGATGGCGTCGCTTTTTACAATATTTTACGATTTTGATTCTGGATTCATGTTAACGACCCCGCCGGATCGTCAGATATCGATTTTTATCCAAATCGGAGTTGATCTTACAAAATCCAAGATGGCGTTGGTTTTAACAATATTTTACAATTTTGACTCAAGATTAATGTTAATCACCCCGCCGGATCCTCAGATATCGAGTTTTATCCAAATCGGAGTTAAGCTCACAAAATCCAAGATGGCATCGCTTTTTACAATATTTTACTATTTTGATTCTGGATTCATGTTAAGGACCCCGCCGGATCGTCAGATATCATTTTTTATCCAAATCGGAGTTGATCTTACAAAATCCAAGATGGCGTCGGTTTTTACAATATTTTACGATTTTGATTCTGGATTCATGTTAACGACCCCGCCGGATCGTCAGATATCGATTTTTATCCAAATCGGAGTTGATCTTACAAAATCCAAGATGGCGTTGGTTTTAACAATATTTTACAATTTTGACTCAAGATTAATGTTAATCACCCCGCCGGATCCTCAGATATCGAGTTTTATCCAAATCGGAGTTAAGCTCACAAAATCCAAGATGGCATCGCTTTTTACAATATTTTACTATTTTGATTCTGGATTCATGTTAAGGACCCCGCCGGATCGTCAGATATCATTTTTTATCCAAATCGGAGTTGATCTTACAAAATCCAAGATGGCGTCGGTTTTTACAATATTTTACGATTTTGATTCTGGATTCATGTTAACGACCCCGCCGGATCGTCAGATATCGATTTTTATCCAAATCGGAGTTGATCTTACAAAATCCAAGATGGCGTCGCTTTTAACAATATTTTACGATTTTGATTCTGTATTCATGTTAAGGACCCCGCCGGATAGTCAGATATCGATTTTTATCCAAATCAGAGTTGATTTTACAAAATCCAAGATGGCGTTGGTTTTTACAATATTTTACATTTTAGACTCTGGATTCGTGTTAATCACTCCGTCGGATCCTCAGATATCGATTTTTATCCAAATCGGAGTTAAGCTCACAAAATCCAAGATGGCGTCGCTTTTTACAATATTTTACGGTTTTGATTCTGGATTCATGTTAAGGACCCCGCCGGATCGTCAGATATCGATTTTTATCCAAATCGGAGTTGATCTTACAAAATCCAAGATGGCGTCGGTTTTAACAATAGTTTACAATTTTGACTCAAGATTCATGTTAATCACCCCGCCGGATCCTCAGATATCGAATTTTATCTAAATCGGAGTTTAATCTCCAAGCGACAATGTGGTACTTTTACCAAGAAAACGACACAATTTTTTAACGATTTCATAATATGTGACGTTTTGCGGCGAAAGGTACCTTAAGGACGAGCGGCGCTTACGCTGTTAACAAAGACGCTGATAATAATGCGCTGCAACGCGACGTAAGCGCCGACCGTCCATAAGGTACCTTTAGCCGTAAATAGCCACATATGAAATCATAAAAAATGTGCTTGTATTTAGAAAAAGGCACTTTGCATTCTGCCGGTTGTCGATAAGGCGCGAATGTCATAAATATTAGTTTAGAAATGAACCTTATCAACAACCGACAGAATGGTACCTTTCTTTAGTACTAAATACAAACACAAATAATTAAATCGTTTGGAAAAACCGAACAAATATTAGGTGAATTAATACAATATCAGTATCAAAGGATTATAAAAATGAGGAATTCTAAGTTACAACCTTTTAACGCCCGAATGATGACGCGCCGGTGTAGTAGTGTGCGTGCGCGCACGCACACAGATAGCGAGCAGCGCGGGGCCGCTAAATGCCTATTTCGTGTCCGCGGCAAACACTCTGCCCCCTCTTAAGAGCGAGCGTCATCTATGAAGTTTAGGAGACTTCGTAGCGTAGTATGATTCGAACGAAAGAGTATTTTGAGTTATTTTAAATTAACCAGTTTCTTTCAAAAATATCCAATTCACCATACGAGTAACTTTGAAAATTGAGGAGCTTTCTTAATGTTTCATAGCTTCCATCATTAGATCTCAAAAAATCAAATGGAACTACTTACCTTGGTCTTCAACATCAGGTCCGCTGCAGCAAAATGATGGCTTCAGTAAGAATATGCCCCAACTAATTATGAATACCCCCAATCACGATGGACGTGGCGTTCAAATTTGAGGGTTATCTGAATTCCTCAAGAATAGGAGTTCTTCATCAGAATAGTAATCAAATGAAAAAGATGAATGATACGACAACTCGGATGATACGTAAAGCGAGGTTTACCGACCAGTTCCACTTTGCCATCCCTGGTCTTCATCATCAGGTCCACTCCGCCAAATTGATGGTATTCGTAAACATATGCTCGAGTGTCTTAAGAAAACAGCCAAATAATCATGCATGTGCCTTTCAAATTTGAGGAGTTCCATCAGTTCCTCATGGATCCCATCATCAGAAATTAATTTTGGCCAAGCTGGAACTATCTACATTCAGATAAAATAAGAATTTTTAAAATCGGTTCAGTATTGACGGAGTTCTGAGGTAACAAACATCTAAAAATAACACACAAGAATTGAGAAACACCTCCTTTTTGAAATTTAAAAGTCGGTTGAAAATTAAACCTTATTTCATCTATTGCGGCTTCTATCACTCGGAAGCGGGCGAACATCAAAGAGTGCCGCCGCTGACGACGATCGCTTGCTATCATGTACGAATAAATGTGCGTTTTATGCACAAGGTAGACGGTTTAAATTAGCACGCCTTTACTATAAGGGTAGCCCTTTATAAGGCTAACCAATATGCAAGGTATTGGTGAGCGAGTCATAAGGGTTTCATAACGGTATTGGGATATTGATTACTCATAAGGGCTACCGCTAAGATAAGGGCTTTAAAAGCAATATGAAAGGGTTTTGTCGCGTAAGGGTATGGTGAGTTAAGCCTTATTAAAAACCCATACAAAACCCTTTATAAGGGATAGCGGGCCGGTCCCTGGTTTACAAATATTCTCGCTGGCCAGTATGTCTTCATGATTTGATTTCAAAGCTTTCCAATTTACGATGCACAAAATTCTTGTTGCATTCAGCAAATATGTACCAAATTGTTACAAAAATATGTTCATAACATTGTGTTGCGAACATTCTTATCGATTTCACATTCACATCGAAGTTGGATAATCGTGCGGGTGTTTCAGGGAATCAACTTCTGGCATCAAAGCAGTGGCACTGCCATAACAACATATCAGTGTCTACTTGCTAACTCTCGGATTTTATGAAGCTGTTAAATTTAATAAGAGAGACATTGTAGCCGCATGTGTAGCTCCACATTCAATCGAACTTTGTTACAAACCGTGAATAATATTTTAACTTTAAATGTTTATGTTAAGAAGACATAAACATTCGGAGTAAAGCGCAGCACATGTTTCTCTGATATATCATACCTACTAAATAGCCACGGGCCATTCTTATGAATATTATCAGACCACGCTCAAAATAAAAATGTTCTAATAACATGTTTGACGTTTCTGTTACCTACTCATTAAAAAACGCAACTAAAGATTTAAGATTACATGGCGAACTTGATTTGTTATTTTTTGGTAGCAGAGATAGTCTTCAAATCCTGAAACCTTCTAATCACTCTTTCGAAAATACTTTCACTGCTTTTGATTGCGAATACCAAATGACCCCAGGATTGCTTATAAAACTAATTGCCGAACGATATGTATTCCGATTGATTTCCGATTAAATTAGTGGAAGCGACCAGCCCACACACGAGAATAAATCTGTCAATAGAGGCAAGGCGTGCGTAATTTGTTGAGCGCTGGGCGGGAATGCAGCCAATTGGTTCTCATCAAAAGGTGTTTTATATTCACCTAACCTATTAACGTCATCTTCTAAACCCCGACCTATTAAACTTGCAATGCATTGGACGCCGCATCCAAAACAAATGAAGTACAGTCGAGTTTATAAAACGGCGAGTTTATAATATGAGCATTTGCAAGGCTTCAAAAATATCTGTACACCCTAAGGACATTGACAATAAGGTGTAAGTGTTTACATATTATGCATTCAGCTGCACAGATAGGTATTTATGAACTCGACTGTACAAAGTGCAAACTGGATTACTTTTGATTCATGTCATGACATCTGACTCTCATTGATTTTAGCGCAACATAACCTAAACTTAGATCAATAACTTTGTATGTTCTATTTCTAAATGTATGCTTTCTGTTACAGGTAATATATTGAAACATTTGGAGGCCAAGACCTACAGTCAGGATACATTTGATTAAGTGCGAATCAGGTATTTTATAATCTCAAATTGTAAAGTTTATCATTGGACCAATCATATGATTTTGTTTGTAATTTGAGTGGAATACATTATTTGAGTCACATATTATCAAACGGCCAAATCCTTATCTTTTATCTTTTCTCAAACTATTATAGTTTCTGCACATGGCTTGTGCTGCCATTTTCCCTTATTGATTTTTCCATAGAGACAAGTACAAGTCTTATATCATTTTTATGACTCCCTAGACGAGTAGTAACGTCTCGCATCGCTCTGTCCATTTTGCGACGGTGCTTGGTTATGTTTTATTGGTGCTTTTTATTTTCTACACTACCTTACGTTCATGTCATCACAGTTGATTCATAAATTCATAATGGAGTGCAACTACCAACTACATAATCACAACAAAATACATAATTCTAAGGAATAGCTACTACAATAAAAATAAGATCTTTTTTTTGTACAGAAGCTAAGCCTACAGAATATAGTTTATTTCCCAATGAAGGTATTTATGTTTCGTACTCTTTTTGTACTAGGTAACAATACTTTTCTTTCAAAATAAATTACCTATCTTAAATATAGTTGTCATTCTCGGTCCGAAGCTTAGTTATATTATTTCTCTTTTGCAAAGTCATTCTTTCGGGGTTGATCAAGGGGTTATACCCTTATGCTCTGACCTGATCATAGTCACAAATATATTGAATTTGTGACTATGATTAGGGTATCTTGAGTTCTTTACATTATTCAATTACAATATTACATTACAATATCGTCGTCATACTTACTCAAACTCGTATCTACAAAAATTCAGATACGAGGTAAGACTACGATATGCTGCATTCAAGATTACAAGATTATTACAAGATTATTATTACTTGCCAGTAATAATATTGATATAATATATGCAACGCAATAATAATGATAATGATGAGTAGGAGTAAAATGGTGGAGCTGTTGTTTGTAGCACTTACTATCTTACTTACTTACGATACGATTTAGGCTAAGTAAGTCGACGATATGGTCAGTGATACAAGCACCAGCTCAATATTATGTTGCAATGGGCCTTAAGGAATATTTTAATGAACGTGCTGACGTGTATAGAATGCTCGCATGCTTTGCTGCCGGTGACGTTGTATCATAGCATATATCGTCACCCGATCTCCTGCCGGTCACGGATGGCCGCGGCCACCGCAGCCGACGTCATTGGACACCCCGCGACCCCCGCGGAAGTGCCAGTGTTCGGTTACACCGGCCCAAACCAAAGGGCTGTCTCCACCCGGCTAGATTGGCTCGTGCCTGGTTTTGTAAGCTTGCTGATTGAAATTCTGATTGGATGTACGCCTGTTGTTATACAGTTTCACTGCCCTTTTCGGGCCATTTGGTTTTTGCACGCTGGCTATAAAATACCGCGAAAACTTTAAAAACAGAATCACTATTTTGTCATGTATATGTATTTTAATAATATGTTTATAGTCTGTAAATTGTATCAGTAGCAGTAAAAGAAACCAATACAATATTTCATTTCAAAAAAGTTTAACTTATATAGGTAATAAGTACCATTAACGGAATAAGTCAAATACCTACATAATATGTAACTCTCTATCTGCCTATGACCCATAAACTATATACTTAACATCACAAAGGGAAATTTTTGTCAAAATAAAATATTAAAGTTAGTTTTGTAAATTGAAAAATAGAACAGTCCGCCTAATATCTTAAATCATAAACGCTAATCAACCCAAAAATGCGAAGGAAGTAAAAATTATCAATTTTTCTTTTCCTTCATGCATCTAGGTATCAATCTATATATGGATTCAATCGTGGTTTGTTTTCGCGTTAGCGTTCCGTCGTCGGTTATCTCAGATCGTGGCTTACCGTCGACGTTCTTAATGATTGTTGTTAGATTAATCTGTAAACTAGTCCAGCGGTTAGTTGCAGCTTGCACAACGGCGGTTCTCACGACATTGGATGGAATTACTGTTATTCTCTGCGGTGACTTCGCAAACATAGAGCGTGATCTCAGAATACACCGCCTATTAAAAGACACGGTTTTATTGCCTCGTATTTTTCTGTACCTTATCACTTTTTCAAATTATCTTCATTATTATTTTATTCTTCAAGAATTCCAGAGAGAACTACAGAGAGTTTCAAATGAGAATATTTTTTGGAAATTTCAACGCATAAATAAAATAATAATATAAATAACAACACTAATAAATTTCTCATATCAGTTAAATTTTTCCAATTAATTATAATGAAAGAAGTCCACGTTTCCCTCGAGTATTTAACCAAATAATGGTTATGTCTTCACTCCATTAGTGTTCATTTATACGAGGTTATGTATTGTCTTTATGCCCCACCAATTTGTTTATCGACGGCTAGTCTCGGACGGATAGTGTTTTCATTATGATGTAGTTTAGTACTTATTTATTTATTAAAAAAAACTTAAACTTCACTCTAACGTCAAAAAATGTGAGTCAAAAAGACAATAGCGAACAATTTTTGAAATTGAATGATGATACAAACGATAAATGTTTCGTACGAAAAAGAGCTTACTGACACAAGCATTAAATGTCAAATTCATACACATAACTAACAACACTGTTAAAACTTAATATGCAGCTGGGACATAACGAAACATCACGTTCCAAACAAGACTATGAATTTATGAAAATATGAAGAAGTGCTGCAACTGCAGCACTTTTATGGCGTAATTTTACCCAAGCTGCCGAAAAGCAGGTTGGGTATTCAGTCTTTTATTCTATATCTATGGCTCAACCAGACTACCAATTTTTAACAAAAACTGTGATCCAAATGTACTAACTTATTGAGAATTGCTCGATGCTCAACTAAAACCTTCATATTTATCAAACACTTATTTAAATTTTCACACTTTAGGTTTCACATATTATGTACTAAATCGGTGCTTAATCGTGTGAAACTTCGGAAACGTCGGAGGTTAGTTTTCAAAGTTTTACACGATTAAACCCCGTTTCATATTTGTTATCCCGTACAACAGGTTTCCCTAACAACAGACCCTGTCAGTGTGCATACGCACTGCCTATTTGGTACCTACGGTCTAGTTGCACTAACAAGCCGCATTGTTCTGTTCGTCCGGCTGATTACTCCTCGCCCAAGGCCGCCTATTGTTCCAACGGATTCTTACACGCGATCTCGACGATGCCACCGATTATATCAACGGTAGGCTAAAATGGACTAAACTCATGAGTTTTAATGTGAGGTATAGTTAGAAAGAGTAAGAGCATATAATGGTTTATTTCGAGGTCTACTGTTTAAGTGAGGTATTGCGGAGTGAAGGACTTGTTTACATTAAAGTGCTTAGCTTGACTACATTAAAGTGATTATTACGAGGTGGGTATATATTGACCACTATAAGTATACATGAACTAGTTTTAGTTTCAGAAAATCATCGTGGAAGATCTTTCCTAACCGTTTTAGTTACACGGTAAACATATTGTACCAAATGTGTTTGATAAGTTTGAAGAGATAACTAAAATCTCCTTTCTCTATAAACTTGTTGAAATACCTAGCATTCACTATTATACTTTAATGCATAATAAACGTCCATCAAACTTCAACTAGCCCATTCATTTTGTCCTCATCTGTCAGTTTGACATTTACATTTGTTAGAAAAAGGATGAAATAAAAATTTACTAATGACCTGTATTTTTTATGAATATAGTTAGTTTGCTAGTGTCGGAGGTTTTGGATGGGTTGCCAGCACTAACTTGTTTATAATGTTCATTATTATGAAACTGTTCTGGGTAATCGCGTTGTGAAGCTTAGTGGGATTAATACACTACTTATCGGCATAATCTTATATGCACAGAGTGATTTTTTGTCTGATGTATTCCTTAAAAGTTGCTCAGGAAATTACTGACCTGATTCGATTTAGCAGTCAAAGTAGTATCAAGAAGCGCGCGTTTATGATTTTATTCTTACATTATGCAGGTTTGAAGCTCATAAGAATAAATTCAGTCATTTAATCTTCATATATTTTTCATTTTTCCCTACGTTCGTTATTGCATTAGGTACTTTTATTAAAAAATAAAACATGCTAAAAGCTCGTAGTGACTAACATTAACTTCAAGATATATTTAGGACACGAAACTAGTTAGTTAGTTAATACGTAAGACTTGTTTATTTGACAAGACGTACTGAGCGTGGACGTAAATCAAGGATAAGCTAGGTCCCTCGCCTCCGCCAATAAAACAAACTAGTTGACATTGACAAATAACAAAATAAAGTTTAGCTTAGGTCTTAACTTTCCGTGTAATAGTTGGATGTACTTACATATAGTTTACTTTAGGTACTGTCTTATTTTGCACCTTACTCGTTTGTAATAAGGTGCAGAAGAAATTCGGTTTAAAGAAACTTTATTGGCTGAAGAAATTACACCTTCGATATCAGCTGTGTCGGTTCTCATTACTCATTACTTATGCTAAGTATTTTTTTGTAGAAAACTATAACTAAGCTTGTTGAATCATTTATGTAATGGGGGCTAGCGTATTGCCGCTCAAAACGCTGTGCCACTCGTGCGTGGGTCTTAGGTCAATATGAAAGAACTGAATTTAATTTCAATGAATAACAATCGCGGTAACAGAAGACAATATTATGAAAGAACTGTCAAAGCGACGTTTGTTAGCTTCCCACCAGATCCACGTTCCAAATTGAATTCCAATAATCCCAATTGAAATAGTATTTGAAACATACATTGGCAATAATTTGTCTATATTATGCCGCTTACCGTGCGTCGGACTGATTACTCATTCAAAATTAGATGAACAGTTACTTCCAAGCAATTGTTACTGTACAGCCTATAAATTACGTAGTTTTAGATGCACGCTGTCCGAATTTAGAAATAATGGTATTATAAACATTAGCATCACGCACACCGCGACGTCACCCGCCGGCCGGCCGGACGGACAGACGGACGGATCGTCTATTTGCATTCAGCGACGCGCGACCACCGGAAGTAGGGCGTGCCCCCAAACTGCTCGCTTCCGGAGGTTTATTGCGAGGTACGGCCCAACTGTAGTTTTAAAAAGTGCCTTTTACACTGTCAGTGACCGATGAACAGGACGAAATTTTAATTCTCTAAGCGCCACTTGCAGCATACACGCACGGTTAGCCGCTAACTCGAAGTTAAGCTGTCATATTCTATACAAAAAACACTTAACTCCGTGTTATGTGGCTAACCCCGGGGTGGCGCAAGTGACCCTTAGCCAGATTTTACCAACAAAAAACGAATTTTGCCGTTGGAAATATTATTTGGTACTTATTCAACTAAACTTAATGTAGACAATTTAAATTAAAAGCTATTTCAGTCCTCCGGCCGGTAAGCGCCACTTTACGCAAAACTAAATTGCCGCCTGCCAGCTCCGTCGGACAGAAAAATAGTATACAAACCTCGGCCGGTAAATGGGAAAGCCTCGGATCACATGTTAGTCGACCTCGGCTTCGCCTCGGCCGACAATTACATGGGATCCGAGACATTTCCCACTTAAACGGCCTTGGTATGTAATCTACTATTTATGTAGAAATAATAGTATCATCATCATCATCATCATTTCAGCCGAAAGACTTCCACTGCTGGACATAGGCCTCCCCTAAAGATTTCCACAATGACCGGTCCTGCGCCACCCGCATCAAGCGGACTCCTAATAGTAGGTATGTTATGAGTTAAAAAAATTAAATGTGTCTCAAAGAACACCGAAATTTATTGCCAAAGCAACATGGTTTAGATAAGTATTACATGTAATATAAATAACAAAGTCAAGCATATCTACAGCATAGTTATTTCGTTGAAACGAATATATAATTCTGTAATCAATATTTTCAATAACTAACGCTCTACGTTTTCGCTTATTTTGTATCTATTATCGACATTTGGTCTATTTTAAACGGATTCCAATTGATTTCGGGTCATTGAAATTCTTACGACGATATAGAGTTATTACCTAACTCAAAGCTGTATTCAATAAATAGCAATTTAACTATAGACAGTTTAATATTCACACTTCTAAATATTTTCTGTAAAATATAATGATTTAAGTAGTTATAATTATAACACTCGTAATTCGGTTCGTTAGAATTCTAACGACGAAATGGATGTATTACCGAACTCGAAGATGTGTCCATTAAATAGCTATTTAACTATCGATAATTGAATGTACAAACTTCAAACTATTCTCTGTAAAATACAATGAGGTAGAATTATAACACCCGTGTAATTTCGTACTCCAGGCAGTCAGCAAAATCTGTAACTAAAGCGAATTTTCGTAAAATATTGAGGTAACGTTTATTACTCGTGAATATTCTATATAATGTCGAGGATAGGATGGCGGGGCAGAATGTCAAAGTGGGGCATCAACTAGTGCCCGGTTAAGCCGCGTACACACTGTCGCCTGTTGCGCAAGATGACATCCGAGCAGATTAGCATACGGGTAGTGATGTCGCCTTCATGCGCTATGGATATCGATATCGACTTTCTGAAACATAATACGTAACTGAGGCGAGCTTAGCTTCAGAATAGTGATGTTAGTAGATCGTCGTATCGATATCGAGGTATAATGACTTGCATTATGCTATTACACATGCAATAATTTAGAGTCATCTAAACTACAGTAATGCACGAAATTAACGCTATAACTACTCACGACATTTAAGTTGTGGTAGTGAATATCTAATATTTTCGATGGCGGGTTGAATGACAAAGTGCCGCATCCACTAGTGACAAATTAATAAGCCGCGTTCCACATTACGGCAACTGTTGCCTGTTGCGTAAAATGACACACTGGCCACAGATTAGCATACAGTTAGTGTTGTCACTTTCATGCTTTTTAGTTACTGTTTTTTTATTTTATTGTATCGTACTTTACGATACAACGTCGAGATCACCTGACATCAGTATCTCAAATATCGATGTTGTTGTTGTTCTTGTTAAGTCATCCTTTGTTGTGTAAAATATAACAGTAGCAGATTTTGTTGAAAAGATTATTTCCATGATATAACCGCATTTCAGCTTTTAGGGTTACCTATGTTATTTGTTCTTATTTTAATCTATGATTAAAAATAATTAAATATGGGACTATATCTAGCCCTACTATTAAATAAGTACCTACCTAATACTTTGTTACAAATTACAGTTACAAATCACTGACTATGACGTATTTACTCAACAAAATTGCAGCAATGTATGCTTTTAATGGCATAACTGTTATATGTGGCGAGAGCGCGATTTATTGGCGTTGTGGGCCGCGTCATACTTTGTAGCAGAGAAACGCTTCGTCTGGCTGCCCTCTTTGTATAAATAAAAACATTAAGTACTTATCTTTCATTATAATTTCGATACTCGAATTTATTTTGTATGTTTTAACTGTAAAATAATAATCGCTCTCTCTCCCGTAAATTTTATCTAACGTTAGTTCGGTCAGGTAAGTTAACTTAAGTCACCAGATTATATAGGTAGCCCCACAAATTTACCAGGACTGTATGATAACTATGTATTTCCTTACTTACAAATGTCTTTATATATTTTAGCCTCCTACCCTACGGCCTCCTAGCCTAGTTGGTAGTGACACTGCCTACGAAGCAGGAGGTCCCGGGTTCGAATCCTGGTCAGGGCATTTATTTGTGTGTTTATCACGAATATTTGTTCCTGAGTTATGGATGTTTTCTATGTATTTAAGTATTTATATGTATGTGTCTATTATATATATCGTCGCCTAGTACCCACAACACAAGCCTTATTGAGCTTACCGTGGGACTAGGTCGATTTGTGTAAGATTGTCCCATAACATTTATGTATTTATTTATTATTATTATAAAGACATAATACGCTCACGTCATTAAATATAAAATCAAATAATACCTACACTCGATACATTTTCACAGCGCTAAGCACTACACTGGCTTAATATTCGAGGTCACATGCGCATGATTCACCGACGCTGCGTTATGCGCGTGCGTATATGGTGCACTATACGTGATTGTTCTACGTGATTACCATGCTGGCTCAATGAGGAAGTACGTTTTTGTATGGCACGTACCGCACTCCTGAGCTGACGTATTGCTTTTGAGACTGACCTAGTGAGATTTTACATTTGAGTTATGTCACCTGAGATTTATTTAGAGTTTTTAATTAATACCTATAAAATTTTAGAGAAAATGAGAAATTTTAATACCTATATTGTGACCTGAAATATTTGTCTAACTTCCCTATGGGTGATGGAATTTATTAAGTAGGTACCCTTCAATTTCTATATTTTTATATATAAACACACCACTTTCACACCGCACCGTTATCTCGATTCGTTATCACTTACTTATGACGATTATTAAGATGGAAACAAAGATGACTTACAAAGTTGAATATTGCAAAACAGTTACAGACAGCAAAGAATTTTGCGGTGCTCTTAGAAAAATGTAATATTCCAAATATTTGTCGTTATAAGAAGACGCGATCCAAAGTTTAATATAGTTTGTCATAGATATTTTTAGGAAATATTCCGGTCAATTTTGATGGGTTTGCGGTACATTTTGGTCGCGGCACGACGACACGGGAAGTAATAAACGCCTTGGTACGCGTCGTTCGGTATCCAAAGTACGGTCTGGCTGCGACGAATTCGTTCTCATTAAATTCCTAGACATTTGGGATCACATGTGAATTCGGTATTTGAATTCCTAATATCTAATTATCAGTTGGGTTACTCGTAAGTAGGCATGATTGTAAAAATTATTAGTGGCGTCTCTTTTGCGAAACTTTTCTAATTGTGCAAATAAACATAAAAGTATTTACTGACAAACTAAGTATTAACTAACTCTGAAAGAGTCCTCCAATGTCTTTGATTGTTTGCTCATCAATACTTACGCTCTTATTTAGAGAGGCATTATAACGCGAAATCTTTGCGGTAGGATGCGTACTAGTAAAAACATACTCAACAACTTCTCACAACTGTAACTTGTAACAATATACTCAATATACAAGTTATTAAAAATCAGTATTCGAATAATTGTAAACTGTTATTAATTTGAACGTTCCAATAAGCGGTTTTGATGCTACGATAAGTTTCGATTGACGACACGGCCTCTTTACCTGTCCTCATTCTTCAATTTGATGTACCTTAGCATTTCTATAGTTTTGTTAGAAACAAAATCAAAAGAATGACGTCCAGTAGTAGTAATCGAGCAGAATCTAGTCCGTTCCAGTGGTTTACTCGAGTATGAGACATTTTCCATTGCGACAGACACTGACGGCACATCATTCGTATCTAATTGTGGCCCTGATGACAGACTTATATGTTGATGATTATAGACAGTCTGCGATACCTGCCAAGGTCCGATATTTTTAGGATTTTGACGTAATCTTATTTAAAACTGTGTCAATTTATTGAACGGTAAATCTGCAGAGTACCTTAAGGATCTGCTTTAAGTATGTTCATGAAAATCACTGGAATGTTATTTAATCTTAAAAACGCTAAAGCTCCTAAATTTTCCCGAATTTCATGGGCACTAAGTTCTTGCCAACGGTATGTCCTAATTAAATTTTCTATACGTGCTACCTTTAATGACGAAGCATTTTACAAGCGAGTCTCATTAGTAGCTATTTTCAGTTAGCGCGAACGTTTTATTAGGCTCCAGGTACTTAACCGTCCATGCGAAATTGGTAAGTACTACTCCGAATTACCGGCGTTTCAAAGACGTCTATTTTTGATCTAGCACATTAAGTTATAATTTTGTCAGCTGTCTTTTGCATACTAATCGCGACAGTTATGTATTTGTTAACAAGTTTTGATATAATAGGTAGGTCTATGTGATATGTTGTCAAACGTCGAGGACTAGATGTACTTCCTAATTATAGTATAATTTATATTGTAGCGAGGTGGCGAGCGCTTATTACAGTTTCTCTGAATGATATATTGTCATCAACCACTCCACGCGTCTAGCATCGTTACAGTACTCACCCTAATGTTTACTAAAGAATGCTTGCCCTAAATCATCTCTCCAGCGTTTGATGTTGCTTCAACATATCATATTTATGAGATCCCAAGTAGAGGATCATAACGCTTGATTGTCTCAATAGCTTTAGTCTGCTGTTAATATTCAAATAGCTGGGAATATTCCAATTCTTAATGTCAAGCAATGCCCCTAATACAAGTAGGGGAGAGAGGGTAACAGTAGATTGCTTTTTTTTAAGCTTTGCAAATCCAAAGTTTATACAAAATAGTAAATATTCATAATATATGTACCTAATCTACAAAAACGAAAGCAATTATTAGCAAACACTGCATAAACTTACGAGTTATAGCAATAAAAAAAAATTGGGAAATTATCCCCTGCGACCCGGGGATGGGTCACTTTGGATCACCACATGGGTGACAAAGAATCACTTGAAGTTATCTATACATATAAAAGGAAAAGTCCTGACTGACTGACTCACTGATCAACGCACAGCCGAAACTACTAAACGTATGATCCTGAAATTTTCACATTACGTTAGGTGTTTAACGAAGGTAAGGAATAAGAAAGGGTTTTGAAAAAATCTTCTTCTAAGGGGGTTAAATCGGGGTTGAAAGTTTGTATGGAAGAAAGTTTTTTTTTTTAGATAGAGACTCAAAAGTTGATGTAGAGGTTTGTTATAAAAATACAAAAAAGTAATTTTAGCGTTTTGGAAAAATCAACCCCAAAAGGGGTGAAAAGTGTGTTAAAAGTTTGTATGGCGGAATCGTTTCCCTTTTAGTTATAGACTACAAACTTTGTGAAAAGAATCCTCATTAGAGTTTACAAAAAGTAATTTCAGCGATTTCGAAAATTCGACCCTTATAAGGGTGAAAAGGGTGTTGAAAGTTTGTATGGCGGAAGGTTTTCTGTTTAGCTAGAGACTTTATTTTATGTGTAAAGGTTTCTCATCAAATACAAAAAAGGTGTTTTTATCTATATAATATATAAAAAAGAAACTGACTGACTGAATGACAAACTGACTGACTGACTGACTGACATATCAACGCACAGCCCAAACCGCTGGTCCTAGAGATACCAAATTTGAAACGTAGGTTTCTTATAAAGTCTAGAGGTGCACTAAGAAAGGATTTTTCAAAATTCAATCCCCTAAGGGGGTGATTTGGAAGTCCAAAGTTTTTATGGGGAAACAAGATTAGTTGGCCTATTCCATTTGAAACTTTACAGCAGTATTTATTTGAAACTTTACAGCAGTATTTATAAAGATAAATGAGGTAGCACGTGTTTCAGGTTTTTTGAGAATTCAACCCATATAAGGGATAAGGGAAAATGGATGAAAAAGTAAAAAAAAAAACAACATGGGTATCGTTTTCTGGTTTATCGGGTCGCTGATTACAAAAACAACGACGATTTTAAAATCTATCGTGGCGATTGTGAAATACCATCTTCCCTGTTGGGGCGCGAGGGGGTCGAACTCTAAAAATATAGTTATGGGTGTCGTTTTGTTGTTTATTTCTGGTTCTATAGATTCCAAATTTAACACTTAGGTTCCTTATAAGGCGTAGGGGTGCACAAACAAAGGAGTTTTCAAAATTCACCTCCAAACGGGGAGAAATGACGGTACAAACTATGTATGGGGAAACATGATTAGTTAAACCATTTTATTAAAAACTACACAAGAGTATTTCTAAAGATAACTGAGTAAAGACGTGTATTTGATTTTTTGAGAATTAAACCCCTAAGAGGGCAAAAAGGGGTAAGAAAGTCAAAAAACATCATGATTATCGTTTTTATGGTTTATCGGGTCGCTGAAATCAAAAACAACAACCATTTTGAAATCCAATGAGGTGGACGTATGATACACCATCTTCCCTGTTGGGGTGCGATGGGGTTGAAATCTCAAAATATCAATATGAGTGTCGTTTTGTTGTTTATTTCTGTTTCTAGAATTTCAAATTTGGCACGTAGGTTTCTTATTAAGGTGTAGGGGTGCATTAAGAAAGGATTTTTCAGAATTCACCTTCTAATTGAGATAAGAAAGAAGATCCGAGAGGTTCTTTACAATGAATCTGGAGCCAAAACTGCGAGAAAAGGCCGCCATCTGAAATTTCGTCAGTTATGATCTGATCGTGATGGAAATCAGTATCTGAGAATCCGAAAGGTTCTTTCTAAGGAATCAGAAGTCAACATTGATCGTAATATGTACTCGGTTGGTACATATCAAAGGATTCAAGAGGTTCTGTATAACGAATCAAAGCCGCCAACTTGATTTTGAAATTACGTTACGGTTGAACATTTATTTTGTACGCGGGCGAAGCTGCGGGAAATAGCTAGGATTTTTTAGAATTCTCCTCCTAAAGGGGTGAAGTGGGATTTGATTGTATATCGGAAACAAGATTTATTAGACTATTTTATTCACAGAAGTATTCCTAACGAGAAATGAGTAAATAGGAGTACGAAATGGGGTGAAAAAGTTAACATGGGAAATATATACAGTAAGTGTAACTTACCTAACGACCTACCTCTGGCTACCTTAAATCTAAAATAGGTCCTTGATCAGAATTTCGAAAAGGGGCTCCATCTTGAATTTATTGAGTTTTAATCCGACCTTGATAATAATCGGTATTTGGGGATCCGAGAGATTCCTCAGTAATGAATCTGTAGTAAAAACTGCGAGATCCGGCCGCCATCTTGAATTATTTCGATTTTGATCCGATTGTGTTAAAATCGATTTCCGAGAGGTTCTCTTTATGAATAATCTGAAGTTAAAACTGAGACAAACGGCCATCGTCTAGAATTTCTTCAGTTATGATCTGATCGTGATGAAAATCGATATCCGAGGATCCGAAAGGTTCTTTCTAACGAACCACCAACGCCACCATTAACGGCCACCATCTTGAATTTATAGAGTTAAGTTCGTGATAAAGTTCGGTAGGCACATATAATGGGTTCGAGAGGTTCTTTATAACTAATCAGAGGTCAAAATTTAGAAACAGCCGCCAACTTGAATTTTTCAGTTTGATCACTTTTGCGACAACCATCCATTCCATTTAATTTAAATCCGTTCAGCCAACCGCAAGATAATAGCGGACAAACATATATATGTAGGTACATACAAATATACGGGCCCAACTAAGAACCTCCTTATTTGTAGACGGTTGAAAATTACGTTTAGTACGCGGGCGAAGCCGCGGGTAAAAGCTAGTGTCTAATAAAAGGCATCATTTTTACAATATTACTCATTTGTTTGTACTACGAGATAGCCTATTATGACATAATAAAAAAAACTAAATATTAACAATAATTACTGTTATTATTATTATTATTATTTATTTCAAAAATTTAACACAGCATTACAGTTTAATACCAATGCACTGTGAAAATCATAAATTATACATAAAAAAATTATATAGGTATATATATAACACAAAAGAGAAACAATAACAAACAAAAATCACTTAGTTCTAGGCGACGCAATAGCGTGGCTCCGTTGCGTCGTCTGAACCAGCTGCATGGGATTCGGCAGGTTGCCCCGGAACCGCCGAAACACGACGCCCTTCGGCCAGAAGTCTGCGCTCGCGATGGTGTCCTGCAGCGGCCGCGGTACGCGCACCACAAACGAGCTGAAGTGCACGTAGTGGCGCGACTGCAGCTGCTGCATCCTCAGCGTATAGCCAGTCTTCCGGTGGACATACTCCACCACGTCGTTAGCCACGGCGGAGTAGTGCAAGCGCGACACGTAGAGCGCTCTACTCGGCGTGGCGACCCGTAGACCTGAATTAACAGGCTGTTAAGTTACCAAAAAATATTGTACCTCCGAGCTTAATATTACACTGGAGTCTTTAACCTAAACTTGACCTAATCGACATTCTTTTAAGTAGGCAACAGTCTTGAACTTTTAGATTCCATATTATACACTGTTCTCTTTAACTGACACTGAATCTAATAACTTTTTTTCTGTCAAATACTTTTCTTCTAAACAATCCAAGACTGAATCATCTTCAGTCCACTATAACCCAAATTGAAATAATTCATATACCGTATCATATAGGCCGTTATGACAGAAAAAAAATACCAAAAAAAAAAAACTACCCACACCCAAGCCAAAATTACATTACCTACCCACAACAGGTTTACTAAATATCAAGTTCAAAATACAAAGGTAGCCTTTGTATTTATAAATTATTTGGAAGTACTGCAAATCCCTAAATTACGAAAAAATTACTTTCGTACTTACCAACCGACCTGAGTGTGATAGAATGTGGTACAGCTCTGACAGTGCGGCATTGACTAGTACGTAGGAAGGAGGTATAAATGAGTAGTAGTAACGCGTTTTTTTTGTGTGCGTAAAGCATCACACCTAAGAGATATAGCGAATAATCCACTGTAACCCGTGATCCACTGTTACCCACTCTCCCCTACCGGTACCTTGAGTGTCTGTAGAATGATAATCGCGCAGTCGCTATCGACTCGTGGCTACGTAAAACTCATGGTAAGCACAATGTTCGACCAATTTCGCTAATGCGCCGTCGATGCCAACTTTATCTTCGTAAATTATTTAAACTATCGCATTCTCTGAAATGTATCTACCGTGCATAAATCACACTTTCTAGCCTATGTGTTTTCAAACTTTTACAAATACCTGACAAGTAAAAAAGATTGACACGAAATTTTTTATTTAAAATAAAGTGCCACAAAAATTTCAGTGTTTCATAAATTGATAGCACGTCGTTTGTAGATGATGGGGTCGAGACAGAGATAATAAATCGTTTCTTGTTGTAATTTCGTACCTTTTAAATCAGTTTTAGAAATGTTATGTGTTGGCGAGTGGACAGGGGTAAAATAGTGGCGTCCTGTAGCCCGGGCAGTGGAGTATGTCTACGGTATCTCCTGCCTGCCTTAAATGGAGTCTTCGGGGTTGCAAACGGTAGCAAATTAGGGACTTCTACCGTCCTAAACAAAAAGTAGGACCTACAGAGATGTGACGCAAGGGAGGCACTGGTGCGTTCCACTGGGTGACCCTGATTGCGTCGAAGAGGACAAACGGGGGGTTTTTAGTCGACGAGAGTCCGACATACCTTCTGCCGGCTTTCCTTGCAGTGCAGACGTATACCTATGTAATGGATTTTCCTCCCATTAAAAAAGGGGGTAAAAAAGTGATGTCCTTGATTAAAGTTACCGCTACGTCGAACCGTCGACTCGTCGCCGGGGTCAGGAGCGCGACAAACTTTTTGGTTTCATCGCCATTGATATTTATTGCCCGTTTATTGGATACGGCGCGATGAAATGTTTCCGTGGCAATTATTCTTCTGAGTTTGCTTTCAGATCTCACAGTTGCAAGCGGTACAATATCTAATAAGATTTATTCTACTCCAGCACTTCTATCTGTCAATTGGATGACTGATAGGGGTATTAAAAAAATATACATTATAAAGTTGTCTATGGTAATCCATAAGAACACTGGTCCTATGGATTTTCATGCAAGCACTATTGTTTTTTAATTTCTTTAGTGGGAATACGACATCTTCCACGTTCTGCCAACTTTTGAGATTTTGCTTTTTTCGCTATTTTAGCTGTCGTAGAAAAACTAGCAACAGCTCATAGTTGGTTCTTTAAACTCTTATTATGTCACTACTATTTTTACTCCACTTCGATCTGTCAAGTAGATAACTAGGGTTGATCAACAATTTCTTGTCACTAGTTGCTATGGTTACGGTTTCCTGGGTCTCATTTAAAATCGCGGTTTTGTGGCATTCAAATTCACAAAACATTACTTTTTTTGGTAGTTATATCTATCTACCAAGTAGGTATGTCAGTAGAACATACTACAACGGTTCTTCTCAAACTATGCTGCATTTGTCCCCTGGCTGACGGGACAGAATAACAACAAGAAATAGTAACCGAAATACAAAGAAATAGAAATAGTAGTTGGAACCGGCATACGATTTTGTTCCGGTCACCGTGGAAACTGCTGGGCCATGGTGTGCGGAAGCCAAGAGGTTTGTTAAAGACCTGGGGCGGCGGTTGCGCGACAGAGGTGGACATCCCCGATCCGGCTCCTACCTTGTTCAACAAATATCGCTTGCCATCCAGCGCGGCAATGCCGCGAGCATATTTGGCACTTTTGGGCAGGGTGAGAGCCGGACCGAGGTATAGTTAGTCTAATTTAGCTGTTATTTAGTGTATTGTAGTTTAAGTTTTTTTATAAGGCTTAGAATTCATTTGTAATTTTTATTGTAAGACCTATTATGTACCTGTGTTAACATTTAGGTTAAAATCTCGATCTCACCAAAACTGAATTGCTGTGGATGAAATGACATGAACAGATAAATGAGACATTTTCTGATATATCTTATAGAAATAGTTGATTCACCCACTAACAGCGACATTAAAAAAGTATACATTATAACGTTGTCTATTTGTATTCCATAAAAACATCGCTCAGCGATGCTCTTGTGGATGTTCATACTATATTATATATACAGTTGATTTTTTTAAATTTCTCTAGTTTTTTTCTACGTCATGCATGACGTATGCCAACTAGAGAAAAAAAAAACATAAAAGAATCACGACATAATGTCGTATGCCACTATGCCACCATTCAAGATTTCGCTTTTTTCGCTATTTTTGCTTTCGTAGAAAAACTAGTGTATGCAACAGCTCATAAGTGGTTCTAAATATTCTTTGGTCTATTATAACAAAACTCGAATACGTCTCGTTTTGAAACAGCGACACTTGAATTTTAAGAATCCATATTATATAACTGACCGCATAAAACTAAGTACTATAATAAAATGAGACTGTGGCCTTTTAAGACCTGAGATATTTTTCTTAATTTGAAATTAGAACTCTTAGTTACTCTATAGAAGTTCAAATTAAATTGTGGAAATATGTAGGTACAAACATTTGTACACGGGGACTTAGGAGGATAAAGATATTTCAATTATAATTCAAATGTTGTAAATTACCGTGAACCGGATGTGTAGCAATTTGAAAAAGATTTTCTTACAATCGCAAGTTCGTAACCATCCTCGTTATGGTGAAACTTACAGGTAGGTATGAATTGTTGTAAAAATAGTTGTAAATTGTTGTAAAAGTTTTTTGTAGCATCATACTCCCATTAGCGTCATTCGGACGCTGGCCATCCGTTGCGGCGTGTAAACACGCCGACGTGCCGCTGACACGTGCTGGCCCTGCATTTTTATGGCATACTAAGCTCTAGTCATCATTCGACTGGTTTGAACCAGCGTAATTGTAACTTCAAGATCGGTATGAACTATACGTGATGCGCGTTCCCGCTCGATAGCAGTTTTCTACGGGCAAATGCTCGCCTGCACTCTGAAAAGCGCGAGAATAATACCGTGAATGGGCTCGCACGCTCTCAATAAAACGACACATGTATGTTAGAACTCCTTTGGCACTTACATCGTATTGAAATGGCAAACAAGCATTGCAGTTTTGTGCACTGCGCAGTGATTTATTAGTTGTATAGTTGTAGGTACCTATATATTCATCGTTCCGTGTAAATGACGTTACACATTTTTTTAAATCGGATTTATTGCGTGTGAAATAAATCTTCTAATCAAATGCCGTGCGTACGGATCACCATGATGAATTGTTTTTCGTAACTAAAATTTTGATTGACCAAAATTTATCCAATAACTCTTTTTTGTACAACAACTGAAAGAGAGGGACGAGAACTACTGTCTAATACTGTCTTAGAATTGAAGTCGTTGGTCAGCACGAGACTTCACTCTATAGAAACTATTGTTTTTTTAATTTGTGTAAGAATGTCCTGTAATGTAATATTTATTTATTAATATTTTTTGCAAGTCAAAATAAAGCCTGTAATAGGATTTCTTTAAGGTACTTATTGCTTAACTCTTATATACCTATTATTAGAACGTTTCAAACCCGTAAGTTTAAAATAGTTAAAAACAAAGCAGTAATTACGTAATGTAGTCAAGAGTTGTCAAAGGCTTTCAGGGTCGGCACTCGCGACCGCTTTTCAATACGTATCCCTTGCACAGCCCTAGATTGATTATATCGTCCTTTCCGACGCTGTCACCTTTTACCCCGACCGCCCCTTTTTTGCGTATCACCGTCAGAGTAGAAAGGGCCCGATTTCAATGGTTACACGGAACGGAACATTTATCATGCCGGTAATGAATTATCGGAAAATTTCCAATAAGCCCGCCCGAAACGCGATGGATTTGTGGACGGATTGAATGAGAATAACTTTTGCGGTGATGTATTGTTTTCATTTAAGCCCTTTTATTAAGTACATATTCCGTGTTTACAGTCAATGAAGTTCTTTTGATCCTCGATTATAATTAAAAAGATAAGTTAGTTTTTTGGATTAATTGGTTTTTTTATTGCTATAAACTTTAAAATGATAGTAATAATGACTCTTGCTTTTAAGTATAAATATATATATATATATATAATGGAACTATCATACACACATCGTCTTTTTCCCGCAGAAGACTTAATATTGTGTTGTGGGTACTAAACGACGATATATTGTAGTATATAGATAAATACCTTCTGTGTCACAATTCGGAAATAAATATTCGGTATTTATAGACACACTAATTGGCGTATACTAAGGAGGCTGTTGAGTCTTAGGTTCTGTAGCGCTTTGGTTGGTTTCCTCGCAATTGTGCTTCCCTTTATGTGCTGCGTAATATGAAAGCGCCAATAGCATTCAGTCTGTTTGATAATATGCTTGGGGATAGTGAGCCTCCTGTGTGTATAATATCCATTTATTACTTTTAATTTATGATGCAATATTAGTTTTTGTCTTAAAATCAGTGATTTATTTTTGTGCGGGTTATTTAATATTTACTTACATTTTTAGACTCTCTGTGATAGCTATATACTCATACCCACATACACATAGATATGAGTATAGGTGGCTGCTACTAGTATGGCCGACTGACTATCTATTATCCAGTAAGTAGTTATATGAATTTTAAGTTAATATAGAATTAAAAACTAACTGCTTAAGTTAATTAAGCAAAACAACTCTTACAAATGTATGGACTTCGTTATCTGAAATAAATAGATTTTATGTTATTTAATATTTATTTATTATTTAACTTTATATAGGTCGTAATATATGATTTCTATTTACACTATTTCAAAGGGCAACTTAATTAATAACTAGTTCTATGCAAAGAACTTGGCTTAGATATAACTTAATAATTAATGGCCTTTGTTTTATAACAGCCATTACGAGATTTTATAGGATTCATCTCATTTCTCATTAAAATTTGGGGAAACTTCATTATTATGCAATCTGACACGATAATGCTCATACCATCGCAAAAATGACACACAAAGCTGTGTTGAAATCCCGATTTCGATTTCAGCCCAAATCCACATGTAAACTTCAACTGAAGACTTTCAATTCTTTAAAGAGGTCGGAAATGTACGCGTCATCACCTTCTGAAGGATGCTGGAGAGGATCAACAAAATATAGGAACATGATTTACCTACGCTGCCCGTGTTTGAAAAAAATTGCGCCTAAAGACGTTGATACAGCAGAAATGAAAACGTTTATAATATCTTTAGAAATGTCATCTGAAATAAGTATTTAAGTGTCCCCAAATTTTAATCAGAAATGAGATGAATTCATGTAAGGAATACACATAAAAACTTCAGGTTGACGAATGGCGTACTTTAAAGTTGTGTCTTCGATGATTGTTTAATAATCCTTTGTAACTTGTAATGTTGAGATTTTTATTACTGAGTGCCTCATGTTAGAACATGTTTTTACGACACCAATTTTTTGAGTTACAAACGTTTTGGAAATTTGACTCATATCTTCAATAAGGACATACCAACATATCAATTTACTTTACATACTCGTATCAGATTTCCCTACCCGTTACCAAGTTGACCTGTATAATAAAATCAGCATACAATTTTTCCCAGCCCTACTCACCGGGGACCTTGGTCACTTTTTCTTTAGTATATGACATCTCTTTCAATTTATAAAATCAGCATACCTAAATTATTCACATTATTTAATACCCACTATTCTGGAATGTAATATGTATACCTGGTACTTTGAGGTATTAAAAACATGTAAACAAATAACCACGTGACATGACAAATTGAGATGATTGATACAAAATTTTGTAACCTCATTGGTCAAATAAATACCTAAAAGTAACCTTACGCTGATTAAGTTACGGGAATGTTACTTTGGTTTAAATTCTCTTAACCCATCTTATTTACGTTGACTCCGTGTAGGATATCCTTAACGCACTGGCTAGTCGTCGAGAGTAGGTACTTTATTCTGAGTTTAATTTGCAAACGCAACCCACGGCCTCATGTGGGTGAACAAACTTTTATCTTTCAAATTCGGTCCTTCCCACTCTGAGTTGTAATTGACTTTTCTATTTGTAAACGACTCTGGCTCTTAATTACGCAAAACCAATTTCCGCCGCCACATAACCAACGCTGAAATATGAAAAAAGGGCAGGAAAAACATTTGCCTTTTGAATTTGAACTGTGCAGAGTCGAGGACAGTGGAGGTCTCGTTCAATAAATACGACGTTTAGCAAAATTCTGTGTGTGGCATTTTGTGCGCGAATCTTTGATCTCGTTATGAACTAGTGAAATATTTTTGGAGTTTTTTTATTTATTGCTATCCCTAAAAATAATTCTACTAGCTATAATTACTATTTAAAACGAGATATTTACCATGTATATTTGTTTATGAGAGCTCCCGATATTTCGGCATTGTTACTTTTATTGTCCTTAAATTCCTAATTCAGCAGTTGTGTTGACTTGTAGCAATTTTCATATTTCTCTTACACACAGGACAGGTTTAGGACAAATCTTTAGATATCTAGATATCTAAAGATTTGTCCTATGCCTGTCTTGTTTATATCTGTGTCAAGCTTAAGCCGATCGAAATAACTGTCCAACACAATATACAGGCTGATACGTTCTAGCTATAGCTAGGTAAACATAGATAGGTTTCATAGACGAACTAGGGTGGTTAGAGTAGTGCTACCTCGCTATCACGCAAAATAGGCACAATGGATGTCGATTTGCGGAAAAAGCCCAGGAAAACTAACTAACTAACTAGGTAAACATAGTACGTCGTGTCATCCGGCGCGACAAAGCGCCAAGCGGGTCAAAGGGTAAGGGAGCGCATTGTTAACCCGCTACCTTACTGGAGGGCTTTCCACGACGCCCGCACAGTTTGCAAGCCGTGTAACTAACACGGCTAGTGATGGCTGTGGAGATTCTGATTTAATCCTATTTACACGATGCTTGTAACGCAGGTATATACACCGGCGGGTAGAGGTTTAACTTGACAAAACTGGACTGGATATATATTAGGAACTATTTTTCTTTTGTTTGGTAGAAGTAAAATTAATGCACTGACGTGAAATTAGGTGGACTATACGTATGTTTGACGGAGATGTCAAATTTATGTATGATATTATGGGCAGACGGTGTTACTATTTAAAAAAAAAACATAGTGTAATTATTCTAGCAAATAGATTGCTGTTTTGATCATCTTATTTTGGTAAAAAAAGTATTTACTTTTTCTTAAATACCTATTTTCCTGCACGTTATTATGATTTAAAAAAGCTGTAGCTACACTAATACCGATAATACCTAAAGCAACAGAAATTTGAGAAAATCACTAAGTTAAGAGCGGTTGACTTGGTAACCCTCCAGGTACTTATCGTTTAAAGTCTACGAGCGAGGGTGTACTTTCAAGGAGCGCTATTTTTCACCTTATCAAAAATACTCCCTCTCTTCCTGTTCCCAATAAAAGGGTCGAAAAGGGAGCATGCCCTGGAACTTTCTTGTTAAAGAATTGATGAGTTGAAAGATATGAGTAAGACTGTTTCAGAAAGGGTTCTTATAACGGAAAAGCGTACCGTTTGCTAGCGTAAGGGCAGCAGAAAATCTGAAGAAAAATTGGAGACAATCTCACACAAATCAACCTAGCCCCAAACTAAGCGACGATATACATACTTATGTAGATAAATACATACATTACATAAAAAACGTCAATACCTCAGGAACAAATATTCGTGATAAACACTCAAATAAATGCCCTTACCAGGATTCGAGCCCGGGACCTCCAGCTTAGCCTAGTTGGTAGTGACCCGGGTCACTACCAACTAGGCTACGGAGGCCGTTAATTGTTTAGGTCCGTGTTATTACTTACGTATTAAATTTGCTTTCAGTTCCCCATCTATTCAAGGTTTTACGGTTCGGTTCTAATATATTACTTCACTGTGAAATAGATTTAGGACTGAACGTCTTCATGAGCATAAAGCAGCAACATTTTAATGATTTAAATGCCTATTAAATATGTGTAATGCCTCGATGTCAGTGCTTGTAACTAGTTTAACGGCGGTTTACCTTTTGGCATTCGTAACTAGCGGTTTAAAATAATAAAAATAACAAAACGAGTTATCATATTAGGTTTTTAAATTCATAAAAACTTATACTACTCAGTGATTATTACTATTGGTAGACAATTAAATAGACTAGATTATAATGCATAATAGAAAAACAAAAGCTTAATGTAGTTTGTGATTGTATATAATGAAAGGTTATATTATTTACAATTACATACACTGCTTTATATTATATGTATACACACATATCATGAACTCTCCATGATGCGTGCAAATCGCATATTTGACCGCCATTACGACTTTCATGAATGAAATCTTTTCTGACATTCAAGTTTTGACATTTATATTTTTAAAATTCAGAGACAAACTAGAGTTGGCCCCAATTTGCATATCGTTCGATATCAAACAACTTCCGACTTACGTGCGACATGTTTTGCAATTGACACTTCGTTTAGAACTAAACGTCATCTCGACTGATATTAGGATACGTATAGAGGTCAAATCAAATTTTCTTGTTTGTCAGAGATGTTCGAAAATTGAAACAAAATAATGTTATCGTATTTGATAATATTATTTAGCTATAATAACATTTTCACAGATAATACATTTGTTGTAAGGTGTATTCGGGTAATTCCGAATTTCGGATAATTCTGACCTATATTTCCAGTTCCAGTTCATTTTCGGAATTATATGCGGTATTTGATATATAAAATAAATTTTATCATACTTAGTTCATTTAGGATAATATGAATTAGTTTTCTTATAACAACGCTTAAGAAATTGTTTTGCACGATTTTTACTTAAGCAACTCGTTCATTTCGCTCCAGGACTAAAGAGCGTGCTCAACAGAAAGACGTCTAAGAGCTGCGAACGTCTTGTCATACTGTACTTTCTTAAGGCAGGTTTCAATTTAAACTTACGCGCAGTCGAGTAAAGTAGAATTCTCGCGGAGGAGGCTGAATTCAAGCGGCATCTTGACTTGGTGAAATTAATCCATCTCCACTCACAATGGGCCGCAGGACACGAATTGCGAAACGGTAGTATGAAGAAAATATGCGTTGGAATGTGGAATTTGTCTATCGGCAATTTATGGTTAGATACCTACACAAGACTGAACATATTCACACTGGACTTCAGAAATTTATGAAAAGAACATTAGGTAGGTAAATACTAGGTAATCAATTTAGATTTATTCTGTGCACTCTAGTATCAATCACCAGCACCAGGGCGCTGCGATAGTATCTCGTGATCGATAGACACCTGTCCTTTTCCAATTGTTCGGATAAGACAATGACAGTTGTCTTGCTCGACCGTGAGATAGGTACCTAATGATCTTTTCATAAAATTGATGAAGTCCAGTGTGCTTACCATGAGTTGAATTTGGTTGCAACTGCGGAATTCGACAGTATGTCCGTCTCCCTCCTGCCAGAGTAGTGATAGGAGCGAGACGGACTTACTTTCGAATGCCGCAGTCGCAATCGAATGCAACTCATAGTACGCACACGGTGTGAATTTGTGTAGGTATCTAACTATTATGTAGGTATCTAACTATTATGTAGGTATCTAACTATTATCAAGCTGAACTAATGTGTTTTCACGAGTTACGAGTATTAGGTAGGTACTATTATACTGCGTTATTTTAGGAGCTCATAATTTGACGCCGGAAAGCAAACACGTAGGTAAGCAATAGTAGATTACGTACCGAGGCCTGTAAAGTAAGAAATGTCTCAGATCTCGTGTAATTGTCGGCCGAAGCGAAGCTGAGGTCGACAAACATGTGATCTGAGGGTTTCTTATTTACTGGCCAAGGTCAGTACACAATTTTTCTGCTCGACGCAGTCGGCAAGCGGCGCATTTGTTTAGCGTAGCGGCCTGCAAGTGGCTACTTTCCGGCCGGAAGGCAGAAAAAGGATTTTATCAATTGTTCATAAAATTCATTTCTAAACGAATCTCTGTGGCATAATCTGATACCTTTTACTAAAACAAACCCATATGTTTGTTTTTCATTAACTAAACGTACTAGGACTAGGACGATGTGAATATTATTTTTGTGTAACCCGATTTCTGGCAGATTTTGGATTGGACTTTTCCAATATTTATACTACCTGCCTATTGCAATCCGCTTTCAAAATTGGCTGGCGTGTTTGCTTAGGTAGTATGTTTGTATGTGTTTAGAAAATATTTTTATAGTTTCGATCCGAAAATTCTATCTATTTATATTAGAAAGAAAGAAATTATTTATTTGGTTTTAAAACATTGTAAGGTTCAGGATAAACAAGTTGCATATAAATACACCAAAAGGGATGTCACTCAGCATGAGCCGTGACACACCTAAGTGTACCACGACACTGGTTTTCAGGGCACCCACAAAATCATATATTTATTATATTATAATCATATAATTATTATGGGACAATTTTACACAAATACTTAGAATGAGACAGTTTAAGACGGATGAATCGTGTATTTGAACACATTTTCATTCGTTTCGAGCTTTTATTCAACCCTCTGATCAAGAGTGGTCTAAACGGCTCGAAACGCATGGGTTAACTAATGAACACGGGTACCACGTACCACGGATTTTTGCTATATTTGAGCTCCCGATATTACGGCGATGTTACAACCGCCATGTTCACGAGAAAAGTTGTAGGCGTCCATAGGCTACGGTGACCGCTCTCCACCAGGCGGACAGTATGCTTGATTGCCATCGTCGTGGTATAAAAAAAACTGAGGGTGGTAAGAACACGGGTGTTCATTAGATATAATGTCAAAAAACCGCGATAGTTACAAAAATGAATGGAACTATGGTCAAAATACGCGATTAATCCGTAAAAGTGTTTCATTTCAATAAATACTAAATGCAGTAAAGAAAAAAAAAATTAAAAGTAAATTATATATATTAAACGTTAATTCCGAGAATACCTGTGTGCTATGCTAACGTGAAATGTATTAAAGTCTGTCCTCAGAGGCGTCGTTTTCTATTCGCCTACATCAATTATTTAGACCTTTAGTTACGCGTCGCGATATTAATTTCTTTGCTTATTCAATATTAGATGAGAACTTAGATATAAACTCCTCTGTTAACCGACGGAAGACTTGTCACCGTGTGGTTTTAGAGAGCTATTAATGTTACTAAGTATACATTTTGGCTGCTATAAACTTCAGTAATCGTCTAATATTGGACAGCTTGTAACTTTAGAGATTTTGGTTCTTTTGGAAATATTTTGCATAACGTCATTATGGTTAGTTAAGCTCACAATTAAAATGCAACAAAATATTGATACCTACACGCTAATTGTACACACAAATTACAATCGTTTATCTTGTGGGATTTATATGTCTAGATATTTTTTTTGTCGTTTGAAATTGCTTGTAATAAGTTTCTACGTATTAAGTACCATTTGGTTTTAGCGAAATAACACTTATAGGTGAGTAACAACCGGGCCGTACATTTTGTAGAAAAACAGCCCCACGTAAATAATTTTTGGAAGACACAAATGTTGGAATGTTTAAGAAAATATTGCTGTAAATAAAATAAACTAATTTATAATTTTATTTGTTTTTAATTATTTACCTACTTCCTGATGAAATGTTTGTAGGATTTTGTATTACTATCTATCAATTAGTATCCTGTATCCTATCAAGTAGTATAGTATTATGAATAGAAGTTTTGGGTTAAGAAACGTGACGAGGATGTACCTAATACTCTAAATGCGAAGTTGTTTTAAACACGACTCATCTTTAATAAAACAACTTGTGAGTAATTAATTATTAAATGCGTTGTTTAAATGCATTAAAACGATAATTACAAGCATTTTATTCTATGGTAAAAGAGAAGGCGCCGCATTCCATACCGCAAAGTTTGATTAGCGCAAGCTTTGTGCTAGTGCTACAACAAAAGATTATATAATTAAGAAGTAATAAACTTTGAGGCAAGATTCCATTAACCCAATCAGATAAACCACCGTCTTGTAATTTTAAGTTTACTCACAAGAGCGGAAGGAAACTGTTTTGCCCGCAGAGGACTGCACTAAATTTCAATCTCGAAACTTATTTGACGGTTAGTACCGCCTCGAAATCCTTTCAAACTTATTGAAGCAACTCCAGGGAACTATTCCTGTAGCTCCCAACTTCCAGAATTAATGCTATATACCTATTTATACATTTAGCGAAACTTCGTTAGTCCACGTAGCTAAGTACAATCAGATTGTAAGAATAACGCGAATTGCAATTCAGAACGACGCCTGGCGGTTGCAAAAGTTCACCCGATGCTATGAAAATATACACAGATATTAAATATTGCTATTATTTTTTGTACAGGCGTTAGTGGCAAACACGTAGCGTACCGCTCCGGTTGTTAAATTAAAACTTTTTATTTTTCTTTAAAGTACGCTTTGAATACAGATTATGTTTACTGTATAAGCGGTGATCTTTCTATGGTAACAGAGTTCGGTTTACGGTCGGATTGTACCTAAATATTTATAGGGTGGTTAACGGTTCGCAAGCAAAATAGCGTCTCGTGAAGTATTTAAGTAATTTTCCGCACTTTCCGGCTCCTAATCAGCTAGTGCTCGGCGGCGGGTGCTTTCCCTAATTTTCGCGACACCCTATTAACCAGGAGCGAGTTATTGCTCACTCCGGAGGGATCACGGCCGTTGCCGAGGCGACGTGCGCCTGTGTGCGTTCAGCTCGCAATTTGACGTGTGTACGTATTGGGAAAGTTGTGTTGTAGTCTGTGGTTATCTAGTTTCTTGTGGATTCTTATCTATCGGATTTTCGTGTAGCGCGCCCGAGGGGATTTGGTAGCTTAGCAAACAAACTTGGTGCACGAGTAAACGGAATACGAAATCTTCTATATAATCTAATAGATTTTAGATAACAAAACTGACGACCAAAGCATTTTGTTTATAACCAGTATTATCGTTAGGTAATCTTCTCGTAATTGGTATGAAACTTAGGTGAATGTATTCTTTATTACTTAGTCACCTGCAATAGCATCTTAAGACTTACGCCGGCTATATACGTCCGGGCATGTCAGCTGGATCTGCCAATCAATATATTGTAGACTTGTCCGGCGGATGGATGCCCGGCGGACACACCCGCTATGCAGATCCAACCGACTTCCCTAATGTATATGACCGGCTTTTGGGCGTAAAAACACTCTTATTTCAGAACATATAAGATTGTTTTTACTTAAATATTTTCGCACGGTTCGTCGTGACATTGCGGTGTAATGACTGGTGACTATCTATTTGTATTATGTCTTATATGTCGTCTACGTCCTATATAAAAAGGAACTTGTAAAATAGCTCTGCGACAATTTCTTCAATCAACAACTGTGTACAGTTATATTTAACTATTTGTTAAAATCCAATTACGAGCGTGCTATAATGTGTATATTACCGCATTGATTCCGCACGATTGCTGATGACTACAAACACTTTGGCTGCATCAACACGCCCGGGTCTCTTCTCATTCCCAATGGTGTGCAAGCGCGGGTTATTCCAGTTCATGCTAATAAATAAATAAACCAATACAGTGAAATATTTTTTTCACAACAAAAGGTTTTTTAAAACCTATCTATTTGGCGTTTTTTCAGAGTACCTACTCATTTATTCACAAAAAGATACAAACAGGGAAATGATACAAAAACATAGCTATCACTCAAGCAACAAGACTAGGACGTTATTATGGAGCAGGTCATCCCGATCTCTCTCCATTGAAATAGTACATTACCTAACTAGTGCGGTAAAACAAAGAAAGGCCGAGATCGCTTTTTTCTTTCTGTTTTTTCCTATTAAGAATAAGATACTGATTATGCCCATAAACGGATCACCAGTGTTTTTGTTACATTCTGTATTATGCACCTTAGAGATCCTGAACCACATGCAATGCTGGCCGTATTTGTAATGGTACTTCTGAACTCTCGTACTCTGGCTCGGTAATTTATTGGAATGACACTCCCTATTACAGCTGTACCGCCATTAATTACTTGCACCTATTATATACGTTTAACTCGACGCTACAGAAACCATTACATGCATATGTGATTTAATTAATAATTTGAATTAAATGTAATATCATTTGTAAGCGAGACTAATCTGCAAAGTATTCCTATACACGGTGCCCGTGAGCATTGCGAGAGATTTTAACAGCGTATGCCTGAGGCTAAAAGAAACAAAAAATTTCATATTAAGTGCATTGGATTAGGGCTAGTTTCTAAGATAATTGCAATTTTTATTTAAACATAATTTTACCGCAACTCGGTAAATAACGCGTTTTGGAATGTGATAATGCTACTATGTGGTCTAGTCTAGACATGATTTTTGACAGACTTCAAAGTGTCAGTGTGATGTCTTGTCTTTGCAAAACTCAACCAAAAAAAAAAATTTTGTATTTTAACTGTACCTTTTCTAAATGAAATTTACTTACCATGTATCAAAGCATATAAAAAAAGAAAAAAATTTTTTTTTTGTTTTTTTAGGTCGAAATTACCAAACATCATAATATGACATTTATTGTTTCTTTTAGCCTCCGGAATACGCTGTTAAAATCTCTCGCAATGCTCACGGGCACCGTGTACGAGTATATGTACTTTATTCGTATACAGTTTTTGAATGGCGAAAACAATTATCCTTTATTGATGAATATGTAAATGTGGTATTTTTAATTAACTTTTCATTTTGTTTCTTTCAGGTAAGCATTTGATCCCTCGAAACCCTAGTGCCGACATTTCTATGTAAGTAATTTAGTACATATGTCCCCCATAATAGGTATCATGTCATATGTTCATAATAATAAACAAAATTAAGTATATATAAGCTATTTTAATTCTTCACAGTATTTTTTATTTGCAAAATAGGTAGGTACTGCAAGTTTTAACAAGGTGTTACACAAGTAGGGAAACGTCAGATATAAACCCCTAGATATTTAAATTATAATAGTCACTACACGGGATATCTTTCAAATATCTTTGGAGTCCAGTATCACGTAGCACGTAGTGACTAAAAAAGCGTAAGTGTTATTTATTTATTATAATATGAATATGTCTCACGATAGTTCAAGTTCGACGATCTAAATAGATGTATGTTTTTTATCGTCTATCCATAAAAGAAAATGACAATATTTCACAGGGAATCAAAGGATCAAAATTGGCTAGTCCACCGGGCCATAACGCCAGCGGTCGGAAATTGGGAATGTATCGTGAGCGCCAGCGTTCTAACTTCTAAGTGACACGATCACACGATGAAACTCGGATGCGGGGATGGGCTGCAGTTTAGGGTTTTTTGACATGTTGCCATATGGTTCGTCTTGGAAATTAGGGGTGAAGAGACGATTGCCATCCAACTTGTGAACAAGTTTTTTTTAATCTTGCCATGTGGCTCTTACCTTGGTCAGGGATGTTGTAGTCCGAAGCAAAGCTGAGGTCGACAAACATGTGATCTGGTGATCGTACACTGTTTTTCTGCTTGACGCAGACGGCAAGCGGCGAATTTGTTTAGCGTAGCGGCCTGCAATTGGCTGCTTGCCGGACGGGGGACAGAAAAATAGATTAATTGTCGTGTGTAACTACAGTTTATATTTATTTAGCGTTATACAATACACAACACGTTGACATATAAGTTTTTATATTTATATTTAAAAAACGGTTAAAATTCAAGCATTTCTGTAACAATGGACGGGACATTTTTCGACTGCAAAGGACAGTTAGCGTCAGACAGAGTGATGTTGTCACCTCCACGGCTCAGACAGTATGACTCACGACTAGACAAATTCCATACAAAAAAACGCTTAACTCCGGGTTAGTGTCCTAACTCCGGTTGATGCAAGTGGCCCTTTAATATTTATGTGGAAATGAACGTTATTAACAACCGACTACCTTCTTCCTAGCGTTTTCCCGGCTTTGGCCACGGCCCGTGGAGCCTGGGGGCTTACCACGAACATCGAAATTTGGTATTGACGGGAAAACCTCTTTGTCACTCCAATATGCAAGTGTGACGGAGATGGAGATACAAATCCGCAATCGTTCGATTTTCGTGGTATAGGCCCTTTTTTTTTTTTTTTTTTTTTTTTTTTGACGGAGTGGAGAATGCCGTTACGCACCGTCCCCCGACCTCGGGTAGGTCATTTGGGGGGTGTGTAGGACTCGCCGCTCCGTGCTTCTTCTCCTAGCGAGAAGGAAGCAGAGCGACCCTACCCACTAAACTCCACTCCGGCGTTTCCCTCCTGGCCGTTGATGAGGGCACCATGGGATCGAATATTCCACCACAGTGCCCTGCGGCGGCCCCGGCTTTGAGCACGGGGCACCCGCACAAGGAGGGGGAGGTCAGAAACGCCTTGACCTCCCCCCCCGACGACGTGGGGCCGTGCAATGCGGGACCCGATCCCGCTGGCCCCATTAAGGGTCTTGGCGAATGAAGGCCATACGCCTTCGACCCCGCCGCCTGCGACGGAGCGGGAGAGCGTCTATCGCGTTTTCCCGCTCCCTTTCCGCTGCCTCCTTCTGCGACATAACCTCTTCGCAGAAGGAGGCCACCGCTTCCCAATTCCTCTCGCTGCTCAGCATCGAAGCGATGACGCTGTGCAGCGAGAGGTCCGTCAGTCCTGTCGTGCCCTCGAGGGCCGCCCTCTCTGACGCCCAGCGGGCGCACTCCGCCATGGTGTGCTGGGCAGTGTCGTCCTCCTCCCAACATTCCCAGCACCGGGGCACCGGCTCTCTGCCTATCCGGTGCAGGTAGTGCCCGAAACAACCATGTCCGGACACTACCTGCGTTAATCGGAAAGTGAGTGCCCCCTTCTTTCTGCTGACCCACTCGTCCAGCACTGGGAGGATAGCCCCGACCGTTCTTACGCCGTATGGGCTATCCTCCAGGGCCCCCCTCCAAAGTCTCATTAGGCGCTCTTGCGCCTCGCGGGCCGCCAACATACCCTCTTCGGGGTCCGGCAGTACCCCTGCCTCCCTCGCCTCCGCCCTCCACCGACGTGGTATAGGCCCTGGTGTCCGCTGTAATTACAACCGACAATGTGATAGGTAAATTTAGTCTCAAAACAAAATAACTACACAAAATATCTTAAAGAAATGGAGTGTTAAATCCAATATTAGTTCCTGAACGGAACGCTTGTTATATAACTTTGTTTTACCGTGACGTAGCGAGCAAACGGTCGTTAGGTACGTTATACGTGCGTTACGTTTCGACACAACACGTGCGTGGATTCTCGCTGCTTCCGTTTGAGCGTGGGAACCTCTGTTGAGATGTACTGGTTGGGTTGTATTGTGATATACGTAATATACGTCAGTATGGTGTAGCAGTAATATTATTTCGCTTAATATTATTAACTGAGTAATTATCAACAGTATCCATTAACCAGTATATCTCTCAAGTCCGCAAATTGCAGCATTCTCTGTCATTTAATCAATTAAATCCACACATTGCCATTCTCTTACATACAACGGAACTCCGGGATCACTTTCGGCAATTAAGCGGAAAATCCCCCCGGGAAAACAGTCTCCATGTCCATTTGCACAAGAGGCCTAAGCAAACAACGTGTGGTCACCCTGATAAGTGTACGGACCATAAATTGGCAAAATTGCGGTAACCATAAATTTATTTAAGCTTACAGTGGCACTTTTACTCCTCGTAGACGCTCTCTCTCTCTCTCTCTCTCTCTATGTCATACTAATGACTAGTTGAGTAAGTTGTCCATAACAAATCCAAGACAAATATGTTCTTACGCGTAGTTACCTAGCTATGTTTGAAAATAGAATTGAAAATGAGACGAATGAAGTTATATCAAAGAAAACCGTAACTCACATAAACATTTTGCTTCGGCGATCTAGTGGAAAATTCCCGGCAGCATTTTCCATGTCCATTCGGACAACAGTCCTAAGCAAACAGCGCGCGTTGTCACCCTGATAAGTGTGTGGGGTAATTCACGGTGACCATATATTGCAATCAGTAAAATTACTCGTCCTGGTGATATAGTTGGTGGTTACTCAGCATTCATTACTTGAGGTCGGCATTTATTTTCCCTGCGCGAATAAGATGTGTAGATTATAAGTTATCATAGATGTAATTAATAAAATATCTATATTCACTGCGTTTTATAGTCCGTTATAGTCTATAAAGTAGTATTTCGTTCAGAAAAACGGAAAGAGCGTGACCACTGCTCATTAAAATCAAACCACGTTTTATTTTCCAAGCAAGAAAACTGACAAACTTTAAAGTGTTATTTTAAACATCAAAGGCCGTGGCAGGTTAAGGGAAATCTTGTGCTTTAACAGCTTTTCGGAATGCTAGAAGATTAATTTAAAGATATGTTATAGCTTATTAACAAATTGGAGGTATCTCTATCATAGAAGTAATAATATTTTTATTTGGAAAATGTTGACACATGTATTATTGTCTTTTTATATGGAGTGTTAATCTTAACCTGTGAATAATGACATGTTACGGGTCTCGCATAAGAGTACCTACCACACAGTCCACGTCCACACATGTAAAGCATTCTTTCCATTGGAACGGAAATATTGACGAAAAACTTTTTACTTTCTCCAAAACTAAGAAACGAATACTAGTGAATGTTGAAATTTATTATAACATTTACCTACTAATAACAAAGCACATTATCAGAAAAAAAATCAGACCGAAAAACTGTCAAGACACAAGATGTTCCCTTACCCTGCCACAACTTATCTATGAATTTATGAAGTTTACTTAACACTGTCACAATATATGCTATCAAAATCTAGGAAACTTAGCATAGACGGACTCTACAACGTGCTGAAGAAGATAGAAGATCACATAAAAGGGTCAGTTTCTGATTTGGCATCGTTTGTAAAAATATTACGAGGAAACTTTGCAAGGAGGCAAATATTAAAGCATGTTCAAAACATTTTCCTCAAGCCCGACTCAAAAGAAAATCAACATAAATATAAAACGCTGAGAAAATTACAAACAACATAATAACAAAGGGAGCGCTATAAAATATGAGCTTGCAGAGATATTGCCCGTATTTCAATGGCGGAGGGAGGAAATCGCGACCTTTCCAATAAAATTCCGCGATGTATGAAATTCACTGAAATCGTTTATAAAGTAAGCTTCATTACTTCCAAGAAAGAGGTATGTGTATTCCGGGGTACCGCCGGAGTGGAAAGGAATGGATTTTAAAAGTTTATGTTTGCGTATTCATGTTTTTATGACGTCTACTTCAGAAACGGATAAAATCTGCCCTACCCACAAATATTTGAACATAAACTTTAAGACAAACAATATGCGTGACGATGGAAAAACAATTAAAATCAGTAGCATTTTGTTCCATTTTATTTCTTGTTTTTGTATCAAAATTAATATAAAAAAATTAACCTGGGCTTTTAATAAAACCATTCCGGGGAAATCTGTCTAATAAATAGCTTAGATGGCGGTGGTTAACGTTAAATCATAATATTCATAATATATTTCCGTTCAAAATTATTTAAACAATGACATTCTTAGCACGAAAGGAGGTAAGTGGTGAAATATTAAAGAGCTACGGGACCTCTTGTTTGCACGCGACTTTTTGAATATTCCTCGCGAAAAATAGGTGGCGCGGCGGGTGGCTTTCATGCAGGGTTCAAAGGTGCCGCCCCGGGCGCCGGTGACCATGCTGTTTTCGAACGCAAGATTTCATTAAAACTCCAATTAAATATCCTTTTATGACACACTAATTCACTCAATACATTGTCATTACAAGCCTTAGATCAAAGACATAACAATGTCCCCTCTGCCAAAAAAATACCTACCTACCTACCTATAAATACCTACTACTTACCTACATGGGCTGACGTGTAACGTGACGTACGAATAGCCATATTTGTAGTAGGTACTTAATACCTATTACTGAGGTTACTGTGCCGCGGACAGATGGTTGGACTGACATTCTGCCGAGCATAGCTAAATTGTAAGGCTTCTGTTTTTGCCTTTTTAGCAACGGGTACAGAGAAATCATAGTCTCATCAGATTATGTATACTTTAATGGAATTTTGTACACGACATTATCCCCAAATATCTGGTTACCCGAGCCGGTTCGTCTGACGCGTACTCGCGCGTTTACGTTCTGACTCCGCAAATATCCCTATACGTGTACACGCGAAACGTGACCCGGTGAAATATGGACTTGTTTACTTGCTCGACCTCGTATCTTTCTGCTATGTGCCATACAAAGAGGATCCTTAATTGTGAGTCATAAGGTCTATGTTTATGTGACCTCATAAAGGGTAGCTGATATGAAACGCAACGTAATACTGTTACGAGGGATCATTAGTGATTTACGTGAAACGTTTTTGATACATGCGCGGTATTGAAAGCGCAAGTGCACCGCGTGTCGTGTATGATCGGGACAGTATGTAAATATGCGTCATATTAAACATATGCTGGCGATATACGTTCGGGCATATCCGCCGGATCTACCAAACAATGTATGGGAAATTAGTCTGGCGGATGCCCGGCGGACATACCCACTATGGAGATCCGACAGATTGCCCGAACGTAATATGGCCGGCAATTGTCAGCAGTAGGTAAGTGTAAGTTTAAGTAACTGCCTCTTTAGACTAGTCTGTAGCGACCCTGGCTACGAAGTTGGATGTCCCGGGTTCGAATCCTGGCAAGGGTATTTATTTGTGTGTTTATCACGGATATTTGTAGTTCGCCTAGTACCCATAGTACAAGCTTTGCTTAGTTTGGGACTAGACCGAGCTGTGCGATATCGTCCCCAAATATTTGTTTCATTTTGTACCTACATAGTAAGAAAATGTATTGTTGCTTTGACATAGTCCTTTATTAATTAGCCTAGGGTTTCAATTGGTTGCTCCTTGTGATTTCCACGTATTTATTAACTTGGGAGTCCTGATACGCCTGTTAAAAAAAAATTGTCGAGATTTCTTTGTTTATTCAAATTGACAAAGGATACATTTGATTTGATTCAGTATAGAATAAATAAAATAGTACCTACTTTACTATCTAGTTCCAAGAGTTTTCTTTAGTTTCAAGTGTCAATATGAGAAAATTGTAATTATTCTTATAGAATTTAATTTTCATTTTGGGAATGGAATTGGCCGATTATATTTCTGTTTTTTAAACGACTTTTGTTACTAAAATTGGTTTTCATTTGGTTAGTAGAGGACATTTTTTATTTTATTTATAAATTACATTTGTAGGCTTACATCACCGTTTTCCAACCTTTTTCATAAGACGACGCGAATCCAATATTAATGGCTCCGTGTTTTTATTTAACTGGAAGCTATCAAAATGGTCCAAATATTATTTATACAAGGTGTAACTAAAATGCTGGTGAGCGGTTTAACGGCGCACAGTGTGATATATCCCCTAGCTGGGAGGCCAAACTTATTAGTGTACTGATTTTTGTTAAACCATAGTTTTAAACCTATATATAAGTAGTATTTTATCGCAACAGTAATAGTAATTTGAGTGAAATTCGTAAAATAAGAAACGTGCTCAAATTTTACTTGAAGTGTGTTAAATCATTTATAAATATATTCATATTATTGACACAAATCACTCTGACTGCGCGTTTTAATTATCGGACGTCTCTGTTTCTTCCGCGGATTCATCGTCGGAAGCCTTTTCACTATATCAAATAATACCAAATTCTTAAAAACGTATAATTTTTATCTTAAAATGTTAAGACAACATCTTAAAAAAGGTGTGATTCGATGAGCAGGGCTGGGACCGGGGACCTTGGTCACTTTTTCTGTAGTAAGTATATGACATCTCTTTCAATTTATAATTTATATATGTATAGTAGTGTGACTACTTAAAAACATGAATCAAAACGTTTATTATATTTAATAAATGATTTAATTCATGCTTTACAACTGTTAAAAAAAATATATTAATAAAGTTAGTCACTGTTAATTATTAAAAAAAAAACCATTTCATTTATAATAAAATACTGCGTTCCGGAATATAAGTATAGCCCACAGCCACAAGGCACCAGATTATTGCTTCGCAATAACAATATTTGTCACACCGCACCGTAGACGCTGCACGTGGGGTGAGGGAGGGGGTGGATCAATCCACTCACGCCAGACCCCGGGCCCAATCAACTGACGCGTCCGGGGACCCGGCGCGCACTAACCTGTATATATATACATCTCAATAATTAACGAATCTTCTCACTTTCCCGATTCTATTAATTGACATTAATTATCCTCTCGACGGACGATTGTATCCATTTTATTTTTGTACTGTAAATGCAATTGTATTCCACTTTATTATATTGTAACTTAACGTTTTACACTGCAAATATATGTCAATATTTATCAATTTATCATATTTCAAAGACAGAAGGCAGATTTTTAATTTAATGACGCCAGCATCCTAGGCACAATAATGCCTCAAGGGCTTATTTTAGATCTAAGTAGGTAGCTTGTAACTTACTGTATATATTTTGTTATTTATATCTGAAATAGTTATTTGAAATAAATTGTTGACAATAAATTTAATTGAATCGATAGAAAATAATTGCAAAAATTTGGTAATGAATTCATGCTATGTTTTTATTTTTTGCATTAGGCGTCTGCAATTATAATCACAATTTGATTATACTGTTTTTATAAACACATATGTTTAGCCCTCTATATTTTCCCTGTTTTCTCTTTTTTCATACCGTAGAGGAGCACGGAGTTTAAATAAAATAGGCAAGTCGGTGGAAGTCGCGTTTTATAGACACCCCCAGTACCGACTAAAATAACCGAGTTGTTTTAACATAACATCTAAATACTTTTTAAGTGCAAGAACTGGGGAGTGAGACTAGAGAATCTATGTCATTACCTACTTTAACCCCTTACCTCAAATTAATAGTTAGTGCAGTGGCTGTGCAACTAATTGACGTATCTTGTTCCAGGTAAACTTCACCGATGCTCTGATTAACCGGTAATGGATGAGCTGCTTACTTCTGAGTAAGCTTCATTAACACGCCAGCCTCTGAAATTCCTGTTAATTTCCCATCAGACGTGCTAAAATATAATGTATTCAGTCAAAATACCATACATGTTTATGCTCCTATTCGCTTTATTAAAATTGAGAATAACGGTACTTTTTGTCTGAACTAAACTACCATTTCTAAGTGCCGTCTCGTCAGGTTTTAGTCTTAGTAAATATGTCTTAGTTTTCGAGCAACACAGGCTTCCAACGCGTTGGAAGGGAGACGTCATAGCGACATCTTACCGTAATAGTACATTACTGCAGAGGCCGTGAAGTAAGAGATTGCAGGACGAGTTTGTGCTAGACGGCCGAGGCGTAGACGAGGCCGGATTAAACAAGTCCTGCAATCTCTCTTCCGGCCGAGGCTTGTATAGTGCTTTTCTCAAACATTGTAAGGAAATATTAAATTTAAAACAACTACTAGGTTTAAAAGGAAAAAAAGTTTAATTTGCCACCTTTTTTATTTTTTAAATATGCAATTTGAATTACCTATTCGAGCACCATGTTTAACCGCACACAAATATACATAGAAACATATAATTTGTTTTTTTTTAATGTCGCAAGTATCTAGTGGTCGTTGGCTGTATGTAATTTTTCCTTTGTCAGTTTATTGTTAGTACGCAAATTTAAAAAGTGAGAGCAGCGGACAATAATGTTTCGTTCATACTTACGCCATACATTACTTCACGGCCGCCGGCCAAGAAGTAAATGGGGGGAGCCGTAAACAAGGAACGGAAAGGTCTTCATTTCGTGACATAAATGCATACATTTACGATCATGTTTGAGAAAGAAATATTGTGTCACCTTTTGCGTGACACGTGGAACGTGCACACAGACGCACTTCACACACACTACATACAAACAATAATCTGTAATGATGAAGCACATTGATACAACTACAATGACAAATTTTGCACACTTCGATATATTTTAGTGTACGGACTAGTGACAACACAGAGCCGCGTATGCCCATTTGGGCTTATACTTTGGCAGAGGGGAAACGGTACGTATGGCGACTCCCCTGCCTGTGTTGCTTGAAGGTCTTAGTAGTTAATAGCGTAAAGCTCGGACATTGTGAGCGTAGACTGCGTAGAGTCACAACCCTAGTGTGCAAAATGTAGTTCGTAAAACCCGCGCGGCTAGAAAACGTTGATGTCAACTTGCCAGTCTTTCTCCGGGCCACGGGGGCAATGTCGGCATCGAAAAGTCAGAGGTTAGTTTTTAAAGTTTTACGCAACTAAGCGCCAGCCCCGTTTTAGTAAATTTATAATGTATTTGTCGTGTTGTATTGTAGTCTGTGATTAATTCAACTTAATTACTTATCCATCGATTTCTAAAACGTTATATTGCACGTATTAGTTCGGAAAATCGAAATGCGTTCATGAAACGTACGTAACACAAAAAGTAGGTATTATTGAAAATGTTAGATTTACAAAACGTTAAAATTTTTTTAAATTTCTCTAATAATTTAATAATTTTCCCAAATTCATAAAAGTTATACTTAGTTAATGCCAAGATATCCTAAAAAAATATAGGTACTTAAGCATGAATATCAAGAGTATAAAGTTTTTTGCATATTTAATTTGTTGCGGATTACGGTCACAGGTGACTGACGACTCATATAAGAGGCATTCAAGCGCGGGTGTAATCTTTTCCCGCCCGAAAAATTGCCATTGAAAACACGAAATGTATTTCTTCTCTTCTCTTTTACATGTCTAGATAATTACACAGCGTGAGGTAAATATAGTCCCTGTGACAAAACTGCAAAGGAATTTGCAGAACTAGTTTAGCGGAGATAGAGGTCGTGTCAGCTGGCTGTCGTGTGAGATGCGACGCTGGTCGGCGCAATCCGCAAACAATTAACTCTCCGAAACTGACGCAGCGCACTTCTCGATGCACTGTTCGTGCCGCAGCTTCTCTTTACCAAATTTTAAGCAGATTAGGTATCTACATTTCATGTAGGTACGAGTTTTTTGTAAGTCAGCACTATATACCGTAAGGTTGGGGTACTTTAGGTTAGGGAGGGCAATATGGCCATTAGGGTTATCACTGTGGCTCTTACGTTCTAACAAGTTTGTAAGTGCGAAAGTGACGCATAGCGTGATAGCCGATAAAATGGCAACCATATCAGTCCTTCAGGTTTTATAATTGTTGTGAAATGAAGGCGCGTTGAAATATCGGTCCTCATTGTTATGTTTTTATTGGAGCTTTTATATTCAAACGGGTCAAAGTACACATATACCTACACAAATACGAGTATATAACTTTAACTATAACGTTTCGTATAACGTATTTTCGAAGAAATAATTGGGTCACGTATCTGAAAACGAAGCCGGAATATATAAAAAAATCCTTAAGTGTATTAAACGCTCAAAAAATTAATTAAGTTGGTTATCAAGCCTCTTTAAAAAGATTGTAGTTTAACCTTATTAATTCTTTAAAAATATTTCTTACATATTTGATTTGGCCAGCACGGTTAGGTTATACTCCCAAGAGATGAGGGGGGTGTACCACCTATCATTTCGTAATCAAAATAGAAGGTCGGAAGGGAAGGCCGCTCTAAAAAGCGTGCAGATTATTGCACTTGATGTAGCAATTAATACACGATACTCTGCGCATATTGTGTTGCAGCTCAAACTATCTCAGATCGGATACTAAGACCGTAAATCAATCAACCGAAGACGGTTACACTAAACAAAGTCATGCTCTGTTTACTCATACTAAGGAGGGTAAACAACTAAACACCCTCGCGCGGCTCAGTCAGTTGCGCGATGACAGGTCATATCCGGGGAGCCCGGGTTCTGTCGATTCTATTACTCTGCCAGAGACAGATTAAGGAGCCAGTGAGTGACGACGATATGTCTGATACGTATGTTAGACGCCTGTGGTTTTCTATAATATAATGTTTTTTCATAAACCCAGTTTGTTTAGTTTGTGTGTAAATGTGTAAAAGGAAGATTCGAACAAATGTTTTACTAATAAATAAGAAGGCAAAATTATAAACATCACCGTTAACATACGTCGTGTACGTAATGACGAGAAAGCGATTTACAGTCACCGGCAGTTGGCAGTAGAATCTAATTGAATTGAATATTATTGCAGGTGACTGTACTCGTAACTGCCGACGTGCATCGGACGAGTAAAGATTTACCATGCCTTAAAGTGACGTAATACTGAACGATGAAGCTGTTA